>SRLM01000189.1:429123-564153 GCA_015708895.1 Populus ilicifolia | reverse complement strand
GCGCCTGCACGCGCCACCACCAGTACTGTCCACGCGCACAGACGCGCCGTACGCGCGTCACGCGTCTTCCTCACCGTTTCCTGCAACTCGACTCTGCCATGTCATCTGCCACGTCAGCCGATCGACACAGTCATCTGCCACGTCGTCAGCCACATCAGCCGTTTGACACGGTCAACAGCCACGCCATCACTGACACGTCATCTGCCACATCACCACTGCCACGTCAGACGAAAATCTTCATGGATCTGCCACGTCAGATTTGGTGGACCCCACATTGCCTACGTGTCTGAAACGTCAGCTTGTTACGTCATCATAACTGGGTTTTGATCCGGTGTGGCGCAGCGACTATTCTGCCTGCCACGTGGCTTCATCTGCAGCGTCCAGTTATCTCAAACTTTGATTGCTTAAATCGGAGCCATCCGAAGTTCGATTTAGGTGATCTTAGTATCGTTTCCAGCATTTTTGGCCATTCCGGACACATCTGTAAGGTCAGATTTTTGAGATTCAAATCCAAGAAGGAGTAAAAATGGCTGATGAAATAAAGGCTGCAGGTATTGAAAAATTTGATGGAACTGATTTTGGATATTGGAAAATGCAAATTGAAGATTATCTATATGGGAAGAAACTTCATCTTCCTTTGTTGGAGAGCAAGCCAGAAAACATGTCAGAAGAAGATTGGCAAATTCTTGATAGACAAGTCTTGGGCATTATCCGGCTATCATTATCAAGAAGAGTTGCTCATAATGTTACAAAAGAGAAATCCACAGCAAGATTGATGGAAGCCTTGTCTGGGATGTATGAGAAGCCATCAGCAAATAACAAAGTGCACTTGATGAAGAAGCTGTTCAACCTGAAGATGACGGAAAGCACCTCTGTTACACAGCATCTTAATAATTTCAATACCATCACAAATCAATTGTCATCTGTTGAAATTGAGTTTGATGATGAGATCCGAGCACTTATTTTGCTAGCTTCACTTCCAAGCAGTTGGGAAGGTATGAGAACAGCTGTAAGCAACTCAGCCGGAAAATCCAAATTAAAATATGATGACATTCGAGACCTGATTTTAGCAGAAGAAGTACGAAGGAAAGACTCGGGTGAAAGTTCAAGTTCAGGTTCAGCTTTCAACATCAACACTCGAGGAAGGAGACAAGACAGAGGCTTATCCAGAGGCAGATCAAAATCAAGGTACAGAAGCAAAAGCAAGTTTGGACCTAGGAAGCAGGTTGAATGTTGGAATTGTGGCAAACCTGGCCATTTCATGAGGAGTTGCACAAAACCAAAGAAACCTGAAGCTGACTCTGCAAATGCCGCTACAGACGAGGTACAGGATGCTTTGATCCTTGCAGTACATAGTCCTATTGATGATTGGGTTCTTGATTCTGGAGCTTCATTTCACTGTACTCCACACCATGAAATGATGCAAAATTATACTGCTGGAAATTATGGGGTAGTCTATCTGGCCGATGGACAACCATTGAATATTGTGGGTATAGGAGATGTGCAAATCAAGACAATGAATGGATCTATATGGAACTTGCAAAATGTGAGGCATGTTCCTGAACTAAAGAAGAAGTTGATCTCGGTCGGACAACTTGATGATAGTGGCCATTCAATCCTTTTCTCTGGAGGAATGTGGAAGGTATCAAAGGGAGCAATGGTTTTGGCTCGTGGAAAGAAAACTGGCACTCTGTATATGACCACAAGATCAGCAGATATAATTGCCTCTACTGAAGCAGAAAATCAAGCGCAGCTATGGCATTGTAGACTCGGCCATATGAGTCAAAAGGGAATGAAGATACTTCAGTCAAAGGGAAAGCTGCCAGAGTTAAAAAATGTTGATCTAGACATTTGTGAAAGTTGTGTTCTCGGAAAACAGAAGAAGCTCAGTTTCTTAAAGGTTGGCAGGACCTTAAGACCAAGAAAACTAGAACTGGTGCACACAGATTTATGGGGACCAGCTCCAGTAGCATCTCTTGGCGGTTCTCGGTACTATGTCACTTTTATTGATGACTTTAGCAGAAAGGTATGGGTCTACTTTCTAAAAAATAAATCTGATGTGTTTGACACATTCAAGAAATGGAAGGCTATGGTTGAGACTGAATCAGGTTTGAAGCTGAAATGCTTACGATCTGATAATGGAGGAGAATACATTGATGGAGGTTTCAAGGAGTATTGCGCTGTCAACGGTATCAGAATGGAAAAGACAGTTCCAGGCACACCACAACAGAATGGTATTGCTGAACGGATGAACCGGACCATCAATGAACGAGCTAGAAGCATGAGGTTGCATTCTGGGCTACCTCAAACATTCTGGGCTGATGCAGTTCATACTGCAGTTTACTTGATCAACCGTGGACCATCAGTACCTTTGGAGTTCAGACTGCCCGAGGAAGTTTGGAGAGGTAAAGAAGTACAACTTGCTCATCTAAAAATCTTTGGGTGTGTTTCCTATGTGCATGTAGACTCTGATGCTCGCAACAAGCTGGATGCCAAATCAAAGAAATGTTTCTTTATTGGCTATGGAGATGAAGAATTTGGATTTCGGTTTTGGGATGATCAAAACAGGAAGATTATCAGAAGCAGGAACGTGATCTTCAACGAGAAAGTTTTGTACAAAGACAGATCAAGTACAGAACTAGAGATAACTGATTCAGATACGAGTCCACAGAAATCTGAATTCATACAATTAGAAGGGCTTCCTGATATTACCACTCAAGAGTCCATCCAAGACAGTGCAAACACTTCAGTACCCACCACTTCTTCACAAGATAGTGCAGAGCCAAGTGAACCAGCTGTTCGCAGGTCTTCAAGGACTATAAAGCCTCCACAACGGTTCACACTTCTACTGAATTATATCTTGTTGACAGATGGTGGTGAACCATTAACCTATGAAGAATCCTTACAAGATGGAAACTCGAGCAAGTGGGAGTTAGCCATGAAGGACGAGATGGAGTCATTGCTGAAGAACAAGACTTGGGAGTTAACCAAACTGCCTGAAGGAAAGAAGGCCTTGCAAAACAAGTGGGTTTACAGAGTAAAGACCGAGCATGATGGAAGCAAACGCTTCAAGGCAAGACTTGTTGTAAAAGGGTTTCAGCAAAAGAAAGGGATCGACTATTCTGAGATATTTTCTCCAGTTGTGAAGCTTACAACAATCAGAGTTGTCCTGGGGATAGTAGCTGCAGAAAATTTACATCTTGAACAATTAGATGTAAAAACAGCATTTCTTCATGGAGAATTGGAGGAAGACATTTACATGCAACAACCAGAGGGGTTTGCAATACCAGGAAAGGAGAGTCAAGTTTGCAAGCTGAAGAAGAGCCTATATGGTCTGAAACAAGCTCCAAGACAGTGGTACAAGAAGTTTGACAACTTCATGTGTAGTACGGGATACACAAAATGTCAGGCTGATCATTGTTGCTATGTCAAACATTTTGACAACTCTTATATCATTCTACTGCTATATGTAGATGATATGTTGATTGCAGGATCCAGCATGGAAGAGATTGACAAGCTAAAGCAACAATTGTCAAAACAGTTTGAAATGAAGGATCTGGGAGCTGCTAAGCAAATACTTGGCATGAGAATCATCAGAGACAAAGACAAAGGCATACTAAAGCTTTCACAGGCAGAGTATGTCAAGAAGGTTCTTAGCAGGTTTAGTATGGATAATGCTAAGCCAGTATGTACACCTTTGGGGAATCATTTCAAGCTCAGTAAAGACCAGTCACCAAAAACTGAGCTAGAACGTGGATACATGGACCAGATTCCATACGCCTCAGCTATCGGCTCTTTGATGTATGCCATGGTCTGTACTAGACCAGATATTGCCCATGCAGTGGGAGTTGTAAGCCGATATATGAGCAATCCTGGAAAGCAACATTGGGAGGCAGTGAAATGGATCATGAGGTATTTAAAAGGCTCATCGGAGACATGTCTTATTTTCACAGCTGACGGATTGAAACTTGAAGGCTTTGTAGATGCTGATCTAGCAGGAGATGTTGATAGCAGAAAGAGTACTACAGGTTACATATACACTCTAGGAGGCACTGCTGTTTCTTGGAGTTCTACCTTGCAAAAGATAGTTGCTCTTTCAACGACAGAAGCAGAATATGTTGCAGTTTCAGAATCTGCAAAAGAGATAGTATGGCTACAGAGTTTCCTGCAAGAATTAGGCAAGATGCATGAAAAAGGTACTTTGTATAGTGACAGTCAGAGTGCAATCTTCCTTGCCAAGAATCCAGCATTTCACTCCAGAACAAAGCACATACAGATCAAATATCACTTCATCAGACAATTGCTCGACGATGAACAACTATTACTTGAAAAGATCTGTGGAAGCAAGAATCCAGCCGACATGTTAACCAAAGGAGTTACTCTCGATAAACTGAAGCTGTGTAAAGCTTCAGTGGGTCTTGAAGATTAAAAGACAGACCTAACACCATTTGTGTCCAAGTGGGAGATTGTTATGTGTGTGGACACAAATGTTTGGTGGCAGCCATGGTTGGTGGCAGCCATGGTTGAAGTCATAGTCAAATGGTAGGTGCCTAACTTGCCCACCATTGTTGAACAATCATCTCCTTCATCAGCTATAAATAGATGTGCATTGATAGCTGAGATAGAGCACGAAATAGAGAGAAACACAGAGAGAGAGCTAAGGGTGAGAGTTGAGTTGAGTAGAGAAGTTTTCTCCTCCTTATTTTTGTTGTTTGTATTGATGATCTCCTAACAAGACTAAACAAGAAAACAAAATGGCAAATGCTTTTAGCCTCAGGCCTTATCCATTGATGATCCTCTCAATAAATTCTTTAGGAATGGCAACACTGATGCTGATTTTAAAGAGGTCTAGGAGTCCTTACACTGCAACCCATCCATTGCAGTTGCATATTATAAACAAATAGATGAATATTTTACGAAGGGTAGTTAGATTTGTGTTCCTAAAGGATCTTTATGGGAGTTTATTATTCAGGAACTACATGAAGGAGGAATGACAAGTCATTTTGGGCAAGACAAGACATCTTTTTTAGTTACTGATCATTTCTACTGGCCCAATATAAGGAGGGACATCAACATTATTATGAGCAGGTGCAGAATTTGTCGAATAAACAAGGATGGTAAGCACAATACTGGCTTATACACGCCATTACCAATTCCGTAGAGACCTTGGGTTGATTCGAGTATAGACTTTGTACTTGGCCTTCCAAAAACTGTTTCAGGTAATGACTCTATCATGGTGGTGGAGGATCGATTTTCTAAGATGGCTTACTTTGTTCCATGTCGTAAGACTTTTGATGCTTATCATATTGCTTCGCTGTTCTTAAAAGAAATTATGCATTTACATGGCATTCCAGTCTCCAGTATATCTGATAGGGATGTTAAATTTGTTGGTTATTTTTGGAAGACTCTTCAGGCTAAATTGGGTACCATACTCCTATTTTCTAGTGTCTTCCACCCACAAATAGATGGCCAAACTAAGATGACCAACAGAAGTCTAGACAATCTGCTCAGATGTTTAATTGATGAACATGATGCAAGTTGGGATCTAATTTTGCCACAGACTGAATTTGTATGTAATAATTCTACAAATCGGACAATAGGCACCACATCATTCGAATTAGTTTATGGGTTAAAACAGAAGATTCCTACTGATGTCACTCCTCTGCCTCAACCTCAAAAGATTAGTGAGGCAGGAGTGGATTTAGCAGCCTTTATGTCAAACCTACGTGAAGAAGTTAAAAGCAAGATGACAGAGCATGTTATTAAATATGTACACAGGCTAACAAAAATAGGAGAGAGCTGCATTTTAAGGAAGGGGACTCGGTTTTTGATCAGAGTGCGAACTGAAAGATTTTCCCCTGGAATGTATCACAAATTGCACGCCAAGGAGATTGGCCCATTTAAGATCCTTAAAAAGTTGGGATTTAATGCTTCTTTAATTGACTTACCTCCAGTTCACTCTAGTTTTCAATGTAGAAGACCTTATGACTTATCAAGGTTCTATGTCTGCTCAAGAATAAGAGGAACGTCCTTCAACAATTCCACAAGTTCAACCTACACCAGAAAGTGTTCACTTAATATCAACCCATCAATTTGTCTCTACCAGGAGGGGAGGTTATTATAAGTTTTTGGTAAAGTGGGCGTCCAAGCCGAAATCACAAGCAGTCTGTTTATAAGATCATGAAGTCCATCATCTTAATCCTTAACTTTATAAAGATTATGGTGAACATTACTTGCCCAAGGCAAGTTACTGGGAAGAGAGGAAATTGATGCAAATGAAAGGGACCAAAATTCCAACAAGGAGCAATGTGTTGCCACAACTACAGATTTTGCAGGCTCCAGAGGATTGAAGTACTCTGTGAAAGCCAAAATTTCAACAATGCATGTTGACAAGGAGGCAATTAATTAATAATGGATGAAGATAATCTTATAATTCCAAGTGGCAGAAGAAGTTAATTATAAACTATCATTGTTTTTATCCTAAAAGGTAGTTATCTAATAAATAACTGTAATATATATTTTTATTTAATATAGAATGTATGTCTAGAAGGGTAGATTATAATGAAAAGTTCTTTTATTTGGTGTGATTTTAAAATGAGAGTGATTCTCTGGAGTGGTGTGAGGCTATTTATTTCTAATTCTTTGCAATCTTTATTTTTTCTGCGATTTGATATTAGAGTTCTTTCCTTTGTTAATTCTTTCTTTCTGTTGTCTTTTCTATTGAATCCTAGAATCAGTATACCTAGTTCTTCTTGATATGGCTGGGCATTAATAAACGTTACACAATAGTATGATCCATAGAAAGTGACGTAAATAATGGATAAAATCTTAAAAAAAAAAGAAGAAGAAGAAGAAGAGCAAAAGTAAAAAGACAAAACATACCAATAGTTTTTTTTTACTTCTGTTGTTCATGTAAAGATGAGATTTCACCTCGAAATATTCTAAGAGAGGAAGAATATTAATATCAAAATTGAATTATAGTTGATCTTCGCGAGTAACCCACTTGAAACCACATACAATTAATTAATTGATATTTATTTTGGCAAGGAAAGTAACTAGTACATATGTATATTATGAAATTATAATGATTGGATTAAAAAAACAACAAAAAAAAATATCATGGCGTTTTTTTTTTAAAAAANTATAATGATTGGATTAAAAAAACAACAAAAAAAAATATCATGGCGTTTTTTTTTTTTAAAAAAAGGTTGATACAATCATAATATAAAATTGTCAAAACAATAAAGGGTGTCCTCAACCTTTCTTTATCTTTTAATTACCCTGCCTCTACTCCCTCTTCAAGTTGTTCGCAATTAAGTACTTCATGCAATGCCAAGAATTATTCTATGGTTGAGCACCACCGCTTTGCTGTCATCATTCTCTCTTCTCTCATATAGCTACCCATTCGACGAGACTGTATCAGGTGGAATGGGGTCTGGTAGTTTGACTTATATGGTGTATGGCTTAGGCTTGGGCAAGCCCTTGACTTTCCCACAAAGCAGAGCATTGTCAGGAATGTTGTACTCATCCCTAAGAGAGAGTTCAGGGGAGAGAACACTGACATAGAGCTGCTGACCAAGGTATGCTTTCTCCCACATCTCAGACCTGATGTTCCACATCCCCGCGTTATCAAAAGTTAAGAGGATGGCAGCCCAGGATTTGGGAAAGACCTGGATAGTAGTCCTGCTCACTGCATCAAGGAGATTATAGTTCTTCCTCTTCTCAGGGGTCCAGGTGCCAGGCTCAATACTGTGTGCATATAGATATATTATTATATTAATCAATATCATTAATTCAATCTCAATTAAAAAACATATATAGAATATTAGCTTGCAAATTTGAGAAATCTAACTAAACTAATTAATTAGATAAAATATATACTTACGCGACCGCAAAGAAGGAATAACCATCCAAATGGTATGATTGCATGCTCTTCTCGTGGTTCTCGAAGATTATTTCAACGAAGTTGCGGAAGGTTTGGTTGAGGACATTGGGTTGTGTGACAACCTTACCAATCTTAGCTGATGGCATGTCCTTGATGGTGTTATATTTGAACACCTTGTCTGCAATCCCATAGTACTCAGCAATTTTGAGAGGAGTCTCTGGATCAACGTGAGAGACGCCATTGAGGGCATAGCGAAGCTTGCGACCTTCTCGGCTAGCCGAGTTTACGAGCTTAATGGTGCGGGTAATGTTGATGGAACCGTAGTGGTACGAGCCTTGAGGGTTAGGCCTAGCAGCACTGGCTGTAAGGTTCCAGCGGAAGGAACGGAATTGATTGAGAGACCAAGCCCATCCAACTGGTGCCTCAGGGACCTCAGGTGATGCTGGACCCTTGCCGTTGGTGTAACGAATGATGCCCTTGGCGGTGAGAACCTGCTTATTGAATCGGGTGGAAGCCACCATGTAGTAGTCTTTGGGAGCTTGGTTGGCTGTCACGAGGACACTGAAGCATTGTCCAACATGGACATCGAGTGACTCGTACACGTTTTGCACCACATGGGATCCCTCCATCTCCACAAGCTTCATCGTATGGCCTTGGATCCTGAAATTGAGAGTATTCTTGATCCCAGCATTGCAGATCCTGTACTTGTAAGTCTTTTCAGGCTTCATTGTGAAGAGTGGCTCATCCTTGCTATCTCCCTTGGCGTTTTTGCCATTGATAAGGACACCAGTAGGCCTTGCAAGAGAGCGGCCGTCATCCAAGTATTTCCTGAGAGTGGCATGGCTGCTGGTATACCAGTCATTAAGTATGACGGTGTAGTCATCCTCGGGATCAGCATAAGGTACAGGGATGAGCAGGCGGCTGTTGATGCGAAGGCCGCCAAAGCCTCCAGCTGCACGGTGCATGCCTGTGGTCGGGTAGTAGATGTAGCTACCAATCTGGTCCTTAACCTGGAAGTGGTAGGTGAAGTTGGTTCCCGGGAGGATTGGGCAGTTGGTCCCAAGCACTCCATCTTGCCATGAGTTCTTCCTTTGTTGGACACCGCTCCTGCATGCATGCATGGATTTATTTATTTTGATCAAATGAAAATTCAACTAAACAATATTATATGTGTGTGTGAAATTAAGCAAATTAAAGAAATTACCATGTCAGAAGGAAGGGCTCATCAAGGTTATTGAAGACATTGAGGACGATGTTGTTGTTGGAGGTAGAGTTGATGTTGGGACCTGGAAATTGATTGTTAATGAGAATGACTTGCTGAGGAACTCCCAGAGGAGAGCGGGTACCGTAGGTGACGTTCCATGTGAAAAACAAGTAAGGGTCTTCACCCTGGACTCCCAACATGGTCCCTGCAGAGAGGCAGAGCAACACCATTATCATAACCCCAGCCATTTCGATGATCGGGTTATGTTGTAATTAACCCTTATTTCCTCCCTTAGATCTAATCACCACGAAATTCAAAATTCTCTCTATTCCTCCCTAGTTAATGGAAGAAGATATATGGATTTGCCTTCTTCTCTACATTTTCAAGTCTCCTCCCTCTCTTATACTCGGATCCTTCATGCATATACTAAATATCAACCATAGAATTCCCGCAAATTCCTCTGTCCTCATTGTTTGCTTTGCCCCTTGCATTTCTCCCTTCCTCACATCTCACATTATCAAACTACACGACCCCGAGTTTTATGCATTGCTTTCCTAGAATTTTGCTTTGGAAGACATTACCTCCTGCCTAAATTTACACGTACGGTTGGGAGCCCAGCACCACCTTTTTCTTATTATGTATTCTTCTCCTCTCTCTCTCTCTCTCTCTTTTGAAAAATAAATAGAATACTACTTACTCTTACACATATTGATTCTGTTTCTTTCTACATATCCTCTGTTAAACACCCCCCCCCTCCGCAGTCACTCTCATTGTACTAATTTTAAAATTTCAAGTAATCTAGGAATATGGTTTCGGGTAAGATAATTGGTTAATTTTATTTTTTTTCTTGTTAAGGTGATTGAGAACTTGTATTTGATACTTGACAAGCTAAAGCTTGTAACTAATACCCGCAAAAAATCTCCTATAGTGAAGGTGGGGATTCCTTGATACTTAAATAAGTATATTTTTAGAAAGAGAAAATACAATAATACTCTATAAAGAGATGTTCTGAAAATACATATATAATAGAGAATGAAGATTGTAAATATATTCTGAAGATCTCAAATGTATTTATAACTCATGAGTCTTACTTTTTAGTAGACAAGAAAAACTGAAGTGTGATGTCATCTTAGTGATATTTTGAGTTGTATTTCACTCATTTTATCTAGTTAAAAGATTGTGACATGACTAGCTATGAAAAAATTCAATACATCCAATGGTCTTAGTGCAATATAAACCTGTTTAATTTGTTGAGAAATGATTTCTCTATGATTTTATATAAAAATCTATAAAATTGATATTGTTAGACTCAATTATCTCTTGAGTTTAACAAGCACCAAACCCACCACGCCTAGGCTAGGTATACTACTAAGTCCATCTATAGTTGGGTTTGGCACTACTACCAAGCCTAGTTGTGGTTGAGTCTGGCTAGCATCAAACCTATCATGTTTAGAGCTTAGCATACTATTAAGTTCATTTATAGCTAGGTTTGGCTAGTGCCAAACCTAATATGCTTTTACTGGTGTGTTTATATCCAAAAAATTTATATATGTAAGTTTTTCTTTATCTGATGTTATTTGGTAAGGATATACTCAAAAAAACTTGGTTCATCATTAAACCCCTAACCTTTGTGATATAATAACATACAAAGAATTTAATTAATATCTCAATTTAGATAGAGAGATGAGTTTTGCTAATATAAAAGGAAGATGTAAGCTAGAAAAAAAAAGTACAAAACAATATGTACCTAGATTGAAATAAAAAAAAACTTTCAAGTGTAAAATAGAAAGAATGTATGCTTAGAAAAATTCAAAGAGATTGAGGAGATTATACTGATTGTTAATACAAATTTCTAAATGGTTGTGTGGAATCCAAAAAGGGTGAACCTATAATTAGAAATTTCTAAGTGATTACGAATTGTTTAAAGAATGGGAGTATGTAGCTTCCCTAGCATTGTCATGGGGTTTAAATGCTCTTTGCTAAATAGTGATCATCATCATCATCATTCTTTTTATTATTATTATTTGATAGGAGCATGAGAGTCACCACTAAAGAGTGGTAATTAGATGATGTTGTTATTTGTACTAAAGAGACCAAGTTTATCCATCAAAGAATGATACATAAAGCATTAAGGAGACCAAGTCTACTCCTTAGAGATTGATGCATATAGTAATGAGAAGATCATATTTATCATTTGGAGATTGATGTATATAACATTAAAAAGATCACATATGTAACAACCTGGCTTTTTCAATGCTAAAATCAGTGGTGTTTTTTTTGTCATCGGATTATTAATACTTTCACAATATCATTTTGTGAATTTATAAATGTGTTACATTTATTAGTCAGGCACAACCCATATAGGGTAATATAAATCAACATCTCATAAATAATGACAATGCACATTATCGTAATTGTATTCAAGGGCTTATCATAATAAAATTTATTTCTTAGTATAATATAATATTCAAGTGATTTCACCATACAATATTCTCATAAGAGAGAATACCACATGCACGAATTTGTAACATCATGCATGAATTTGTAACATCATGTTTATATGTCCATATATTTGTGTTAGTGTTCCATTACAACTATTGATACCATTCATTCCAAAAGTGTCGAATAGTAATTATACAATTAGTACATTCATCCCTACAAATATAGTTCTTTTTCAAAAGGTGTGAGCCATAAAACAGATTTTCTTATGCACCTTATTGGTATGACATCCCTATTACATCATAAGATAATGTCAAGCCTTACAATTAATTTAAAAATATATAAATGGATACTTAAAGGAATAGTAATGACACTTTTCATTTACAATCTAAAAGGGTACAATTCTTTCACTTATGTTGTCTTACGTAACATCACTCTTAATAATTCATCTATTATTAAGGTTAAATATAATAATCAAATTTGATCATCCATCTTTAATAATGTTAATAGAAACCAACCTTCAAATTCAAACTAGACATCACTCCAGATTACTCTTAATCAAAACTAATCACCAAACATAACTTGGTCACCCTTCTAGGATGTTATTAGCTAAAATTGATTAACAATTATAACCCGATCATTTATTTTTTATGTCATTAGCTGAAGTTAATCATCAAATACAACTCGATCATCCTACTAAGATGCCTTAGCCAAAGTTTGTCAACAATCCAACCTAGACATCCATCTTGAATATCATTAGTTGAAGTTAATCAACAATTATGACTTGAGCATTCTTTTAGAATGTTATTAGCCAAAGCTAATGAACAATCACAAAACAAGACTCAACAATACAAAAAAAAAATTGATCCACTATTTACTTTTTTTTAGCTCTGACGCCACCATGTTGATTGAACATATATATGATCAATTAAATTACACTCAAGAACTCACTTTGATGGTTGTCCTTGAAGACGGAGCCTTTCACAAGGCTCAAATGGGTTGTAACTCAGGTAGAGAAAAAAAATAGGAATACTTTAATATTTATAATTATATTTTTCAAAATATTCTGAGTTCTTAAACATATCTTGTAATTATCCTTCTTCACACCATATTTTCATATGTAGGGACATGCTTTAATTAAATCATAATATAGTTTCAGCTAGATTACCAAATCACACAGCTATCACTTTTATGTTGCCGACACAACTGAAAACTCATCAATAATCTCCTCCATGAATTATTCTTCTCTATGAAATTGAAGGGAGCTTTTTTTGTTTTTCTAACCATGATGTGGTAGGCATGTTACCAACCATATGGCAAGCTAGGACAGTAACCTGTAAGTTTAATGTATCATTGAAAGGTTTACCTTTAGAGTGAAGTATTGATTATTTTTTAAAAAATATTTTTGATATTAATATGGTATTGAAAAATATCAAAAAATAATAAAAAAATATATTTTTTTAAAATATTTTTAAAATATAAAAATAATATGCTCTTAACTAGGATAGACAACAGCATGGAATGTATTACAAGTTCTATTTCTTATAAATTGTCCTTATGCATATTATGTACATTGCTTTGCTCACCAACTATAACAAACATTAGTTGCAACAACTGTAAATGAGATTTCTATTTGGTTATTTTTCTTAAAATTAACAATTATAATCCATTTTATTAGTACTTCGTCCAAACATTATATCGAGTTACATGATGCTTAGGCTATAGAAATTGTACATATGGTAACTATTGGAGAATGTGAGACTGGTAGAACGGCTAATCAAATTGATAATTTAGATCAAAGTGAAACTAATCATTGGAGCTCTTATTTTGATTCTATTTATAGATT
The DNA here is from genome assembly GCA_015708895.1 of Populus ilicifolia. Lineage (NCBI taxonomy): Eukaryota > Viridiplantae > Streptophyta > Magnoliopsida > Malpighiales > Salicaceae > Populus > Populus ilicifolia. The sequence goes on along the minus strand of SRLM01000189.1, from coordinate 550,779 downwards.
AATAGATATGTATGGTGCATTATTACTGTGCTTTAAAGTATAGTTTAATAAGGATGTTCTAACTCTATATATAGAGAAGCTGGTGATTGTTTGATTGTGATGAAATCTTTTGAATATATATTCATTTTATATTTGATGCATAAAACAATGAGGATTACTGATTTACTTTGTTGAGCTTTGCAGCAAAAATTTCTTGACATCTTAAATGCAATGGATCTTATATCAACTATTAAAGCATTGCTTTGAATTTTAAAAAATGCCTGATTTGATCTTCTCCTTGTAAATGTGCAATTTATTTGCACAAAATATGAGATTGACATGCCACATATAAATGCATTGTATAAAAAGGCTACAGGTCATTCATGTCAATAACAAGGTTCAGTGACAATTTACCAGTATTATCATTGTGATATATTTAACTCAACAATAGAATTTTAATTGAAAGAATTAAATTCTAAATTCAGTGATGGGATAGTGAAACTCTTTATATCTAACTCTGCTTTAAAATCTCAAGATAATTTTAAATAATTTAAAGCTGATGTTATTTATAAGCTTGCTAAGAAATTTTATCTTGAAGATTTCAATAAATAAGAGATGTATTATTTGAGATCTCAGTTAGAATATTATTAGATTGATGTGATTCATTATTAGAGTTTTTAGAATATGCCTATTATTTTTGAATTATATGTGAGGATTAGCTGGAACAAATAAGTTGCAGCATTATTATTTAATTGATAGGTTGGTTTGTTTTATTTTGACTTTTCATGTTTTTACTGTCACTACAAAGCGAATATTTTTTGCTATAAAACATGTTAAAATTGTACTTTTTAATAATAATAAAAAAAATTATTAGCAGATTCTATAATGATTTACATTAAATAAGAGCTTGTTGAAGATATTGATTCAAATTCAATTATAGATGAATTATATTCTATAAAATATTGAAGGGTGTAACTTTAATAGTGTAATTTATTTTTATTTTTATTTTTATTTTGAATTTTATGTACTTTAAATTTTATTTTTTTATATTTTATGTCATATATTTAAATTAAAACTTTATTTTTAATTTGACAAATTTATATATCCAAATTAATAATTGATCTTAAAAAATAATTTATGTGTATTTATATTATAACCTAGGATAAAAAAATTCTTTGCTCTGCCCTGATTGTCCCTGTACTTTTTTTTTTATTATTATTATCCCTTTATTCGAAATTTGGATTATATCAACCCTTTACTAATGATTTTAATAGGTATTAAACCCTCCGTTAATATTATTAGATACGAAAATCTGTTAAATTAGCTGAATAGTTGACGTTACCACTTGTACGGGTATACTTGATTAAAATTAAAAGAAATATACAAATGAATAAAACGGGAAAATTAAAGAAATGAATCGCTGAAGATTGAAAACATTTGCAGGTGATTTGCAGTACTTTCGTATTTCTTTTTGTAAGTACTCTGTCTCTCTCTGCCCATGAAATTAGTGCATCTTCTCCGCAATAGCAAATGGTAAAAGATGATGGTGTTCTTACTGATAATGGAGACTATATTAATTGTGCCAATGTCTTGTTCCTTGATCGATGATGGTTTTTTTTTTATGTAGTTTTAATTAATTACTTCTTTATACATTCTCTTTCTAGTAAAATACCATAATGAAGCTAAAACTTTGAATTCGTCATTTTCTAACACGTCATCCAACCATACATAAATTATGATTTGGTGAAGGAGTTGATATAACCATAAATAAAAAGTTAAGGGGGCATGAGGTGATTTTTTAGCCGGGCAGCCATGCATGCATGCAGTAAAACTTACGGGATTTAACTCCAAGGATATAGTTTAGTTGATTAAAATTTAATTTTAAAAGATATAATTTAACAGGTCACACAAATCTTAGAGTTACTAAAACCTTGTATGATTATTAGCTTTAAAATCCATGAAATTAGTCAATGTAAATACAAGCTAATTTAAATATTCATATTAATTAAAAAAATAACTCACTGTATTTAACCTGCATATAATAAGATGATATTCATGTTGCCCTCATAAATTGATGATAACTTTGTCTCCACTGTCATGTAAAAGATATTAGCGCAGCGCCATTTCATCTTCTTCTCTGTTTCAATAGTCATGCTCTAATTTTAAGTTCCTAAGTTGACCGAGAAGGTCAAAATAACCGAAAGCTATTTTCATAGATGGACCAGACAGGTACTCTCCCCACTTTTATAACATTCGATCTCTAAATTAACATAGCTTCTTCTCTCTCTTTCATTTTCATTTTTTATGAAGATATATCGAGCTTTAGGTGTCTATCATATTAACTTCTTATAAAGTATTTTGTTCCTGTCATGAAAAATATTTAATTTTATAAACTTTTGTTAATGTTAATCAATCTATTTGATTTAGGAAAAAAAAATCTTAATTTCAATTTAAATATGGATTTAATTCACATCTCATGTCCCAAGAAACATACATGTACCATAAAAACAAAAAAAAAAGGTATTTGTCAAATTTAATTTGCCACTCATGATATATTGGCAAGTCTTACACTAATTTCCAAGTTTAAATTCTCGATCGGTTTTAGCCTTTACTATCTTCAAAATTTTATTTCTGCAAATGTCCTAATTAATTAAACTACAGATGGGGATTTGTTCCAATTTGATTAAATATAAGTATAGTAATTGTTTAGAAAAATAATTAGGATTAAAAAAATAAAACCAAGGCAATTCCTTAGACATTTGACACCATATTTGAATTTCTTAAAAAAAAATAATAAATAAGGCAATGTTTTAGACATTTGACTGAATATTTTTCTATATTAAGTAACAAATTGGTCATATATAGTTGGTTGCGATTGAAACAAAAATGGTGGAAAAGATAACAAAATAAATTAAAAGCCTTTAAAAAAGAAAAACCCTACTCATTTGAAACAGGGGGAAATTAAAAGCATTGATCATATAATCAATCACGTCAAAGGCACTTTATATGAAGTTTAGGAAATTAACACGAGTTGTGAGCATGCATCGGTTAATTTTGTAAAAAAAAAAGAAAAAAAGAAAGAGCAATCATAGGAGCCCATTAAACTCGGGGTAGATCCTCATTTATTGTTTTGAATGTGAGGAAGGGAGCAATGCAAGGGGGAGAGCCTAAGAGAGGAATATGCGGAATCGGATGGTAGAATTTCCTTGCATGCATGGTATAAAGGAGGAGGGTACGCAGCGCATTCCAGATGTAGAAGAAGGTAATTCTCTCTTCTTAATTATAGAAGAAGCGAGATTAATTGTGTGAGGGGGGAAGCTGGGGAAAGCGTTACCCGATCCAAAATCACACACAAAGATCAGAGATGGCTGGGGTGATGTTCATGGTTTTGCTTTGCCTCTCTACAGGAGCAATGTTGGGAGTCCAGGGTGAAGACCCTTACTTGTTCTTCACATGGAACGTCACCTACGGCACCCTCTCTCCTTTGGGGGTTCCCCAACAGGTGATTCTCATCAATGATCAATTCCCCGGACCCAATATCAACTCCACCAGTAACAACAACATTGTCATAAATGTCTTCAACAACATTCATGAGCCCTTCCTTTTGACATGGAGCGGCATCCAGCAGAGAAAGAATTCATGGCAAGATGGAGTGCTTGGGACCAACTGTCCAATCCTCCCAGGAACCAACTTCACCTACCACTTCCAGGTTAAGGACCAGATTGGTAGCTACATCTACTACCCCACCACAGGCATGCACCGTGCAGCTGGAGGCTTTGGCGGCCTTCGCATCAACAGCCGCCTACTTATCCCTGTACCTTATGCTGATCCCGAGGATGACTACACTGTCGTACTTAATGACTGGTACACTAAGAGCCACACTGCTCTCCAGAAGTTATTGGATAGCGGGCGCTCTCTTGCAAGGCCTGACGGCGTCCTCATCAATGGCAAAAACGCTATGGGAGATGGCAAGGATGAGCCTCTCTTCACAATGAAGCCTGAAAAGACATACAAGTATAGAATCTGCAACGCTGGGCTCAAGAATACTCTCAATTTCAGGATCCAAGGCCATACGATGAAGCTTGTGGAGATGGAGGGATCCCATGTGGTGCAAAACGTGTACGAGTCACTCGATGTCCATGTTGGACAATGCTTCAGTGTCCTCGTGACAGCCAACCAAGCTCCCAAAGACTACTACATGATGGCTTCCACCCGATTCAGTAAGCAGGTTCTCACCGCCAAGGGCATCATTCGTTACACCAACGGCAAGGGTCCAGCATCACCTGAGGTCCCTGAGGCACCAGTTGGATGGGCTTGGTCTCTCAATCAATTCCGTTCCTTCCGCTGGAACCTTACAGCCAGTGCTGCTAGGCCTAACCCTCAAGGCTCCTACCATTATGGTTCCATCAACATTACCCGCACCATTAAGCTCGTAAACTCGGCTAGCCGAGAAGGTGGCAAGCTTCGCTATGCCCTCAATGGCGTCTCTCACGTTGATCCAGAGACTCCTCTCAAAATTGCCGAGTACTATGGGGTTGCAGACAAGTTGTTCAAATATGACACCATGCAGGACAGTCCACAAGCCAACATTGCTCACGCTAAGATTGTCACACAACCCAATGTCCTTAACCTCACTTTCCGTAACTTCGTAGAGATCATCTTTGAGAACCACGAGAAGAGCATGCAATCATATCACTTGGATGGTTATTCGTTCTTCGCAGTCGCGTAAGTAATTAATTAATTTATTAACTAAACACATGCAGATGCATGCAGTGAATGTCTTTAAAAAACTTACTGTGAATATTTATAACCAACAGAGTGGAGCCAGGCACTTGGACCCCTGAAAAGAGAAAGCACTACAATCTTCTTGATGCAGTGAGCAGGACAACCGTTCAGGTCTTCCCCAAATCATGGGCTGCCATTCTTTTGACATTCGACAATGCTGGAATGTGGAACATCAGGTCAGAGATGTGGGATAGGGCTTATCTAGGACAACAGCTGTATGCCAGTGTTCTTTCCCCTGCCCGCTCCCTAAGGGACGAGTACAATATTCCTGATAATACTTTGCTATGTGGCCTCGTCAAGGACTTGCCAAAACCCGAACCTTACAGCATCTAATATATAGAGCGGCTGATCCTCCATGTGTTAACCCTTTCCAATTTGTTGCCATAACTTCCTTTTTTTCCAAATTATTATTTTTTTCATCAGACAATTGTTCTGTTCTTTCTCCCTTTCATGTAGTCAGAATATAATATATATTGAATTCAATAAAACTTAACCTTCTGCTTCTCTTACATGTTTTCTTTAATCTCAAAGACGAGGTCTGTCTCGGTTTACGAGTTAGTAATTTTAAATGTTCAAGAAAACAAACACATTTAAAAGGCAATGTCTATGATTATCTTTAAAACATTAATAAAATAACAATATCTTGGAGTTATAAACCATGAATGTTTTTATTTATTTAGTGTAGGTAATGATTTATCTACTCACTCGGTCAAAAAGATATATCTTATTCATTTTGTAATTTAACTAATTACTGATCTATAATTATGATAATAACTGATAATTAAATATAATTTTAAAAATATTATTGTTATGTTATCAATTGGAGTAGAAAATATTATTTAAATAAATAGAAACTAAAAAAATATCAGTGTCCATTTTTTACCTTTTTCCATGAAGTCTTGATAGAGCTATCATCTTCAGTGTGGAACATAGATGAGGTATATGTAATACCTTTGTTCACTTTAAGGTAGTCGGTGGAAAAAAATCAATACATCTCTCACGAACTAATTAATAAGAACTGGATCTATTATCAAAAAAGAAAAAAAAAACTAGATCATCCAATCCTAATATCATGAACTAAAAATCTTTAAAGAAAAAATAATAGAGAAATTAAATATAAAATCTATGATCACAGAAACTTTTTTTTTTTAATGATTGTACAAGAAGACAATAGAAAATTTAGTTTTATGCTACTGATGGATGATGGATGACCAGTACTAAAATATATATATTGAAGTGGTGGCATAGGTTATTATCAGCTATTTTTTAGTTTTATTTATCAATTTATTATGGTATTTTTTTTGTAAGGCTATAAGTAAAGAAGTCTTCACTATAATTATGGCTTGTCAAACTGTCAAAAAAACATCAAACAAGTTAAAAGTTGAATTTCATGGTGATAAAAAAAAAAGTCTAGAAAGATGAAATTTTGAATTTCAAAAGACATTTTAAAGGTAGGAAGATGAAGGAAACAAAGATTATCAAAGACATCTAAAAAAATCAAAGATTATGAATCAAATAAGACTAGCGAGGGAAGATTTTTTTATTCAAGGATAGTAGAAAAGGTTCTTGTAAGTTCTCTCTGGATGACTAAATGCATTAAAAACCATGAAGCAATTAAGACAAGCTCAGAGACAAGATTATTGTTGGCTCAAGAATGCACATTGCAAAAAATGTAAGCAATTTGGCCACATTTAAAGATTTTATAAGAATAACACAAATGCAGAAAAACAAGCTCAAGTTGAAGAGAATTCAAAAGCTAAGTAAGAGCTTTTGTTCATGGCAATAATAGAAGAAGTGTGTATCACAACCAAGGTAAATAATTTATCATAACTTATTGATAATGGTTGTACTAATCACGTGATTATAGAAGCTATTCATCTAAAGCCAGAATTGGTAATGAAAACTATATGAAGGTTGAGGAAAAAAGAATGGTTGAAGTAGAAACTTTATCATGTATAAAATCTCTTAAAAATATAGTTTATGTACCTAAAATTAATCACAATCTTATTAGTGTAGGACAACCAATTCAATTTGTTTACTCATTGTTTTTTTAATGTTAGAGTGTGTGACATTAAAGACAACAAAGGAGTATTATGGCTCAATATTAAAATGATGGATAAGAGTTTTAATATTGATTGGAAAGAACTCTATTTATATGCTAATATTATTGTTGAAAATGATTATTTTCTACAGCACAAAAAGGGCATTTTAATTATGCAACCTTAAAAAAAAAATGGTTAATTTACATATAGCCTTTAGTTTACCAAAAATACAAAAACAAAATAAGATTTGTAAAGCCAGTCATTCAGGAAAGCAAACGAGAAGTGTTTTCCTTGATAATATTTTTAGAGTTTCAGTAAAACTCTAATTAGTATACATATATGTCTGTGGCTTTATGCAAAATGAATTTTTGAATAGTTAAAACTACTTTTCTCTATTTATTGATGATTAAAGTAGGCACTGTTGGTTTTTTTTAAAAAAAAATCTAAAGCTAATGTATTTATTGAGTTTGTAAAGTTTAAGATACTAGTTTAGCTAGAAACATGAAACAAATTAAAGGTGTTAAGGTCTAGCAATGGGTTTGAGTATACCTCTAGTCAATTTAAGGGTTATTTGGTTAAAGAAGGGATAAAACATTAGTTGACAATGCCCTATACTACATATTAGAATGAGATTAACGAGATGAGAATTAGAATGTTGATGAACATGGCAAGATGTTTGCTATATAATAAGAAAATGCCATTAAAATTGTAGGTTAAGGCAATGGTTATCAAAACCATCAAAATTAATTATGACTTCTTCTTTTTTTAAAGACTTAGTTCTTTTTTAACAATGTAGTGAAAGCTAGGTCAAACCCAGTAAAAATTATTCTAAATCTTCTTATAAGAAACTAAAATAAAGACTAGGGTTTAATAAGAAAACTTAAAGAAAATTATAACTTTGAAAAAAAAACAAAAAAGATAATTTATTATTTATATACTCGGTTCAAAGATATTGTCCATTTAATGAATTAGATTGATCATCAAATAAAATAAATATTCTTTTAATTCGAGCAAATACTAAAATTCCTTTAAGAAAGGAAGATAAAAAATATTAAATTAATTACAAAAAGTCTTTAATTAATTCCTTAACATTAATTGAATTAAGATTGAAAACTAGTTTTTATATTTGGTGACAAAAGCTTTAAGAACAAGAAAAGATCAAATATTCCAAGCTATCATTAAAAAGCTTAACGATTTTTACTTGTCTTATTCTTTTGACATAAAAGTTAAATTAACCAAATTCATTTATTTTTTTCCTTCTTGATTCAAATCAACAATTACAGATTAAAAATTCATAAAAAGAAAATGCTACTATAGAAGTTATTCAAAAAGCTTAAATGAAAAACAATAGCTTACATACCAAATTTAGGTAAAATAAAAACTTGAATGTCCAAAAATAAAGTTAGAAATATCTCTTTTCACAATTTAACACAATAATGGAACAAAAATCCTCTAAATCAAAAGCCAAAGTTTAGTTCATAGCAATTAGAAAGTTGAAAAACAAAGAAGAAAAAAATGTCGCCTCTCTTTTATTTCAACCATGTTTTGCTCTATTTATTCTTTTCTTGCTGAATTTCTTCAGGATTCTTAGGCTAATTAAGAATTCTTATGCTATGTAATTCCTTCCTTGTTTATCTAATCCTTAGAGTTGGTTAAATCTCTCAGAATTTATGTTGAAAACGGACTTGTTGTTGTCATAACTCTATTGTAATTCCAACTCTACTGTAAAATAAACTTTGTTTTTAACTTGGCTTCTTACAGTACCCGACAATCTTAACTTTATTCTTTCATTCATGACATGTTAAAGGTTTGTCCTCCCTTTTTTTTTTAATCTTAAAATAAACTCTGTTTTTGTATTCTTTCATCGTTTCTATGTTAGACTCTCAACCTTTAATGGGATGCTTGACACCTAAAAAAAAAACAATAGCATTAATAGCAAATATTTTATGAATTCCTTAAACTTTGTTAATTCTTATACAGATTCATAATATGCTTATTTATACTTAAAACATATTTTAAAAAAATATTGTAAGAAGACTAAAAATATATTTATTATATGCTTATCAAGCAGTAAACACAACATCTTTCCCTCTCAATCGCATGGTTATAAAAGCTTTGGAAGATAAGGCTTCCTATGAAATATAGTATGATTTAAAACCCAAAGTTAATCATTTAAATGTTTTTGGCAGCCTTTATTATATTTTGTAACTTGAAGTCAAGAGGAGTAAACTTGATCAAAAGGTAGATGTAGGAACTCTTATAGGCTATAACACTTAATCTAAGGCTTATAAAATCTATGATTTGAAACTTAACAAGATGGTGATTGCTAGAGATTTAAAATTTTCAGAAAGTGTTACATGAAACTAAAAAATTACTTTAACTAAAGGGCCAAAACAAAAGCAACAAAATGAAATGGTTAATGAAAAGGATGATGATGTTGATGACAAACCATTGAAGGGGACAAGGTCTTTAGATGATATTTATAGCTGGTGTAATTTCGTTTTAACAGAACCAACAAATTTTAAAGAAGCAATCAATTCAAAAGTTTGGGTAGTAGTAATAAAGGAGCTCATCATGAATAAAAAAAAAATCAAACTTGGTTATTGATAGATAAATCAGTTCATAAAAAGATAATGGGTCTGAAATGAATTTTTAAAACAAAATTAAATATAGATGGGAATATCAATAAGAACATGTATTGATAAGAACCATGTATTGATTTCACTCGTACTTTTTCTCTAGTGTCTAGGCTTGATATGATAAAAAAAATTTCTTGTTTTAATAGCTCAAAATGCTTGGCATATCTTTCAATTGGATGTCAAATTTCTATTTTTTAAATGGCTTTTTAAGTGAAGAAATATATGTTAAACAACTTAATGGTTTTACAGAAGAAAATACAATAAATAAAGTATATTTACTAAAAAAAAGCTTTATATAGACTTAAATAGACTTCTAAGGCTTGATACAATAGACTAAATAGTCACTTTTTAAGCTTAGGCTTTGAAAAAGTACAAATAAAGTAACTTTGTATGTAAAGCATGCTAGTAAACATTAGCTGATTATACCAGTATATGTAGATTTGTTGATTAGTAAGAATAAAATAATTTTGTATGTAAAGCATGCTAGTAAACATTAGCTGATTATGTCAATATATGTAGATTTGTTGATTAGTAAGAATAAAGTAATTTTGTATGTAAAGCATGCTAGTAAACATTAGCTGATTGTATCAGTATATGTAGATTTGTTGATTACAAGTGACAAAAAGCAACCAGTAAAAAAATTTAAAGCCAACTTAAAGGATAAATTTGAGATGAATGAACTTAGTTTGCTGATATATTTTTATATGCGTGAAGGTAACTCAATATACAAACGATTATTTCCTATATCAAAAGAGATTATCTTTGAAACAATTAAATAAGTTTGCAACATAAAATTGCAAACCAATTAGTACCCTTATGGTACAAAGAAAAAAGTTTGAAAAAAAAAATTAAAAAACTAGATGGTAAAACTTATAAAAGTTTAGTTGGTAGTTTGTTGTATTTAACTGTTACATATAATGATGAGCATCTTAGCATATTGTTTTGCTCTAGAAAGAAATATTTTTTGTTAAAATTCCAAGAAGCAATCATTAACAGGATATTCTACTATTAAGGTAGAGTACATAGTATTGTATCTGGTAGTAAAACAATTGATATAATTAAGAAAAATACTAACTCATTTGGACTTTGATTAATGAAGTCTCATAAAATTGTTAACTCATTTGGACTTTGATTACTGAAGTCCCATAAAATTGTTATATAATATTGTTATATAATAATGATTTAACAGTAGTTATTTTATAAAATTATATTTTTCATGATAGGATTAAAATTAAGTTTCATGATGTTGGATAATTTTAACAAGAAAGGGAGTAGAATTAGTTTATTGCACCTCCTCAGAATAGTTAGCATATTTATTTACCAAGTTTTTAGCTAAATTTAAAGCTACGAGGGATAGGATTGGATTGGAATGTGTAACTTTGGCAGCAAAACATCGAGGAGGAGTGTTGGAGTGGTGGCACCAAAGCTCTAAGCTCAAGGTTATTATCAGCAATTTTTTAGTCATATTTATCTATATGTTACGTTTATTTTTTTGGTCATGAATTTTAGGCTTAAGTTTAGCTAGATATTTACTTGACTTAGAATAAGTCTATGTAATTACATAATCCCTTATCCCTTAGACAAAGAAGGATATAGCTGTTATGATTCTTTTTCTTTATGATAATTGATAAACATCTTGTAATCTTTGATTTGATTTTTTCTATAAATAAAACTTGATGGATGGCAATAACCTCCAAGTTCTTGTTCTGCTCTTGCTTCTTTGTTCTTCGAGCAAGCTAAGTTTTCTAAATACCATTTAAAAGGCATCTTTACAAGCTGTTGAGAGAGACATGAAACTGAAGCTGGACAAAACATCTGCAATAAGCATTATTGATAGATGTAAAAACCTTGCCAGTGCCACACTATCAAAAAAAAAAAAATAACAATTACAATTATCTGATTCGTTTCTTCTGTTATTCACTACATAGAGCGCACTGTAAACTACCTCCGAAACTTTTCTGTTCATCATCATACAGATAAATCGGATTATTAGACTTGAATGAGACAAAAAAAAAATAGGGAAGATTGAAAGAACAGAAACACAAACTGACCACAGTCACACCCTAATCAAACATCTACTTTGATGTGGCGAAGCAACGCATTGACAGAATACAGAGTGATATGCTTCTCCACAAACCCACTATAGTCTTCACCATTTCCTTTTTTCTCTCTATCTCTCTCTGCAAACCTTCAAATGACAAGCATTCATCTTCGAGGGGGGTCTATAGTCCGGACATTAGCTCCTGTCATTCCTTCAATTCGATCTTTGGTTATCTCCACAAAATGACCCACAATCTCATGAAACTGCTTCAGCCCAGAAAGTGGGAGAATTATGGAGGACCTATCATTACCTGCAACCTGCATTTCGACAACATTCCATCACGATTTCAAATGGACACCACAAGCCTTCACTTCACAACACAGAATCATGGATACGTAGCTTTCCTGGCCCTGTATAGGGGCAGTGCCCCTTGGCCATTGGTACCTCTTCTTAAATAGAAATTTACATTTTATCAAATATTAATCACTCCACCCTTCCCACGGCCAAGAAGAAAAGGAATAAAAACTCTCATTGGACTATAATTAAAACTACTCTTAAAATCTCACCTCAGAAATCCTTAGAAAATGACCTCTGTTGTTGCTACCCAGATCAAAGAAGAATCTTTTCTGATCAACTCTGATTACCTTTGACACCCCCAGATTACCAATTTCATCCTGTGGGGGCAGTTCAACCGATCTGTCTACATTCAGTTCAGAAGTAGGCGCGGGTGATTGGCTACTGTGCCCAGATATGAAGCCAGCCCCTACGTCATCAGAAAGTCCAACAAGTTGCTCTGAAGTTTCAGAACTTTGCTGTTTTGGCAAGCATAAAAACAGATGGATGAAATAATCACAAGTGAGACCCCCTTAAAAAATGAGAGTTTTTAGTGGAAGAAGGGAAAGTGATTGCACATGTAACACCGCGTCACCTGATTGGGCAGCATAAAAAGTCTTGATGCTTCACTGATCTCAGCCAGAATGTTCCTAAACGCTGCCCACCCTTCATCCCGCGAACTTCCAGCAGGAATAATAATAGTACTTCGGTTTCTACTGACAGAAGCTTCAGACACCTGTACAAGTATGTCTATTAGAGAAGTGAACTTCGATCATTGTAGCAAGTTGAATAGTCCCTGAAGATGGGGAAAAAATGTACAAAGAACACCAATTTCCTTTTTGTATTTTTTATCAAAGTGACAGCATGATTAATGTCTGAAAGTTCTGCTGCTCTGTCACTCTTGCATATGTTCAATCATTCTTTTGCACACAAATTACATCTCCTAAAGGGAAAAAAACCTAAGCAGACTTTGTATAACTTACCCAGGAGTTTTGAAAGAATGAGCAAATGCTAGTGAAGATCAAAAAAATATGTCAAGATGTTATTACATTCTTTTCCTTGATAGTTTTTCTTCTCATATTTCATTGAAGCATAAATATGGCTTTATCTCTTTTCTTTTCTTTTTGGTGATAAACTTTATGTAGGATGAAGTTTCTTTATCATGTTCCATTACTTCCCATAAAGTTCCTTCATTAAACAAAATTACAATGTACAAGTTAGGAGATTTTAAACCATGTGTTGACTTTGTGGCATCAACAAAGACTCCCAAAAATAAGGGGTGTATACAATAAATTATACAATGACAGAAAGAAAGGTTTTGAAGCTGAAGGGAACAGTAAATTTGATAAAATATACAGCTTCTTTAAAGGAACTTTCCATAAAAGTGGATTTTCAGGATATGCATAGCAATCCCTCTAGTAGAAATCTGATCATCCCAAGGGATAGTGATTTTGATGCAATGGCCACGAATAGCCTAAAATGATCTTATAGGTTGCAAGTTCATACTAGGTTCTGGATCCACTATAGATGTGTTCAAGCTAGAAGAAAGTGAAGGTTTTGGAGAGTTAGATGGGGATCTGCCAAAGTTAGATAGGGGTTTGCCACCAACAAGTATGCAGATAGCTTAGCAGATGCATTTATAGATTTGTGAGACAAAGCCACGCCCAAACCAATAACCTGGAAATTAAAGGCCATAACTTTCAATTCCCCAATATCAGGTCCCGGATATATTGTTTGAGCCAGCGTTGTTATTTTTCTGAATTTTATGTTGCTTTAAGATATCTTGTTATTTTTCTTTTTATTTAAGGATTCTGATTTTCTTTTCTTGTTAAGGTCGGTTTCTGAGATATAAACCTCTTAGAGAGGCAGAATTTATCAAACTTCATTATCATAAATAAACGTACAAAAAATTAGGGTTCTTGTTGTGTTAACCCTATTATGTCAAACTCTGTCGTTCTTGTTGTTGTCTTCTTTGTTTTTGTGTTTCCATCTACATCACAACTAAGACAATTTTTTTTTCACTAATTGACGTTGGAAGGTATGAGCACATCAAACATTTACTAGAAGAAAACACGTTCTTGAAAAGAGTTGGCAGCTTGCAAACTATAGTCATTGTATAGTTGATAGAGTAATGCTCAGAGAACTTATATAAAGGCGATTGCACCTCCCTAGAAGCTCTCTTCCTAATAGCATGTCCATGTGCAGCATGTAATGGTCACAACAGAGGAGAGTTTACGAGAACAGTAAGACCTGCGCAAAAATCTTGTTTCCATTTTGCTCTTGTGATTTAGAATGACCAATGTTTAGACGTATAGATGTATCTAGACTTTTGTTGAAACATCCAAAACTGGGAAATGTACAAACTCTTTCATACAAAAGCCAGCCACTACATGAAGACTGGTTGTATGAATCCTATACTCTGCAAGGATTGTACGAGATGATTGATATCCTACCAATTTGTCCTCTTTTGATTATATGGAAGAATAGCATAAGAGCATGGAAGTTGACCATTCAACAGCAAGTGCAAAGATAAAATCCTGTCCATGTGTATGTTCTTAACAGTTCTCAAAGACAGCGCCTAGGTTAGCCTTAATTTCAAGTACAGCATTATTATTATACAGGAACTAGTTATTAGTTGGAGGAAAAAATAGAAAACTACTAGGAGGGAAATATAAAAAAATTTGGAGAATGAGTTTCTCCAAAAGAACAAGCTAGAGGCAACCAAAAGAAGGGAAATAAAAGCACCCTCAGATCTTCAGGAATATGGGTAAATGAAATGCCTATAAAGGCTCTTGTAGCATCATAGCGGAGTGAAAGAAGAAATGCTTATCCTATTTCTATCCTGGGTAAATAAATTTCTAGGAGATGACAAGAGTAAAAGGAGCTGTAGTCTCGGCAGCTGCTTCACGAAGAAGAGCCAACAGTGTGGCAGAATGATATTAGGAGGTTAAGAGCTGGCAAGCCCTCTCAATCCGATGTTGGGATAGATAAAAATAAGTACCAGGTAACGACATAATCTCTCTCTAAACCTTAAACCCTAGACCATTCCACGGAGCATAAAAGGCTGTGTATAGATAAGCATGGCTTGTTGTCGGGTCTGCTTAACAGTAACAAATAAGACGCCTAGCACAGTGTCACAGCAAATAGATTGAGAATCAATGTGGTTATTAAAAGCAATAAAATAGGAAGCATAGCATAGTTTAATTTTATTATGTGGGGAGCAATGATTTAAATTTTGGAGGGGGAACGGTATACCTTCAAGAAGCGGCCCCTTCTGTTTTCACCAATGTCAAAGTAGAAAACCTGACAGTAATGGAAATGGGAATTCATTAATTGGAATTTGGAATGAATGGTAACGCTATTGATGATTAGAGATAGGGGTAACAGAGATGGACTGTGAATTAAAAAGAATACCTTGGTGTCGAGCTGCAATTCCTTGCTAAAGAGGTCCTGATCATCAGCAGAATTATCAACGTAGTGATTGAAGAGATCCAAGAACCAAGAAATCCCAGAGAAGGGGACGATGATGGTGGACCTGGTGGCTGAAGTCTTCTCCGATATCTTTAGGTAACGACCCCGAGGATTCTCTTTTAGATCAAAATAGAAAAGCTTGTGTTCCACTTGTAGAGTCTTACACATGAGCTCAACATCATTCCCTCCTCCACCCGCTGCTGCTGCTCCACTGCCACTACCTCCACCAGAATTCCCCTCCATCTAGTCTACTAAATAATAATAAGTAATTTTGATTAAAAAAGGGACTGCTGATGGAGGAGGTAGATCTGAAAGATAACGATAGATTGCCACACACTCCAATCGGGAAGAGCAGGAGCAGCAAAAGCAAGAACAACAATAAGAAGAGTAAGATGTGGAAGTTAGAGGATTAGGAGGAAGATCGAGGAGGAGGATGGCGTACTAGAATTTTGGTTTAGGGTTCGGAGAGAAAAGAGAAGAGAAGAAGGGAAGGGGAAAAGGAGATACTGAAGCAAGAGGGATAGTGAACGAACCACCATACCATTGACTTGGCCCCATTTTCATTTGGTTTAAAATAATAATAATAATAATAATAATAATAAGGAAAATATAATATGACAGCCAGTCTAGTCTGTCTGGTAAAATAAAATTACGACTACTTACTACACTCTGTCTCTCCCTCCCTGTGAAAAGTGAACTGAAGTCTCCCTCCTCCAACTCAGTGAAACTCTTTTGAACTGAACTCAAGTCAAGGACTGAACTGAACGACTAAAATAACAAGAAGACAAGGCTTTTATTTATTTATTTAACTGGTCACCTGGAGTTGGCGAGTAAGCAGGGCACTTAATTTGCACAATTCCCTTGTCTTGTTTACCCCGTCTATGCATTGCTATTACTCCTTCAAAAACAAATATAGGATGCAATTCTACTTCTAAAGGTTACTAATCCAACTTCCGGTGGCGTTGGATTACTAAATGCTGTAACCATCTCAAAGCCTGCCCTACCTCACATGTTCAGCAGTCAAGCAATAATACTCACATTGACATGGGAATGGCTTCGACATCTCATTTCTCAGCAAGGAGTTGTGTCTTTGCAAAATCTGCATATTTTTCTTGGCCTGTTGGTAGATTTTCAAGTTCACACATATCAATTTTCCTTTTCCTTTCCTGCTTCCAGTTCTTTGTTTCTTGTTATAATTCCAGGTATGCAGAGTTGGCAAGTTCAGTTGCAAAAATGATAAAAACACAATGAGCCTGTTAATATTTGAGGTTCCCTTTTATTTTAGAAAGACGAGTTGACAGAAAATCAGCTTGTTTGACACTCCTTCCTCCAAAATCTTGTGTAGTTCTATTTAAATAATGCTGCTGCTACATTTTGTGAGTTCTCGTCCAGAAAAATAAATAAATAAATAAAATTACAGATTGGACTCACAGCATAAGAATTTTTCATGCAAGATAGCGTCTAGGATATCCCATTGTTGTAGCCTTGCCAGGGATAGTAAAGTTGAAATGAGCATATTGTATACAGACAGAAAAATAAATATATACATTCCACAGGTCGTCTTCCACTGGAGCTGCTTCAAAGCATTAAACCATAGAAGAAATCATGGTCAAATCCCAGGTTATAAAGTCCTAATCCTAGAAGAGCACTGGAGCATAAAATCTCGATTTTCTGCTTAACAACATGGCATATTCCTGCCCAAAACATGAGCAAATTGTAAGAAGATGAACTGTAACGTAACTAAATAGGAATAACCATAAGATATAAGTTGGTTTTTATTTCATGGAAGTTACCTTAGAGGTTTTGTTTTTAAATGGTAAAGAAAGAAAGAAAAAAACGGCGGGGGGTGGGGTGGTTTGTGGGGGAGGTTTTGTGGATTTGGAGGTTGGCCATTGCTCCATTTATAACCATGAACATGGTCAAGACATGAGAGAAATATTTAGTTTAGACATTGAAGTTTTACCTGTGTTCTGTACTTTTCCTTCTGGTTTACCAAATGGCACAGCAAAGTCCTCATGATTTTCGCTGTTCGTAAATAAAGCTCTTTGAGATTTCAACTGAAGAAGGCCATGTCTTGTCTCTTTCTCCAAGGGTCGAAAGGAGTAAAAACCTTGAGTTTCACTGTCTTCCATATTTGATTCAGTGGGTGCTTTCTGACAGCATGGTTCCAGTTCTAACATGGAAAATGAGACTCCGGAATCTCTTTTTGAACAAACAGAAGTAGTATATAACTCAGATGGATAACATTCACTGCACCCACTGTTCTTTAGCATCAAACAATCTGAACTTTGTATTTTTCCTTCCGGTGCCCGTGTAGCTGACATTACCCCGTTGCCATCCTCACATTCTTCAAGTCTAGGAGAACACTCATCTGGTGGAGAAGAGGTGTCATTTTCACTATCCCTTGTTAATGAGCCATCCACAGAATGCTGTATTTGTATCGTTGTTTCCCCTCCAGTTGTCTGTAATGGAGTAGTAACATCGGATCTTGAGTCCTCATTAAATAAATCTCTTAACATCTTCAGTGGTTTTTCAATGACCACTTCTGATATGGGCTTCCCAACTGCAACTGTAGTTGCAAGATTATTTAATTTATCATGGTTGACAACTTCTTGCTTCGTATACACATAGTCTTGCACTTTCTCTTCTGCTTTGCTCTGTACATTAGTCTTATGTTTCCTCTCAGGAATTGGAACAGCTAAAACCCGTTTTGTCCTTTGACTGCAACTGCTTAGAGTGGATTCACTCTTCTGTAGATGCAGCCAATTATCAACCTTCGAAAATTTGATGTGGTTAATTTTATTCGCCTGTCCACTGCTATTTTTCTGGATGTGACTGATGCCAACCTTTTGACTAATCAAACTTCCTGGTGCTCTTTCTTGTTCTTGGAGACCGTTAGATTTAAAATCAGTTTCGGATGCGACTTGGCTGCAATCTGTTGCACTATCAGCACTAATTTTCATGTTCAACTCCGCCAAACGGCTAGATCTGGAAATGCTGCGGTCTGAATTGTATTCTGAATGATACTTTACAGGGAAACTCACAGACTCCGCGCGATGAGATGTTGGTCTTCTCCTTCTTGTCAGGACTGTGTCATCTCTTCCTTCAGAAGTTTGATGCCCCGTCCCAGATTTTCTTTTGCTGCAAATGGTTGGCCTCATAAATCTTGGTACCTTTGATAAGGGAGTCACTGTAATATCTACTATCCTGCTCTTTGTAAGCTGTTCTTTGATTAAAGAATGGAAAGCCTCCAGTTGCTCCTCAGACGATGGATTTGTCCCTGTTAGATTTTCTAATTTCTTGTTTAATTTCTCAATGTCACTTCTAACAAGCAGCCGTTCATCTTCAATATGTTTCATCTCTTGCTGCAGATCTGCCATTGCAACTCCCTTTTGCTCTTTCGCTTCCTGATTATCAAACGTTCACCTCATTGGTCAGTTCATCTATTATTTTATTTTACTCGCTTCACTTAAATTGTTCAAGAATATGAAAATCTAATAATTTTCATTAGATTATATTTAACACACTTCTTCTGGACTCAAAACATAGTCGTGGAAGAGTTTCTGGAGTTATTAACAAGTGACGTACTTAAATTTTATAATTTGACATCATGCAAGCATATTCCATTAACCTGTTACTTAATGCATTTCGGACTCAATGCTTGCTATTCGCTGCATGATGATAATGTAATAAGCACAATCTTAATCAAAGTTTTGTTTTGTTTTTTTTGGTCTGCTTACAATTGTATTCTCATTTCCTAGATGAACGCTTTTCACCCTTGTTGCAAAATTTAAAGAACATATGGTCTCACACAAATCTTCTTCTTTGGGACTGACATGGACCAGCATAATTGTTTTTGAATCATCACCTGAGGATAGCCGCGGAGGGGACTACATTAGCAAGGAATATTTAGATGGAAATGAAGAAGATGATCTATATGACAATGAGTTATTTTCTTCAAGAAGTCACATATCATGAAAGGAATATTTAACAGATATGAGAGAATTAACTCTGATAGAAATTATTGTTTGAGAATTAGTAGGGTACTTAAACAGAGATGAGAACAGAACACCCCGCGTCTGGTTAGCGGCTGTAATCACATAGACAGGAGTGTGGACATAATTAAGGATAGTTACCTAAAGAATCTTTAAGAACCTGTGTCAGCTTGCTATTCCTGTCAAGAGTAAAACCATAAGTTAGCTTTTAGCCGGGACTCCAGAGAAACCATAAGAACTAGTAACAATTCTATGACTATTTTAAATAACCAACTGCAGGCTCTTACTTTGATGGAAGATATGAACGAAATAGGGTTGAATGGCCAAAAGGCCAAACTCTCATATACCAAGAAATTGAGTGTTTGGTGAGCTCACTGTTACCTGTAAGGTATATGGTGCCTTTTCCTTTGGAGGGCACTAATCACATCCCCAAGAGCAGAGAGTGACAGATTAATGGCTTTCCCTTCATCGAGTCTTTTGCCCCATGCCTTTGTCTTCAATACACGCTCGCTTCCCCCGAGGTCAACTAACCATAATTTATTTGTTTCCCGTCGCCTTTCAGCAGCATCGAAGCAAGTTATTGCTACCCGTATCATGCTATTGTGAGCAATATATAAGAAACAAGATTAGAACAGAGGATGATAACTGCCTTTTCTCAAAGGATGTTCTGGAATCAGTACATATATCAAGACAACTGCACGACTGGCTGTTTTTCAAGCTCTATTCTCGTGCTGAACTGCACTGACTGACATACAACAGTCTAATCAGGTAAAGTCGATTACCAGTGAGATCTGCTAGATGTCAGGTTGGAATTTGTAGAGGCCGTTGTTCTGAATCGGCAGCCCAATCTGTACAGCCTCAGAGCTTGGTTGAAGTCGTTCACCTTAATGACCACAAGGTTGTCAATTTCAATTCCTCCCTTTGGATCTGTTTGAATTGAAAGGCTGTATTTAGAGATTTTGGATCGTGTTAGAAAGGATCGCCTTAATACATTTAAAATGATTAAAAATGCAGCTAGATAACCCTGTGCCTAGAAAACATTTATGATCTGAGAATATACTGTTCTGCAAAGGCAGGTTAGTTACTGATTTACGACCTGTTTCTTACATTGATTCCAATGACTGGTAGATTAGCTTTGTGGACTCTTAAAGAGAACAAACCTTCTGTTAATTCTAGCAATTTCGCTAGTTAAACTTACCAAGGTGGCATCGGGTCTGTAGCTTTTGTTGGTTTGGGGACAAGCAAGTCCTTTAGATTTCCCATGTAAATCTCAAGCATACTGAAACTGATGAGAAATGAATGGTTACAATCCACTGCTTGCTTAAACAGAGCCTCAATAGCCCGTGGCACTATGCCTGTAGTATCTGCACTACCTTCCTATTATTTATTAAACCAAGAACAACATAAAGTTAGAAGAGTCAAACGTAGATTGAATACCTTAATCCATGTAGAATTTTGTCTTCAGCATAGTGTGTGCCGTTAGGACTCTAGTCAAAGGGCTGTGTAACAAATAACCTCTGAAATACCTAAATATGTTGTGAGTGAAATCTTAGATAGTTAGTTCTTACCATTGTGAAAGTTTTTCCTGTGCCTGTTTGCCCATATGCAAAAATGCAGGCATTGTAACCATCAATGACTGATTTGATGATGGGTTCAACTTCTGTAAAAACTTCATCTGGAAATTTCCAACTATTAAAGCATGGTCATGTCAAATGAAGATAAAACAGCTTTCTACTTGCTTTTTGTTCAAGGAAGAATAAGAAACGAAATCACCAGAGAGACTTGATCTTCGTCAAGCACCTTGGGATGAACCTGGGTGGAAAACCTTGTCGAAATTGTAACTCTTGCTCTTATTCTCCATAAGCTTTAGAACAACTTCATTTGAATTCGATGCTACAACAGGTCTTAAATGACCTAAATTCTCCCCAAATGCGATAGGTCTTATTCGACAAAATACACGGATGTTCCCTGCAATGACAAATATGATGAGCATATATACAATTGTAATCAGCTTTGGCATGTCCTGAAAACAATCTATCCTGGCTTTTCAGTTAGTTGAAAGCAATTATCCATGCAATGACTTGTTGGAATGGCGTGAAGTAAGTCCAGCAACTTGTCTGCCTCTACTCAAGCTATCAGTCACTATTAAGGTGACAAAAACATGATCATGATTTCGTAGAAGCCAAGTCTCAATTTATGGCTGTTTCGCTGCACAACTTGATAATTTTTTATGCTCGTTGAATCACAGTAAAGAAACCTGACTAACCTTTCAAGTCCAAGAACTCATTTAGGATCTGCCTCCTTTTTATGTTCAGTTGGTTTATGTGGTTATTCAAGACAGTCAGTTCATCTGTTCATAGAAAAAAATTATAGAAGAGTGAGCAGTAAATATAAGAAGAATAAGGGACACGGGAGCATCTAGATTTATGAAGAAAAAAAAACGAGGGTTTTTCTTTTACCTCGTATTTTTGAAATTGAATCACCATCATCATCGGTATCAGACTTGGTTGGCTGCATGTCAACTGATTTTTCAGATTGAAGGGTTTTTATTATTTCAAAAACTGATTTAACCCAGTTGGAAGTCAGATGTGCCTTTAGCCCAAGTAGAGAATGAAGGGATACAGCAAGATTTCTAACAGATTTTCCCGAATCCATCTTCTCTGCTTGTCAAGACTAGTCTGTGGAAAACACATATATGGTTTCTTTGTTTCGTTCGTCTACATGACCTCCAGCCCTTTATTTTAAGTTCACACTCGGCAACTGAACACGAGAACTATAGTCTATAAACAGTTGAAATAGTCTTAGTTTGAACAAGAACCTTGACTTTCAGAAATAATAAAGATTGAATGCTTCACTTTCTAGAAATGGCTGAAACTATAAAGAAACTAAAACTATAATTAAGAACTGAATAACATTATAGTAAAGGCAGGAGAAATTTCTTGCGTGCCAAGTTGTTGAAAGTTTCTATATGCTGCCATTTTGTATTGAAGAAAAAAAGGACAGAAAATGATCTCAAGAAACAGTCAACAATAGTCTGTTGAATGAAACAGGGCAGCTAGGGAAGTAAACAATACAAGAAGATTCAATCTAAGCTCTCTGCTTACTGTTACTCTTTAATTTATTTCCTACTCAAAAAGAAAAATGTACAATGATGCGTAGAATTATATTTTAACACTAATGAATTGAGGAGAAGCACAAAAGGAAATAAAGTTAAATTTTGGGGAATGAGGATTCAGATAAAAGAAAATACCGGTAATATGGCCATGGTATTTGAGACTTAAGCTTATCCACAACTAACATGGCCGATCCTGGACCAATTAGACACATGCATGATGATACAACATTAACAGAAATTCCTTTCCTTGAAAAAAGAAAAAAGAAAAGGCAACACTGTTTATCTGATCTATCTATCTGAAACCCCATGTGAGAGCCAGCAGATATGAACACTAAAGCATTCAATTATGTGTTGTGAAGCTACTACAGATTATTAATATCGGTGGTCTCTAGCAAACATCGTGACAAAAGGCCTGTCTGCCTTGCCTTGCTGGAATACTAGAGAGAGGAGAGAGAGTTGTCTGTGGTGAAGGGTACATATATACCATTTATGCATACCCAACATAGAGGATGCATATGATAATTCACACAGCCAGCACTTCTTCTTTAGATGACTAATTGGGGTGAAAGACTATTCATGCTAATAAATAATGATATTACCGGTTGATCATGATGACGAGCTGCTGCTATGTATTGATTAAAGACTTGGTATATAATTCCAGTGCTAGCTCACCAACCATAACAATAGTAGTCTTTGGATTGAGTATGCATATATTTATGATCCAACATTCATGATCTCATGGCTACTTAATAATTGATGTGCAAACCACGTCTCAGAACCACTCACTGGGCCAGAGAAAATACGGTTCCAACCTACGATAATGACACAAACAAGAAGGAAGTTAATAAATAAACAGAGTGACTGGTGGGCTTTGATACTGTTTCACAAATGAATTTCCTTCAACTTAAAATAATTTCGCGTTCTTCAAATTTAATATGCAAGTTACACAAGTCATAATTAACCGATGGCCACCAACCCTAGCTATGGACGTTGTCTTTTTCGAAGAATTTCACATGGACAGATATATATACTGGAGTACTGCCCGAAACTACATGGTATTTATTAAATGTTTAGATATGTGGATTGGTCCTGACAAAATCCAATGTCCGAAGCCATCGATCTCTGATATTACTTGTATTATTCCTAACAGGAAATGGGAGATCCCATCAGGGTTTTCAATTTGCCACCTTCGGAATTCTAAACTATAAATACTAGAGAGAGATAGGAGTTTAATTATTATGCTATTCCATCATCGAATGAATGTTTAGAGATGTTGGGTTGGGTTTCGTTCCCAACATATTCATGGCACTGAATCAAAAAACAATACTATCGTCTGCATCGATCAGACACAGTCTTGTTCTCAATGCGATGCTATTGGTTGCTTGCATGGTGAGACTCGGGCCGGCCACCTAACTGCATTAATCCTTGGGTTGGTGGGCAATAAATACCAAGGAAAGCAATCAAAGGCAACTTAACCAGTTAACGTTGGTGCGGCCTGGTAAGCTAGGTGGTGTGAAGGGTTACTCTCCATATTGATCGAGCTCTCCGTTTTCAATATTTCTTTAGTAGAATATTGAATATTCAAAGTCGAGGATATGTCGATGTGGGGCTAGCTCGTTAAATAGGAGGGAAGGCCAAAATGAAGTGATGGGGGGTCCAGGCCAAGGGGGTGAGGGAATAAGAGTTGGTTTCTATGTCGTATATTAATGGTAAAGGTATATAGGTGTGTGGATATCTAGGAAAGTAACAGAATCCTATTCTAAACCAAAGTCCTCACAATCATATCATCCTAAACAATATTCTTTTTTTTAAGAAAAAGTCTTGGTTGGTGGAGACGTGGGAGTTCTAAATGAGCACAAATATGCAGGGATAACCGCAATTCAGTCCCCAGCTCTTATGTTTATTAAACAGACCAGATCATTCATATCCTCATTTTCAAGATCTAGCTAGTGGTTTCTCCCCCATCTACTTCCCTTGGTCTTAACAATTCCATCCCTCATCAGTTTTCGTATGATAAAATTGAATTTATTAACTCAGTTTTTTGGATAAGATGGATATTTTAACTTGGAAAAAGGAAGATAATCAATTTACAAGCATAATGATATCATGTGATTCTATACATACATATATGTATGTTTTACTATGCATACTGGATCAAAAGCAAAAATATATAAAAAAAACACAAACAAACAAATTCATGCAGCTTTCTAAAATTGAGTATATTCATAGAGGCAACAGATTATATATTATTAGAAAAATAATATAAACACTCAACTCAAGTTAGTACAATCCCATAAAACCTAGTGTTTAACTCTTACACTTAGTCTTTGTCTCAAATTTGCTCTTTCGCACTCTTGAAGTTGCACTTGCACTCACCACACTTTCACACCTCTTGCTTTCACCACACTTACACACCTATTGCTCTCTCTTCATCTCCATTTATAGAAAAAATAAAAGTCTTGGCAGCAACTAATAATTATTAAATAACTACTACAATAACTATAATGATTGAAAGTGATATTGGTTGATGGTGGTTGAAAGGTGAGTGATAGTGGTTAATAATGGTTAAATGTTGGTTGAAAAAAATGTTGATAAATTTGCTACAAATCCCCACCTTGGCAAGACTTTTCCATCCAATTCTTGTGATCAATCAATGATGCCTCTAATGCATCATATGGCACTAAACCATAACGGTGCTCAATACCAAAAGATGTTGACCAAGTCCAAACAATGTTGAAACTTGATCCTTGAGACATATTTTGTGAGCATGTCAATTGGATTATTTGTGGTACTAATTTTTTGTAGCAGAATATCCCCTTCATCAACAATTTCTTAAACAAAATAAAATCAAACATCGATGTGCTTGGTGCAGGAATGATGAACTCGATTTTTTACAAGACAAATAACACTTTAACAATCACAATGGACATTCACGTGCTTTTGAACAATTCTCAAATCTTCAATAAACCCATGCACTCTGCTTCAGTTGTTGACAAAGCTACTGTTGATTGTAACATTGACCTCTAAGTTACAAGCCCTTTAACAAGTGTAAACACATAACCTGTTGTGAAACGATACTTATCTAAGTCATCAGTATAGTCCAAGTCCACATAACTAACTAAATTTTATCTTAATCTATTATCTCTCTCAAACTTCAAACAAATATCAATTGTATCATGAATGTATCGTAGAATCCACTTACTTTATGTCAATGACCCTGTCCTGGATCATACATATACCTACTCACCATACTAATTGCGTGTTAAATATTTGGTCTTGTGCAAAGCATCATATACATTAATACACCAACTGTATTTGCATATGGAATTTAAGCCACATGTTTGCGCTCTTTTTTAATGCATGGAGACATTGAAGCACCTTAGCTTAAAATGAGAAGCTAGAGGTGTACTTACATGCTTAGTTTAATATCTACCCCAAATCTTTTTAGAATTTTCTTCAAGTATTGGATTTATGTCAAACAAATTATGCCTTTTCTTCTCTCTCTTTGAATCTCCACCATAAGAATCTTCTTAGCTTTTTCAAAGTCTTTTATTTCAAACTCAGTTCTCAGTTAAGCTTTTAGTCTATCAATATTCACCTTGCTCTTCGATGCAATCAATATATTATTCATATATAGGAGTAAATAGATGAAAAAACCATCAAGAAGTTTGCAAAAATATATATAATTGTCAAATTGACTCGTATGTATCCATATTCCATTATGAACTTATCAAATTGCTTATACCACTAGCAAGGAGATTGTTTCAATCCATATAATGAATTCTTTAGTTTACAAGCCTAATTCTCTTTCCCAGTAACTTTGAAATCATTTGGCTGAGAAATGTAAATTTCTTCTTCTAAATCTCTATGTAGGAAAGCAATTTTCACATCAAGTTTGGCTAACTCCAAATCAAATTGTGCAACCAATACTAGCAGAATACAAATTGATGAATGCTTAACAATTAGAGAGAATACCTTATTATAATTTATCCCCTCCTTTTGAGCATAGCCTTTTGCTACTAATCATACTTTGAAATGAATATTATCTTTTTCTAGATTACCTTCCTTCTTAGTATATACCCACTTACAACCAATTATCTTATTTCCTTTTGGGAGTTGTACCAAATCTTAAGTTTGAATCTTGTGGAGAGATTTCATTTCTTTATCCATTGGCTCTTTCCATTTTGTGCTTTCTACATTTATACTACTTCTTTATAGGTGTAGGAGATTTCATCATCAATAACTGGATATGCATAAGCCATCATGTTACAATACCGAGCAAGTTTCTTGATAAATCTTTTTGGTTCACTCATTACAATGGATTCTTGTTGTGTAATTGCTAGAGTTGTTGCATCCTCTTCATTTAAACTTTCATATGAATTTCTTTCAGTAGGGATTGTTTAAACAGTCTTTATAGGAATGACTGAAGTCTCAAACTCCACTTATTGTGCATCACTAGACTATTTTTCCTTCTCTTATGATTTCACTTACTGTAACATGTCAGACTCATCAAAAGTGACATCTCTACTTAAAATTACTTTCTTTAAATCAGAACACCAGAGTCTGTAACCTTTTATTCCTCTATCAAAGCCCAAAAACATAGCTTTCTTGGCTTTAGGATTTAGCTTGGACTTGGTAACATGATAATACGCTGAGTAACCAAATATATGCATTAAGTCATAATCATTTACAAGAGAGCATGGCCATACGTTTAAGGGAGTTCTTCCATTTAATGTTGCTGAAAGTAATCGATTAACAATATGACAAGCATGGCTTAGTGCCTCACCCTAGAACACTTTGCATCGTCCAGCATGTAATAGTATACATCGGACTTTCTCCACGAATGTGCCGTTTATGTGTTCTGCTACTCTACTTTTTGTGGTGTTTTGCGCATAGTAAAATGTCATTTGATCCCTTTATCATGGCAAACTTCAAAGAAAGGATCCGAAATGCACTCACCACCATTATCTAATTGAAAAGTCTTAAATCTCCTTCCAATTTAAGTTTCCACCATTTTCTTCCATTTCAGAAAGATGTCAAGGACCTCATCCTTATGTTTCATCATATACACCTATACTCGTCTTGAGAAATCATCAATAAAAGTAACAAACCACCAATTACCTCCAAGAGATTCATTCTTTGAAGGTCCCTATATATCTTTGTGAACATAATCAAGAATCCTTTTTGTGTTGCGTACTATAGTGCTAAATTTGACTCTTGTTTGTTTTTTAAGAACATAATGCTTACAAAACCCATGTTTCCCAATCTTGGCACCTTTTAATTGACTTTGCTTAACCAATCCTTTCAAAGTCTTTTCATTACCATGCCCAATACGTATGTACCAAAGTCTAGAATTATCTACTTCACCATCTTCTATGCTTTTAGAGACAACTGTTGTACCAGTAATTATAGATCCATTAAAAAATATAAGTTTCTTATCCCCAAGCCTCTTAAGACAACTAATGCACCATGGATTACTCCTAGGACTCCACCATACATGATAATCTTATAACCACTGGATTCTAAAACTCTAAGTAAGAAGAGATTTTTCTTCAAGTTAGGAACATATCGTACCTCAGTTAGTGTCTTGATTACCCCATTATACATCTTCAGATAGATAGGCTCAATCACTTTGATCTCACAACCATCATCATTACCCATCAATACACCTCCTTTATCTAACTCCTCGAGTCTAGATAGTAAGTGTTTGCTAGGGCACATATAATAGGAATATGCAAAATCAAGAACTCATTCACCAGAATGGTTTTCTCGTGATGAGACCATGAATTTAGAGTCTCATTCATCTTTATCTCGTGCAATGTTTACAACTGGTTCATCTTTTTCATTATTACCCTTGATTGGTCAATCTTTCTTCAAGTGCCCTTTTTATGACAAAAGGCACACTCATCTTTTACAAGATATCATCAGCTTGATGATTCTTTTCTAGATTTTAAGCGAGATCTCCCTCGCCCTCGAAATCTTCTGAGGTTTGTTCTACCTTTAACTGTTAATGCTTCTAATGTTAACTCTTTATGAACAATTTAATCCTTCTTCTGGTACTTATTTTTCATCAAAGCATTGGACACATCAATAAATTTAATCTTTTCTTTACCATACAATAAAGTAGTGACAAGATGTTTATATATGTTAGGCAGTGAATTCAACAATAATAGAGCCTTATCTTTATCATCGATTTTAACATCTAAATTCTTCAAATCAGCTATCATTTTATTGAAATCATTCAGATGCTCACTCATGGAAGTACTTTTCTTGTGTAGAAATTGGAAGATCTTTTTTTCAAGTAGAGAAGATTCTTTATACTCTTCTCTATAAACTTGTCCTTCAATGCTTGCCATAATTCCTTTATAATGTTTTGTTCTGAAAAGGCATACTTTTAATCCTTTACAAGATAAAGTCAGATGGAATTGCAGGCCAACTGATTTATCCTTTCCCAGTTTTTATCATCTAAATCCTCTAGTTTATCTTCTAGAGTGAAATCCAAATTTATTTGGACAAACATATCCATTACTTCACATTTCCACATGCTAAAAATTACCTTTCTCATCAAACTTCTCCACCTCAAATTTGGTACTCGATACTAGGATGTATTGTGAAGGTATACTAGTATCCCATACTAATTTTTCATCTGAAATATCAGTTATTAGGACATCTTTGGATTATAAATGGACTCCTAAAATTGTTAAAACATGTATTTTTATGCTCAAAAAAGCCAAAAACAGTAACTTTGGTGTTCTGTTTCACAAAACAGACACAATGGTTACATTCAAAATGGTTAAAAATACTAGGAACAAGCTTGACTTGGCCAAAAACAAGCTAAAAAATCACTAAGTCAACTAAAAAAACCAATTTAATTAAGTTGCTATAATTTAGACTTGAAAATGACCTTTTTAAATCTTGGGCTCTATATGAAAATTATAGGCCCATGTCTTATCTTTCCATCCAAATAAAGTAGACCTAAATCTGAGATCTATAGCTCTAGGTATGACCCAATTACTGAATAGTGTTCCGGTTTGGACTGCACCAATATCTCTTTTCTACGTTTAGGCATCTTTTTGTCCTTTCAATTTCAGTTCTTAAACTAGTCAACCAATCCTTTTATTTATGTGATAGGCCTACATTTAAAATAAATATTTACCATAAATTAAAGGTATCTCATATTATTAGATATGTTGTTATAAAACATGTTTTAGTTAAGAAGTTATTAATACCTTAAGCACAAAATAATAAAATAAAACTTTGATAAAAATACACTTTTAAGTACTAATCATACCTCCCAACCAGCTTATTAGTCCCTAGTAATCAAGTGTTAAAATAGAAAAATAATTTGTAAATTTTACAAAGCAAGGTATTTATCATTAAACTTTCATTAATCTATCCGGATAAACAAACTCTAATTAAATTTATGTATCTACTCAATACCTCTTAAACAAGATATTAATAAACTTTTCTTTTATGCTCAATAAATCAACATATAGTTATGGGGCTTTACTTGAAAGAAAACAAAATTTTTGTTCTAATGATTAAGGTTAACTTCCTTGAGTTGAGATTTTTTTTCTTTTTTTATTTTTTTAAATATATATATATATACATGTAACTTAAAACACAATGCATCTTTAACCCATGTAACAAGCTTTCAACTAATGACTCCCAAACTAGTTGGTTTTAGAGTAGGTGTTGAGATACCCCTACGAGCTTAGTAACTCGAGTTGCCGATACTAATACGTAGATAGCGTAATATTTGATTTTCTAAAGCTTTTCTCCTTAACCCATATAGCAAGCATTAGGCCAATAGCTCCCAAGTCAATTGACTTTAGGGTATTAGGTGTTAAAACACTCATTTGGACTTAATTGCTTAGGTTAGGGAAGCTACGAAACCAAACTTATCTATATTTGTATTTTTATTATTATTTTTTTTGTTTTTTTTTTGTTTTAAATTATATACTATCTCTTTCTCTTAGTTGTTATCTTTAACAAAAGAACAAAAATAATGCAATAATCCAATATGCAACCCACAATCATATGTTAAAGTATATGTGTAAAAATTAAGATTTAAGAATATATGTTAAATGAATATATGAGCAGAATTAAGTGATAATAATGCCAGAGTTCATAAACCTGAATATTTCAAAAGGTACTATAATAAACCTTGTTAAAAATGGTTACTAAAATGAGTCTCAAGAGTCACTTTAACAAAAGAGCTCATTTACTCTGCCATCCTAGTAACAATAATTTTGCACATGCTTTATGAAATAGAAAACACAGTTAGTTAATTTATTTATATTTTATCAACTATTACCCTCTCCTTCTAACCAAAATAAGACATTATCCTTAATATCTTAAAGTAGAAAGATATAGTATATAAGACATCACCTAAAATAACAAACATTAACAAACTTGAAACACAGTTAAACAAATATAAGAAATAATAAAACATAATAATAAAAGCAAAAGATACAAAGATTCATAAATGAAGACTCAAATCTAATCTAACTTTTTTACAAATTTTCTTAAATAACCAATTTATACAACTCATGGAGGGATCAATTACAGGAATGAAAGATTGTAGTTGGTCAATCAATTATTCAGCATTAACACTATAAAATATGATTTATCATATAGAAGATATTAGAAATTCCTGTTCTATATCATGATTAAGAAAAGACAACAACTTCTCATAATAACCATTAACATTTAATAGACATACGGCTTTATAGTGAATATGTAGTTGGGCCCAAAAGAAAATATGAAAGATTTCTTTCAATGTACTAAGACCATTTGGTAAGGCAATAAAGACATTAGCATGGTTAAACATTACATTCATTTGAGTAAACATTGTGGAGACCTGTAGTTTCTCTCTAATTATTTTTTCAATGATGGCCATTTTGTGCTAAAGCTTTGGAGACGACCCCCAAAACTTGACTACCTTTTAAAAATACAGTTATTAACACACCTTCCATTAACTTAACACTGTCTCTCTTATACACCAAATGATTCTTTCTCTTAGCTAGCACCTGACCAAGATGATTTGTTGATTCTAAAAACTCATTTTATTTTTCAAGACTAGATCCACAAAAAACTTGACACTACCAAAAGATTAATGTCTTCTCTCAAATACAAGAGAGTCAAAGTAATAACCTAGCAATACTGAGGTCGAACTATAGAGAGGTTAATTGTATAAATTATAAATAACAATAATATAACAACAATAATAGTAACAATAATAACATTAAATACTAATACTAATAGTAATAGTAATAGTAATAACAATAATAATTAGTAGTAGTAGTAGTAGTAGTAGTAGTAACAATAATGAAGAAGAAGAAAAAGTTGATGAGAATTTTGAGATGAAAGATTAAGGATTAAACAATGATAATAATAAATATCAAGGTTAGAGGATTCACTAATGGTATGTCAAACAAGTATAGTATAACTTCTTATTATTCAATTGAAAACCACACACAAAGAAGTATCTAGTCAGATTATAAAGTGTTAACATGATTACATTATTTATCTTATTTGATTAATGCTAATACTTGTAAATCTTATCAGGTATTCATGATTATAACTTATGTTAACAACAAATCAAGTTCCTTTCATAGCTTAAGTGTTGGTTATACCATACAGTACAGGCTATGAGAGTGTCAAATATTTGTTGTCCCAAGTGTTATATAACATAAATTTAAATTAGTCATTTAACAAACAAAGTATTAAAGAGTAAATAAGATAACAAATACAAAACATGTTACTATCAAACATTAAAGTCTATATTAAGTTTATACTATACTTATTCTTACACCATTAATGTAACATTTTCACCTTTACATAATTAACTTAGCTAAACATGATGAAAGAAAGAAAAATAAATAAATAAACAAATCAGATAAACGTTAACTAAGTAAAGGAAAGAAATTGAAAGGCATAGACTTGATATTAATAAAAGCAAAACTTAAGCATTACAAAAATACAAAGAGAAAAAGAAAGAGCATGATCTTGCTCTGAAAACCAAGATGCGTAAATGCATTGCAAATGCCTCTTTTTATAGGCCAAAATTAGAAACTATTGATTTGATGACTAACTGATGAGTGGGTGGTTAACTCTTGACTTGGTTATAATCTTTATCTTCTATTGTCTACCCAAAACATCATTAATAATGTCAGAATTGGAACCACTTAAACATGAAAGTTGTAGGAAATTATCTCAGCTTCTCAGAAAAAAATAGAGATCATTTAGACTTCTAAAACTATGGGTATAAGTCAAACACTGAACAATGTACGGGGGAGGATAGATTCGAACTTCTTTATTGTTGTTACAAGTTGGACTTGAAAATGACCTTTTTAAATCTTAGGCTCTATATAAAAGTTGTAGACCTATGTCTTACCTTTTCATCCATATAAAGTAGACCTAAATCATAGATCTATAGCTTCAGATATGACCTAATAACCAAACAGTATTCCGGTTTGGACTGTACCAACATCTTTTTTCTCAGTTTGGCCATCTTTTTTTCCTCTCAATTTCAGTTCTTAAACTCATCAATCAATCCTTTCATTTATATAATAGACCTGCATTTAAAATGAACATTTACCACAAATTAAAGGTATCTTATATTATTAGATATGTTATTATAAAACATGCTTTAGTTAAGGAGTTATTGATATTTCAAGTGCAAAATGATGATATAAAACCTTGATAAAAATGCACTTTTAAGTACTAATTAGCTTCGTATCTAGTTTTCTTAAAAACTAGCAAATGGGGTCTTTTTTTTGTCAAATTCTCAAGACTTTGTCAAGCAGGTTCATTATGAAAATGGGTTGATAATTAATGAATTGCACGATGCTTTTTCGACTCTGATGAGACTTAAGAGTTAATAGAAGATTATCTAAAGACTCTTTGTGTTTTGAAATAAATCCCACCTTTTGATAATTTTCACAGGTTTTGCTGAATGCATATGATTCCTTGAATATGGTGGGCTAGTAAAATATACGTTGTAAGA
Source organism: Populus ilicifolia (assembly GCA_015708895.1). Classification (NCBI taxonomy): domain Eukaryota; kingdom Viridiplantae; phylum Streptophyta; class Magnoliopsida; order Malpighiales; family Salicaceae; genus Populus; species Populus ilicifolia. Next base: position 517,368 of record SRLM01000189.1, on the reverse strand, counting down.
TTTCTACAGTTTTTTTTTACGAGAAATGATACCCACGTGCCTCAGAATGATAAATTTAATAACATCACTTACCTTATTGTCGAGAATGCATCTTTAAAATATTGATCTATATAATAATTGAATACGTAAGGGTCATTCCAATAAAAAAATTTCACTTCATTCAAAAACTTTTCTTTATCTTGGGTACTCCAATGAGCTGGCAAATCTTCCAAAGCAAGAAAATTGATATTTTTATCATACCAAGGCATTAGACTAAGAGAAAGTAAGGATTCATTAGGAAAGTAATCATCAATTGGTGTGATGTCAGATGTCGAATCTGTTGTCACTTTTGACAGAAGATCCGCATCAATATTTTCAGTGCATTTTTCATCAGTGATTTCTTTCTAATAATAAATCATTTACAAATCTTAAGATTCATCCAACTTATTTTTACTTAAAATAGATTCAAGTTGATCATAAACTAATTCTTTTATATGATCTAATTCTTGTAAATTATTATCATCTCCAAGTTGCTTGTAAATGTTGAAAATATTCAACTTTAATGTCATGTTTTTAAATGATAGCTTCATTAGTCTATTTTTACAATTAATCAATACATTAGAAGTTGCAAGAAACGAACGTCCTAAAATAACAGGAAATGAATTACATGCTTCAACAGGTTGTGTGTCTAAGACAACAAAATCCACAAGATAAATGAATTTATTGACTTATACTAACACATCTTCAATTATTCCTCCAAGCACTTTTATAGATCTATTGGTAAGAAAAAGAGTTATAAAAGTTGGTTTTAACTCAACTAGATTGAGACTTTGAAAAACTAAATATGGAAGTAAATTCACACTAGCTCCAAGATCAAATAAGGCTCTTTCAATTTTATGTTCTCCAATAAAGCAAGAAATTATAACACAACCACGGTCTTTATATTTCAAAACATTATTGTTCTGAAGAATGACACACACTTGTTCGGCTAAAAAGACTTTCTTTTTCACATTTAGTTTTCTCTTTACAGTGCATAGATCTTTGAAAAATTTAGCATAGAAAGGAACCTATTTAATAGCATCCAGCAAAGGTATATTGATCCTCACTTATTTGAAAGTTTTAAAGATTTCAGAGTTGTGATTGACTTTTCTTTGTTTGCTCATAACATGAAGAAATGGAAGTGCTAACGGGAAATCAGTCTTTTCTTTATAATTTTTAGATTCAACCACTTCCTTACCCTCAAAGATTGACTCGTCATCTTTCTCACAAGGTTCAAGAGTGGGCTTTTTAATAATATTACCACTGCAAAGAGTAGTGACTAATTTCACTTGATCCATATATTGGCTTCCAGAAATACTTGCATTTGCATTATAGTGCCCCTAAGGATTTTGTTGTGGTAAGATGGAAACTTACCTCTCTATTAAAAACTGAGAGTAGATGTTAGTTTTGCAAGAGTATCTATAAAATCTATCATGTTTTGAGCAAGTTGAGTATTAATTGTCTCTTACTTTTCAATAAATATATGCAATGTTTTCTCAAGATTTCTTCTAGGAGGTGGAGCATAAGGAGGTGCATATCCATGAGAATTTTAGAAATTATGATATGCTTAAAACGGTGGTTATGAAGTTTGTATAGTGTTATTGTCACTCTTCCAACTAAAATTTGATTGATTTCTCCAACCAAGGTTGTATATTTGCTAGTATGGGTTGTGGTTGGCCCTTTGAAAACTGTTTAAAGCATGATTTTGTTCATAGAGACATTCTTTAAAAGAAGGTAAGGTTGGACAATTATTGGTTGAGTGTTTATTTATTTGATATATTTGACATACAATGTTTTTAATATATTTTAATTGACCATTTTTTTTAATTTTAGTACCTCAAGTTTTCTAGCTAAAGATGTAAACTTGACTTAAAGGTCATAATCTTCCCTAAAGTTGCACATACCTCCACTAGATGTATGAGGTTGAGTTTTACTCGGTGCCTTCTAAGTACCTGCGGTGTCTTAATTTTGAGCATTTTCAGCTAACAAGTCTAAGTATTTCATTGCTTCATCAAGATCTTTATCTTTAAAAGTTCCATTACACATCAATTCAACCATTTGTCTATCTATAGGTGTTAACTCTTCATAAAAATATGAAACAAATCTCCATGTTTCAAAACCATGATGAGGACAAGCATTAAGCAAGTCTGGATACCTATCCTAATATTGGTAAAATATTTCTCCTGATTTTTGAGTGAAAGTGGTGATTTGTATTTTGAAAGAGTTTGTTCTATGAGAAATGAAAAACTTCTTTAAAAATTACTGTTACATTTCATGTCAAGCATGAATAGATCCTAATCTTAAATTTTATAGCTATGTTTTAGCTTTATCTTTTAATGAAAAAAAAAGTTTTAATCTGATGGTGTTCATGTTATAATTTAAGTCATTATAGGTGTTATAGACTTCCTTAAATTCCCTTAAATGCAAGTATGAATTTTCTAAATCTAAGTTATGAAAAGAAGGTAAAAGTTAAATAATGTCTGGCTTAAAATTAAAATAAGACGCATCAGGAGGAAAAACTATACATGGTGGTGCACTTGTTCTTGTGGGATTCATGCAGTCTCTAAGTGCTTTAGCACTGTTATTCTTATTATTTTTATTATAAAGTGATTAATTATCTTCTTTGGCTATATTTTCTGAAAATGATGAGGATACCTTACAAAGTCTACCACTTAATGTACGTAACCACTCTCATGTATGTGTAGGAATAAAGTAAAAAAGAAAAGAAATAAAGTTATATACAATAAAAGTGAAAAAAGAGAAAATAAAATAAAGACTATAATTTGTACAATAACTTACCTTCCTCACAATGACGCCAAAAACTTGACATAACCAAAAGATTGATGTCTTCTTCCAAATGCAAGAGTGTCGAAGTAATAAATAACCTGATAAGACCAGGGTTAAACCATAGGGAGGTTAATTGTATAAATTATAGATAATAATAATACAACAACAATAACAACATTAGTAGTAGTAGTAGTAGTAACAACAATAATAATAGAAGAAGAAAAAAAACAAGAAGAAGTTGATAAGAACTTTAAGATGGAAGATTAACGCAAGGATTAAATAACGATAACAATAAATATCAAAGTTAGAGAATTCACTTATGGTATATCAAACAAGTATAATATAAACTCTTATTACTCAATTAGAAACCACACATAAAGGAGATTCCAATCAGATTATAAATTGTTAACATGATTACACTAGTCATCTTATTCGATTAATGCTAATATTTATAAATCTCGTCAGGCATTTATGATTATAACTTCTGTTAACAACAAATCAAGTTCCTTTCATAGCTCAGGTGTCGGTTATATCATGTAGTATGGGCTATGAAAGTGTCAAGCATTTGTTGTACCAAGTATTATATAACATAAATCTAGATTAGTCATTTAACAAGCAAAGTATTAAAGAGTGAACAAGATAACAAATACAAAACAAGTTAGTATCAAACATTAATTTTCATATTGAGTTTACAGTATACTTATTCTTACACCATTAGTGTAACCTTTTCACTCTAACATAATAAACTTAGCTAAACATAATAAAAAAATAAAAAAAATAAGCATATAAATAAGATAAAAATTAACTAAGTAAAGAAAAGGAAAAGAAAGGCATAAACTTGATATTAATGAAAAAAATAAGTAATATAAAAAAATAAAAAGAGAAAAAGTAAGAGCATAATCTTGATCTTGAAACCAAGATGCCTAAATGCATGACAAATGCCTTCTTTTATACGTCAAAATTAGGAACTATGGATTTGATGACTAATTGATGAGTAGGTGGCCAACTCTTGACTTGGTGGCAATCCTTATCTTCTCTTGTCTACCTAAAACATCATTGATAATATTGTAACTGGAAATTGTCTTAACTTTTTTTTTAAAAAAAAAATAGAAGTCATTTGGACTTTTAGAATTCTAAATATGGGTCAAACACTAAACAGTGTTCGAGCTACACTACAGATTTGGACTTCTTCATTGTTGCTACAATTTAAACTTGAAAATAACCTTTTAAAATCTTGATCTCTATATGAAAATTGTAGGCTCATGTCTTACCTTTCCATCCATATAAAGTATATATAAATCGAAGATCTACAACTCCAAATATGACCCTATTACCAAATAGTGTTCTGATTTAGACTGTACCAACATCTCTTTTCTAAGTTTGGCCATCTCTTTGTTCTTTCAATTTCAGTTCTTAAACTCATCAATTAATCCTTTTATTTATGTAACAGGCTTGTATTTAAAATAAATATTTACCACAAATTAAAGGTATCTTATATTATTAGATATGTTAGTATAAAATATACTTTAGTTAAGGAGTTATTAATACTTCAAGTGCAAAATGATGATATAAAACCTTGATAATAATACACTTTTAAGTACTATTCAACCACCATGACCAGTGGTTGCCCTACAAATTCCTTCATGTAACAATAGCTAATCGTGCAATAATAGTCCAACAAGAGCGTCTTTCAGTTTCTCCTAACAGTAGTGATAGAAGTTCCCTCTTCCATCAACATCATCTTCTCTACACTGTGAACAAGTACCAGCAGGACGTGCCTTTTCAACCTTTATCTTTTCATCCCATTTGCACTAGAAGTAGTGGCGAAGCACCTTCTTCATTAGCGAGCAGCAAATTCTCCCAACCATGAGAAATCTAGCAGTCACATGTCCTCATTCTCTTGCTATTAAAGCATACAACCACCATCAGCAAAGCCCTGTTAAGCCTGCTTTCTCCTACCTTGTTCTGTATTTTTAGTTCTCGGGTAACTTGGCTTGGACCAATGTTTAAGTTGGGCTAGTTGAGTCTAGCCTTATAAAAAAATAGGTCAAGTTTGGGCTTCGAGCCCAAACAACCCTAGCTATGTTTAGCTAAGTGTGTTTGGCAAAACACATCATTATGCCTTGTCTTTATAATTTATTCACATTTTATTTTGATATGTATCCAAACAAGTATCTAGAAATATTTAAGGATCTTCATTGATTTATTTATGGTCCCTCATGCTTTATTTTATTTTATTTTATTTTATTTCATTACATTTTGTTTTTTCTTTCCGCTATATTCTCAATATGTAGACCATTACTGTTAAATGCAAATATGTTAAGTGATGCTTTTTTTTTATTCTTGTCTAAAAAGAGCAAATAAGAAAAAAAAGGTAAACAAAAAGAAAAGACATAGAAAAATAATTTCTTCTTCATTAAAAATCTAAAATTTTATGAACTTATTTATTAGTGTCAAAATCAGAAATATCATATTTTTCTAACTTTGTGCAATATTTACTAACACTAGAGTTAGAAATATTTATAGGTATTGTTCACTAACATCAGAATCAGAAACATGATATGAAGAACATAAAAAAAAAAGAATAAATTCTTAGTAATTTTAGACAAAATTAGCAATGCAACTTGTCTCGGGTACAACGCTTAAGGAGTGATAGCATATTCCCTTTTATGTAATCAATCTTATATCATAGTGTCTTTATTGACTAATTAGAGTTTCTAATAACCATAATTCTATACGAGAACTTGTTGAACTAAACCTTTCCCTAAAGAATGAGATGTCATATATTCATTCTTTGACCGATAAATAAATTAAATTTTTTTAATTGGTTGCCGTGATGTCCGAATATGACAAGCATGATAAGATTATGACATTAATTATATATGTAGATGACATGGTGGTTACAAGAAATGATCCTAAGGAAAGGAAGAATTTACAGAGTTGTCCAGAAAATATGAAATGAAAGGTCTTGATCCCTTGAAATATTAAGTGTTTATATCTAAAAAAGATATTTTTATTTATCAAATAAAATATACCTTTGATTTGTTACAAGAAACTAATATGATAGTATGTTAACCAGCTAATACACAAGTGGAAGAAGGTTTAAAATTATGTATTAATTGCAATCAAATACCAATTAATAAAAAGAAATCAAAGACTTATTAAAAGATTGATGTACTTAGCACGCCAAACCTTACTTATGCAATGAGTATTGTCATTCAATTCATGTATAATCCTAGAGAGTAACATATGAATACATTTATGTTTATTTTGAAGTATTTGAAGGCTACTTTTGAAAAAGGAATATTATTCACTAAAAATGCAAATTGTCAAGGTATAGATATATATACTGTTGTTGACTGGGCTATAGCAATAAATGATAGACAATTTACTTTAAGATATTTCATCTTTTTAGGTGGAAATCTTATTATATAGAGAAGTAAAAAAGCAAAATGTAGTCATATGCTTATGTGTAGAAGTTGAATTTAAAAATATCTTTTAGAATGTTACACCCAAACATTAAGGCGACCTTAAAAATTAGTTTGAAAACAAAAACAGATTTTTGGCATTCTATTCTTTGATATGGAATTGTATTATTTAAGGAGTCGTCACTTAGTATTATGGTTACTAAAAATCCTAATTAGTCAATAGATATTTTATGGTACAAGACTAGTTACGCAAAAAAAAAAAGATATTATCACCCCTTAAGCATCCTAGTTAAAGCAGGCTACATTACTGATTTTGTCATAAATTGCTAATGTTTTATTGGTTTATGCTACTATAGTTTTGCGCGTAATATTCTTGACTCTGATACTAGTAAATATTTAACTACGGATATTTCTAACTCTAGCATTAGTAAATATTACGTAGCTATAAAAATAAAATAAATTTAAATTAGTATTTTTTTTATTCCTGACTCTAGCATCAATAAATAAACAAATCAAATAAAATTATTTTTATGCATCACATAAAAAAATAAATTTAAATCAATATTTTTATTCCCGACTCTAGCATTAATGAATAAAAAAATCAAATAAATGTATTTTTTAAGCATACATATTTTTTTATGTAACTAAATAAAAATAAAATAAAATAAAATCACACCATTATCTTTATTCATGACTTTTATGTCAATGAATAAACTAATAAATTTGAATACAATAAAATAAATTTAAATCAATATTTTTATTCAGATTCTATCATCAATAAATAAAAAAATAAATTCATATTTATATTTTTTATTTATACATATATTATTTAATTTTATTTTTATTCTTTTTAGTTCTAATTTTGGGCTGGGCTGGGTTGGGCTGGGCTAGTCCTAGCAAACCCCGCCTATATTTTATTTTTAGGGCTAGGCCAGCTCAACCCATATAGGCTGGGCTGGGCCCAGCTAGTCTGCCTTAGCTACTAGCCACTAGCTGAAGCCATGTGCCCACGATCTGCTTTCATCCTCCAACAAATTGAAAGGATGAAAGAATCAACAGTGAAGACATTGGTTTATTGTGGATGTCAATTGTTAAGTCTTTTTTTGTTTTTATTGTTGCAAGGATAAAACAATGGCAACAACAATCCTTGTTTGTGTGTATGCTGCCCTTTTTCTTCCTTTCTCTTCGCATGTTGCTGTGTATTTTTTTTTTTTGTTTTTTGGTTTTTTGGGTTGGTTCTTCTTCTCTCTGTATTTTTTTCATCTGGATTTATGCTCTATTTTGCTCTGCTTTTTTGTTTTATTTTTTTAACTCTTCTCCCCCTTGTCCCTTCTCAGCTTTGCATAGCTGATACGGGCGAGTTTGCTGATTAACCATAAAGCCATGACACCCTCAGAAGCAGCACCATGTCTCCCCTTTCCCTAGTTATATAATCAGTGTATGTGAAACTGTTCGCATGATTCACACATGCATGCACAGTAAGGTTATTTTCCAACTTCAGGCTTCCAAGCAAGAAAGAAAATGGAGATTGTTTAATTTACCTGGAAAATAATGGGCAATCGCTTTTCTGTTGCTGAGCGAAAGTTAAAAAGGAAAAGTAAAAAAAAGAAAGAAGAGTTAATGTGCACGTAGATGCTCCCTACAGACTTGCGACTAAAATTAATTATACTAGTGATTAATTGGAAGATAACCTATATACGTACTCCTCAAAATTTTTGTCGTGGAAATTAATCTGTAGTCTATCTTTTTCCAGTTTTCATTCATATATATATATATATATGTATGTATGTATGTATGTATATAGACCGCGCGCAGGAGTATACGACAATAGCACATGGAATTGCAAAAATAAAATATATATTAATGATACGATGCATAAACTAGCTAGTTAGGGAAGAACATCTGTATGTAAGTGTATAATATTTACCTCTGAAATGGAGTAGGTTCTTGGTGGAAGGAGGTAGCTAGGCAGGCAACTCGTAAAATGAATGGTTAAGTAGTAATAATATCACCAGATAGAAGGCCTGGAATGCGGAGCAAAAAGCAGCATGTAGCCATGGACAACTTGCCAACTAATAATTACTTGCCAGTAGTTAATTTGTGGTGACTGATCAGATTAATATATTGTAGTAGTAATTTCGACTGCAGATGCATTAATTTATACAGATCAGTTAAGTCGGCAAGTCATCCTTGGCTGCATACCACTTTCTGCTCTACATACGAGGCCATGGATGAATAATATTTAATGGTGAAAGCAAGCATACAAGGTATACGAAGCAATTAACTAGCTAGCTAGGCCAATTAATACTCACTATATATATATATGTACATTGTGTGTGTGTGTGTGTGTATTACTGGCTCGTAATTAATTGACTACAAATCATTGAAGAGAAATATATAGAAAGAGGTCGGTCGAGGCGAGGGATCGGATCAGATCAGAAGCTAGCTTGAAGGGAAGAGGAGAGAGCTCTTTAGCTATACGTGAGCTTAATTTGCTAATTCTGACTAGAATGTGCTAATGGATTGGACAATCAGTATATATACCAAGAGGAGGAGAGGTTGGTATACACTAGAAGAAGAATCCTGCCTTACACACACACTAACGCAGTGAATGTACGCGCTCCTAGGTACTTGGTGTTGTTGTGTATATATATAAATATCCTTAGAGCTATATACTCCAGTCTCCACATTACAGCATATATATATGACGGAAGGAAGTAATATATGACATTAACAAATTTACGCCAATTAACAAATATGTTAACGTATAAGGAAAACCTGATGAGGTATACTAGCTAGGGGCAGTGGGGGAAAAAAAGAGGTTTATTGGAGGACGTAGGCTAGTAGCTAGTTGGGATATTGGGGTCGGAGGGGGAGTGGTAGAGGAAACATGCGACTGCGAGAGGTGATCAGAATGAGGGAACTGCTGCTGCATGCATGTTTGTACGAACAATATTAGTATTGTAAGCTGAAGGAGTAGTTTTTGTAAGGCTGCAAATTAAGGAAATTAAATCTTGGGAAATGTAGGTGACTGGCTCGAACATCAAGGGAAGCCCTGAGGACGTGCGTGTTGCTGCGTTGGCTCTTCGCATTTTTTAACATATATAGACAACACTCAATCAACAACAACTCCTCAGGCAGAGGGAAGTAACCCCTGCACGTTTTTCCTTCTTCCGCAAAAAGAGAATATATAGATATATATTTTACGATCTTAATTAGTTTCTTTCGTTAATCTTAGAATTGCCATGCAGCTAAACACATGGTCAAGTATAAATTAAGTTGGGTCGGTCTCGCGACTCACAATGGCAGTCTGTGGGAATGCAGCCAGCAGAACCAGAAGCTGATAGTGAAAGAAAAGAAGAGACATTGATTAAGAGTTATAGCTACCTCCATTTATTTATGCCTAGCTAGGGCACCAGACGAATATTTGAACTTAACGTGTGGGTTTCAGAGAGGGGAGAAACTGGCAAATCGATAGCTAGCTAGCTAGCAAGCAGATCAAGATTTCAGAAAGACAACGACTTCATGGTCTTAATTAGAGAGGCAAGTATTTTTCTTAAGTTTTTTTCATTTTATAATGCATCATAATAATTATTTATTTATTTTTAACTTTAAAATCATTAATATATATATAATGCAATTTTAAAGCATACACGCGCAGTTAGAAATGCAATACAAACAGGCACTTGAACAAAAGCCAGCCACGCCTCGGAATCAAGATTGCTGATTCCAATAATTATTAGTAATCAATCATTCATCCTGTTATTGAGCAAACTAATCTCTCAAGAACAAATAGACACAGACGCTTTGGAACTGAAACTCCAAGCATATCCCGCGCTGCACCATATTTTCATTTGCTTGCCCAAAAACAAAGTACGAGTCTAAACAATAAATTAAAAAAAAAAGGCCAAATTAACACAAGTACCAAGGCAATTATTCCATTATCATCAATTCCTCGAAGCTAGGGAAATCTTTAAGCACATAGAATCCAAGCAAACAAGGAAAAACCACAATAATATCCAATGGTTATCATTTCCTATCACTTGCTGTAATAGATAGATCACAAAGAAGACAGGACAGAATCATTCATTAAGACGAGACGTCAATCTGAGGTCAATAGTGATCATAACAGAGCTTTATATTGATAAGCAAACACTTTCAAGTCATTTCCACCACATGTTCATATCATTGCAGCGGCTAGATTTTCAATGGATATACAGACCACTTAACAAAACCTCCTCAAATCAAGAATAGACCCAACACGGCACATGGACAGCAAGAGGGTACATGATACAGTGTGTTAACAAAAACAATAAAATGCTCCATTATTACCATCATAAGATAACAGTTTAAATAATACAAGACGGCATCTCCGTTCAGTGACAACTATATATAACAACCATACTAATCTCTTTCACAAATGCCCAAGACAAAAGTACTTGGTAGTACAAAACAAAGGCATCATCTCCCCACATGCAACCGATTAAGAGTCTTGGGGAGCCTCAAATCTTGTTGGCGTGTCAATGCCCATCATACAGCAAAGGCCTGATATCAAAATGATAAGCAAAACAATCCCCTGGTGCATCACAAGCAACCACGATATCAGGACCTCATAAACATGGTGACATAATGGACTACAGAGAAACTCTGGGCACAAGGATATCAAGAAAATGAGTATAATGAACCATAGCAGCATAGACAAACAGCAGAAATTCATGCATAAGATTAGGGGCTGCCAAGTTTATAAAATTTACTTGGACTGCTTGGATACTCACAGAAAGATAACACAAGGAAAAAGAGAAGAGAAAGAAATCTCCGCTTTAAGCTAAGACGCCTCTACAATAATGCTGAATCAACTTCACAATAAGCTTGGGAGAATCAAGAATGTATGAATTCATGGGAGAAGCAAAAACTACAAGGGTAGCTCTAAATGCCATGAACTCACTGGAGATTGACTAGAGAGGGAACTCAAATATCTTGTTAGATTTCAAAGAAGATTTTTGCCTTCTAAAATCAGCACTTAGTCTTGGGCCCACTTTACGATATGAGGGATTATCAATAACTAAGATTTGATTTAGCTTCCAAACTCTACTTTATTGCCACTAATAGAGCCACAAAAGGAAATAAATAGGGAATAGATTTAGAAATGGCCATAGAGAAGTTTAGCTGGTAATGTTTGGGGAACAATCAAAGAATTCTCCTTTGAGGCATTTCTCGCAGGTGTATTATAGTGGGATGACAAGATGTCATAGAATTAAGTTATATTGGCCAACCCACTGCTTAGACTTTATTCTGTTTCTCCATTATTTCTTCTAGTCCAGGATGGTATTGCTCTTGTACTCACCTTGTGTCATACTTGAGAACCATGTGAATGTTGGAGTTTGCTCAATAATTTACTTAATAAAAGAAAACTTTTTTCTTCTTCAAGGGCATGAGATGGAGAAAATCAAAACACTCATGATGACTACTAGAAGTTTACCATTAAAAATCAGGTCATCAACAATGACCACAGCCTACATGATATACCAAAAAGTCTTTCTATTCAACTTAGGCACAGAAGAAAAAAAGCACTATCATGAAAAAGCATACTGATTAAAGGCTAACAGGGAAACTTACGATTAAAACTCCTTCCAAAAGTGATGATTTGATCTGGCAAACTTCATCGCAGTGTGTGGAATTCAGTGATGCATTTCCTGCAGCACTTTCAGCAAGAAACCTTTCTAGCCCTCGATGATAAGGAAGGTGGATTGATCGGAAGGGATCTGAAACATAGAGAACAGAATATTTCCCCCCCAACATCTCCACAGAGCTGATGAGCTCAGAGAAAATTTCACCTGCATATATCCAGTTAATATATATATATATATATAGATGTTTAAGCATTTCTCTGGCAAAGACATAACTTTGAACAGTTTTGATATCATCTGGCAATAAAAAAACTCAACATACTTTCACTTTGTGGTTGGTCAAGTCTTTTCATTGAATTGGAGCCTCCATAACAGAATACAACCAGGTCAGTATGGCCAGTAGGCCTCTTCTCCATTCTTGAAGCCAGATAGTCCTGCACGTTTTTAATGGTCAAGAAAGTAAGAGGTCTATCATACACCACCAAAATTCCATAACTAGTCATCAAACATTTCAATTTCATTTACGTTGATGGCGTGCAGGTTTGCAAGCTTTTGAAAGTTTTCACCCTCTACAGAACATGACTCTGAAAAAGCAACATTACTGATTCCTAAATCCTGCCCACAAGCTTCTGCAAACCCAGAAACCAATGAATTCTCCATTGCCTCCTCTGAAGCAGCAACATAAGGAAATGCCATGGAAAAATTGGACTCAGTATAAGAAACCTGTTCAGAGTAGGAATGCTGACTATCAGAACACAAACAGGCAGGACTACAGAAAAATTATGCAAATCATGTTCTGTTGATTTCAATTAAGAAACCATTCCAAAAAAGTTAAGAGAGGCTTTGGTTACCTTGAGCAAGTTCACAAGAGCTGGATCTGTGTTTTTGTTTGCAGAAACATCAATGGAAAGCAGCTGTAGAAAACAAAAGGTGTGCAATTAATGGCCTGGGCCTTTAAAAACAGCAAAAAGGTTGCAGCATATTGCATTTCCACTGAATTATCAAACTACCAAAGTGCAAAGTTATCAACAACAACCAGAACCTAGTTTGGTTGCATAATACCACAATAAAATTAGCATAAGAACAACATAAGAGAATAGCCCCTGCAGCATGTTCACTAGATCAGGCCTACAGAAATAAAAATTGTTATTGAACTCATGCAATGTCATCATAGTTGACCTATGACAAGCCCCAAAACTTCTTACCCCCCTGCCAATAAATACAAGCGCCAGATCCACAGATTGCTGAACTTTCTTTTCTGAGCACTACAAGGAAAAAAAATGAAACAACAAGTGAAGGACTTTTCATATCTTTACGATTCTTTTGAAGAAAATGTGTTTGGAATTTATAACACTGAAAAAATTTGCAACAAGCTATCAGCATAAAGGAGAGTTTAGTACCAGTAAGTTTGACCAGCCTCCTTCAGACAGAACTGACCTGGCAAGATCTTTTGAAGAAATGGTCTGATAATTCACTACTTCACTCATTCTGTTGTTTGAAAACCCATGATCAGAATCTAACATATTTAAAGATTCCACTCACAGAAGAATATGCAGCAAGGGTGTAGCATTTTGAGTCCAATAGGTGGCACGGCAAACAAACAGATTAATATAACGTATCCCATATGCAGAAGCAGTTGTATTAGCATTTAGTTGAGGTTTAAGGGATGAATTGATCTTCACTTTCTTTTTTTCTTTTTCGGGAAATCTTTTACTGCTACATGAATTTCAATAGAATTGATTGTATTATCCAACAGCTTTACCATGGAACAATATAAAAACTGAAAAGGGAAGCATATGCCTAACTTAAAGAGCTAATGAGATATCAAAATGGTGTTTTATAATTTGGGTCAGTATTGCTACGTAAAATAGGATAGCATATGCTATCCAGATATTGACGATGAGACAGTGCCAATTTATCATGCTAGAATTTCAAGAAAAACAGGCAATTGGTTTGAATTGGAAAATGAAAAGCAAAAGGCAAAGGTAAGGAACAGTAGATGCATACTGATGATGAGGATGGTGAGGAGACCAGAGGAAAGCTGGGACAGTAGTTGATGATGGAGAAAAGGCGTGCAGGAATGAAAGGCGAGATGCAGAAGCAACCACCGTTAACCACCATATCGCAGCAACTGCTCCCATTCTCAATGTCGACAAATCCTTTCTTCTTCGTTTAACAGCAAAATCATTAAAATATATTAAAATTTGCAAAATAAAAATAAAAAACCCATCCAACAGAAACAATCACCAGATTTGTAATCAATTTCATATAAAAGCAATACAGATCAAACCAATAATAGTAGAAAATTTGAAATGAATGAAAAAAAAAAAAAAAAAACTAACCAGAGACGGGAGGGGAGGGGAGGTGATGGATGGATGTAGAGCAAATCAAAATCCCTTCTTTCTTCCTTTTATTACTTAAAAACAGCTCCTCTGATTCGTCGAGATTAATAGTTGATCCTCTCTCTCACACACATGCACACAATCGAGATCCAGAACTTTTTAGTTTGTATTTTCATCTCAAATAAAATAAAATCAATAAAACGGATTGATTTGACGAAGGAAGGAGCGTGCATACAAAGAAACAAGCCCACTCACTAGATCCATTGGCACGGGTGATGGGCCTTTAAGCCCATTATTTTCATCCCAATAAAGCCCACAAAACTCTACGATCCTTATAAAAGGCCCTGCTCGGTCCCATTAATGATATTGTTGCTGGCTAAGCAGAATGATGTTTTTCTACTTCATTGTAGAATTGTCCCATCCCATCCCAGCCCAGAAAGATAGTGGCACTGGTTTGTTTTACGGTTTGCTCAACGGATCCAGCCCATCGTAGCTGACTCCTATGGTTGGCTTGGCTGGGAACAAGAAAGGAAAAAAAAAAAAAAAGGAAAAAAAGAATGTTCTCCGCACACACCAGACCGTTGCAATATTGTTAACACTCTAACTAACCACCATTTAATGGACTCAGTAACCAGCCAACCATCTCCTTTTATTTTCACCCAATTCACTTAAAAATGGTTTCTGCTTGTATGTCTATATGCTTACCATTGATGACTCTAATTAGCTAGCTATTTACATACTGTCAGTGCAACTGGCATCGCCATTTCTGCCCGCCCACCAGTACTCTTGAATTAATAAGAAGCTAGCTAGGAGCTTGGATGCTGATCGATCAGGCCCTCATCGTACAGATAGTAGCTAATTGCTCGAATATTTCCCAAGCTCGTATTTGCACTTTAAAATGTAGCTAGCTAGTAGATGACAATCATAACTCTGAAGGATCCATATTCCAATCCAAGTTAATTAAGATGATCGTCAAAACCACGGCCAGACATTATTACGACAGACTACTTTTAATAATCATGAGTTAAGACCTTCAGTTTTGCAGGTGTGGTCATGGGAAAGAACCCTGTGATCAATGTTCCCTCCCTTCCTCCTGTGTCATGTATCATGTGACTGCTATTAAGGCCTTGGCTCAAAGCCGCACCGCTCCCTGTCACAGCATTCACGTTCTTAATTTAGTGTTCACCCATCAACAGCCAGTCGGTCATGATCTTTCCTTGGGTACCCGGCAAAACCTCACCTCTCCTTGTCAAGCATGGCCGGCTTGTAAATGCTGGCAGTACTATTATAGCTATAGCTAACTGCCCAACTCTTGCCAATGAAAGATCTGTCCTAATTCTTCCTCCTTTAGAACTATCTAGGAGCCAAGATGAAGAAAGGGATTCGGAATTTTTGTAACGGTGATGCCTCAACTTCTACACTCGATCAACACAACAAGGCCAATTATACCGCCGATGATCACTATTGCTTTGTCACCTCTCCTTACACCCACATGAATCATGCAGATACAGCGCAACAAGGCTCACCAACACTGGAGCAGATGATATTGCAGTTAGAGTTAGAAGAGGAGTTTGCAAGAAAAGCTAAGCTCAACAACTATGTTGATGTCGGTTTGCGGGCTGGTAGAATGTCATGTGTTAACAATTCTGATATCTTGCGATCTGCGAGGAACGCATTGAGTCAATATCCTCGCTTCTCTCTCGATGGAAAGGATGCCATGTATCGGTCTTCTTTCCGGAACTTGGATTCTGTTAGTAAGGCAGCAGCTGGCAGGAAATCAGTCTACTGTGATCATGGACTGAGAGAACGAATGAATAGAAACAATCTTGGTGCTAAGTTTGAGAGGAAGTTGAGTTTGCCACTAACTTTGGCTGGGGAAAGAGTGGCATGGTGCAAACCAGGAGTGGTAGCAAAGTTGATGGGTCTCGAGGCAATGCCAGTACCAATCAACAGCAGAGAAAATAAAGAGACGTTAGCTTCCATCATAAAGAGGCAAAATCTTAGGAGAAGAGCTGAAAGACATGAAATAGAAAGAAGACTGGCCGGAGATGTGAGCGCTTTCGATGGAATCAAGAGAGGGAGATCATCTATGCCCTCCTGTTCAAGGCCTGGATATTGTGTGACGAAACCGGTTGCAGTAGAGCCTGCTAACGACGGAGGAGGTTGGCCAACCCGGAGAAATCGTTAGACGCTAATTAATCAATCCATCTGTAGCCAGCTGGGAACAGTCATCAACTGTGGTTGCATTTTGTTACCTTTGATCAATCCTACGTGTGGAAACACTGCCACATTGTAACAAGCGTTGCCAGAAACGGAAATCGCACTCGATCTGAATTGCAAGTTTCACAAGTGATTTATTAGTCTATTAGCATAATTAGGAATTCCCAATAGCATTTTAGGAATTCTTATATCGGGTTACGGGAGAAGAAAAGAATCGTCATCCAGTATGAAATGAGTTGCGTTTAAGGAAACAGGTATTAAAAATGCCCCAGGTAAGGTATACAGAGAAAGCCTCTTCTTAGCTATATACATATCCAGTAAAACCTGTCGTCTCTGACCAACTCTAAATTGATAGGGGTGAAACGAGTTTGTGGCCGCTATTAATTCTATTCAGGCTCACTCAACTTGTCAAATTGTATTAGAAAAATGGATTGACAACATACATGCATCACGTCCTAGTTCCACAATATTGTAGTAATTGCGATGAGTTGTGATCTGGTTCTGCTACGAATTAAGGCAGGATACAAATGAAAAAACTGAAAACCATATACATAACTGCTCATTTTTAAACCCGATACTTCTACCGACCCGACGACATATCATGACTGCAGGTGCATGTAGCTAAACTGCTGAAGTACTGGCGCTTGTACTGTTGACACTCATTCGATCCATTCGTTCTCTGTAGTCAAATTATAAAAGAGTGCTATCTTCTTTTACCGAGTAGGATTGGTCGGCATTTTAATGCCAAACACGTACTTGGTCATTTGAAAGAAGTGGTTGCTCTGATGACTTACAGTACTCGAATCTTCACGCATCCTGCAAGTCCGATCTGGCCAAGACTTGATTAATTTGTGTATCAAGTTTATATATGGTCTCTTATTTTAGTAAGTACTGGTCAACACTTCAGAACCAACTGGAGGTGACCTTATTCATATAAAACCTGTAAATTAACAGCTAGTATATGACTTCCAAACTTCACAGACACAATTGTATTAATTTCTTTGGTTTCTGCTGTAGTTTTGGCCTATTCTGCTTGTTTGCTGCTGCCCGCAGGATTTATCGCCATTTTTAACGACAGCAAGCAGCAGTAAATGATTGTTTATGGCCGGTTGGTTTCTACTTGGGTAAACATTGCTGGTAACTGTGTATATACGTATACACACACACACACATACACGCACAGATGACCGTAGGATGCCAAGAATTGTGATATACGTTAAGTACTGTCCCATGTTGAGGTACTTGTTTTTAACCTTATTGATCCAGGTATCCCAAGCGTTGTGCAAATTAATGGAGAAATGTACCCGTCTTTGACTCTAATAAATTACGTACTTACATAGCAATATTTATCTCACTAATTATTGTTCAAAGAATTTACTACTAGTTAAGTATACTCTAGGACCTTTATTTTGACTTAGTAGAATTAATGATCAGATGATGAGCCTCGCACATGTCTAAAATTAATGGCAATCGCATGCTTATTGCTAATGTCATCTTTTTCCTTCAGCTTTCGCGGCGTGGAATAATGAATCTCCACATAGCAGCTGAGGCTTGCCTGACACAGAAGAAACTTTTGCTCGCTTTATTAGTTTATAATATACCATACATAAAGGAAGAAGCTGCATATATGCTGCTATGCTTAATCAAGATTGCGTAAGTAATGGCAGTTGATGAGGAGATTCCAATCCATGTGGGATTTTTACAAGGATATCAATTTCATTACTTCTTTCAGGAGCACCGAAGGGCTGGTTTAAAAGATAAAGAGAAGGTACGTAGATGTAACATGTGCAATGTTCTTCATCGGATCATTCCATACATATATATTTCCTTGAGAAGACTGCAGAGAGCAAACTGCATCACCGTGGAAAGATGAATAGCTAATTAATCATCAATTACCGATAGTTAAGCATGCGCATGAGCCCCTAATTATATCATAGCACTTTACAGCTTTCTCTTTATTATTTTTCTCACGGATACTAAAATATATCCGCACGGTATGGAAACCAAGCTTTCCATTATCTGCTTCGCGAACAAGATTTATACACATATAAATGTATGCACTTTAAGGATAAGTTCCCATCCTGCATCATCCTCATCATCATCATGTTCATTCGTGCCCTCAGTTGGTTCTGATCACAAGGTGTAAAGTTTATTACAGCCTACACATGTGGTTACAGCTAAGAATGCTTAACAAAGAGAAGAACAAAGAAAAAAATAAAAATAAAGAAAAGGTCACAAAAAGGATCGGAAGTTGTGAGCTAGGTAGTGATAAAATATATCAGGCTACTAGTAATTTTTTAAGGTTTGCCTGCACATGCAAACCACTTCCATGTAATCCAAAATAATATAATAAGATCCTGAAATTAAGATGGTCAAGTTTTTCTGCTAATATCCTTGGATATAAAAACCACGCATCAGATTCTTTGTCATAGAAATGGTGCCAAAAGTCAGTGGTGGATTTCCCAACAGAGGGCAAAAGTAGAACTATTTCTTTTTCATTTTTCTGTTTACAGCTTCCAAGAACCATCAATCAAGAATTCAAGATGATAGTTAACAAGTCAAAGAGAATTATCCTTAGCTAGCACCCGTTGCCCATGTGCTTAGTCTAGTTGGAGGAGAAAATTAATACATACGACGACTAATATTAGCAACCCTTAATTTGCACAAATGGTTAGTTGATGACGAAGAGTAGGGGTTGAGCTACTCGTACCAGCTTTCGTGCTAATATTCTGTCACTAACAGCAGCTCCAAAAAGCAGAGGACACGAGTTTGCTTTAAGATGGATACAACGGTGGAGATGACGGGAAAGGGAAAGCTTGGAATTTCAGCCTCTTCCTCTTAGAGACAGATCTTAGAAGAATAGCATAGGGTAATTGACTTAATCTCTCATCTGTCAGACTAAGTGCTGTCCGGTTCTTGTTGTCTCAATTTGGCCCTCGACTAAATTGAATCTCATTCCAGAATCTAACTAGAATCACTAAACGATTCACTGTCACGTATATATAGAGTACGTAAAATTAAGCTGACAATTAATTACTAATCACAAGTGCCCCACAATTTATTGTCAGTTAAAATTTAATAATCACTAAACGATTCTTGTTCTTAACTAGATACTTGTATTCTTAGGCTAGTAGGCTGATCAGATTGGAATATGCCACGTACCGATACTGCAACGAAAGCGAAACAATTGATCAAACTGGAATAAATTTGCTGTCAAGAGATATGGCAATTTCTAAAGAAGGATAATTTTCTGTTGTTTTGTATTTGCCATATAATTACAATCTCTCTTTACTTTGCTTGGATTCGATTCATTTCAACACGCAGGAGTTTCTGGTACAAGTTAACATTTGGAGTGATGTTATTGTCTCATGTATAGACTCAAAGCTGTTTAAATTTAAAATGCTACAGGCAGGGCAAGTTGAAGTTCACACATTCTGCCTGAGATATCTTACTGCATACACTTGGAGTCGAGACCCCTCTTTAAGAGTATTCCCAAGGTATCTTGGTTTTGAAAGAATGGAGGTCAAAAAGCTCATTGATTGCACCACTAGGCAAGCCTAGAAGGAAGAGGACATTGAAAAAGAAAATGAAATCTTTTTAATATGCAACAGTTTTCAGTTTCTGTTAGCATACTTTTCTCTCAAGTTTCAATTTTTTATTCTTAATTAATTTGCCCATATACTGATGCAATATTATAACAATCCACTTCCTCGAGTTGCATTCTTGTCTATATAAACAACTCAATTGCTTAACTTCCTCTCATCACATCCTCTGTAGTTTCCTCACTCGTGCTACCTGCTGCCCGCTGCTGTTTCAATCTTGTTCAAGCCATTGTAAGGCCAAACTCTGATCATTTATGTCCCGGCCCCCTCGAATATTTGTCTTTTAACCTCTCTTGTTTATTATCAACTCAATTAATGCTATGTCTCGAAATGTTTTCTTGATTTCTAACTAACCATTATCTTGGTTTTCCATTGTGGAAGGAAAATGGAATGCTTTGGATACACCATAGTGATTCTTCTTACAATGTTAAAGATTGTCAAAGGTTATGGGACTGGGTGGACTGGTGCCCATGCAACATTCTATGGAGGAGGTGACGCATCTGGAACAATGGGTAAGAAATTAAGAAGGAAAAATGATAAAATTCATTTTAATTTCTTGTTTGCTCTTAAATCTGGCCCCCGCTATTTAACTTTTCTCATCGTATATGATTGGTTGCTTCTGCAGGTGGTGCTTGTGGATATGGGAATCTCTATAGCCAGGGGTATGGGACAAACACAGCTGCACTGAGTACCGCTCTCTTCAACAATGGCTTGAGCTGTGGAGCCTGCTATGAGATAAAGTGTGTA
Source organism: Populus ilicifolia (assembly GCA_015708895.1). Classification (NCBI taxonomy): domain Eukaryota; kingdom Viridiplantae; phylum Streptophyta; class Magnoliopsida; order Malpighiales; family Salicaceae; genus Populus; species Populus ilicifolia. Next base: position 496,597 of record SRLM01000189.1, on the reverse strand, counting down.
AATGACAATATTTGGTGCTTACGAGGGTCCATCATTGTCACAGCCACTAATTTTTGCCCACCAAACAATGCTCTTCCTAACAATGACGGCGGGTGGTGTAACCCTCCCCAGCAACACTTCGATCTTTCTCAGCCTGTTTTCCAAAAGATCGCCCAGTATAAAGCTGGAATAGTGCCCGTCCAGTACAGAAGGTCTCCACCCTATTTTACTCAACAAATAATATTCATATGATCTGTTTCCATTGTTTTGATATGGTTGTACAGGCTATAATTAACACCAGTTGTTGTCTTTGTTTGTTGTTTGACGATATATATGCAGGGTTGCTTGCAGAAAGAGTGGTGGCATCAGATTCACGATTAATGGGCACTCCTACTTTAATCTGGTGCTGATAACAAATGTTGGAGGAGCTGGTGATGTAGTCGCGGTCTCCATAAAAGGGACAAAAAGCAATTGGCAGGCAATGTCCAGGAACTGGGGCCAGAACTGGCAGAGCAACGCCTATCTGAATAATCAAGCCCTCTCTTTCAAGGTCACAACCAGTGATGGACGAACGGTGGTTTCCAACAACGTGGCTCCATCCAACTGGGCTTTTGGCCAAACCTACACGGGAAGGCAGTTCTAACTTCTCAATCCCACGCCTTAATCTAATAAGATCAAACCAAAATCACAATTTAAAGCACTCAAATTAAACCCTAGCTTTTACCTTTAACTAAACTTCCCTTTAAGTACCTTTTGCCTGTCCTGTTTGTTACTATATAGTATGTCCTTGTTTAGTGTTACTAGTATATATGGTGTTTTAAAAGTGACATGCATGGCGGGGTTCTTTTGAAAATGCCCCCATACATATCAGTTTTTGCCTGACTTTCGTGGCGTTGTTGGGCTTTAATTTGCTTTACCGGAGGAAGAATCAACCTCTACATCTAGGGGTCTCCTCATCTACTGGTATTAATAATTAGATAACCTCTAGCATAGCAACTTGAGCTAAGTGTAAGGGGGTGTTGTTGTGTTTGTTTCTTCTTTTGTTGAAAGCTCGGCTGAGGTGAACAAAAGATTTTCACCCGCCCAAAGACGGAATCCTTTTGAAATAGGGATATATGCGTGTGGTTTCAGACCTGTAACAGAGTTAATTACTATAAAGAGAGGAAATGAAGAGATGTCCAAGGGCGATCTTTTTTCTGCTCAGGCATTGAGTGAGTTGTAATTAGGAGTTGTTGTTAATGAATACACAGCTTCCTATGTATCTTGAACTTCGATATTAATTATAAAAGAAGGTAAGTATTGGAGCGTGGTTTGTTTATTTTAAGGCTTAGTCTCTTGTAAAATCGACCATTACTACAAATACAACTGATCATGAGATTTGCAGTGCAGCTTGCAAACAGTAAGTCCCTGTACTGTTGTGGACTGATACTGGTTTCAAATTTCTGATATATCATCATGTGTCATCCATCGTGTCAAATTTTGGGTTGAGGGGATAATAGTAATTAATGTGCACGAAAGTCTGATGAGGATTCGGAAATCAATATCTTGGTAAATGCAACATGATACAAGCAAAAGCTTCACTGCTTTTGCTGAATCTTGAAAATCATGCCAGCAGATTTACAGCAAGACCTCCGCCACAAAAAACTGCACGCTGTAACACCAGGGGTAAAACAAAAAAAATGCCAGAGCTGGATTTTCACGAAGTGCAACATAGGTGGAGGATTAATGATTCCAGAAAGAAGGGAAAACTTCAACTTAGTCCCTATTCTCAATTACATCTCAATCCTATAAAAGTTATCAATTAGGTCCCAAGTATTTTGCACATCTCTCAATTGGGGTCCTTTTGTTGATTAATATTAATATTTTCCATCTCATATGCATACTTAAGAATCTTTTTTAATAAAATGTGACAGAAAAGTTGATGAGCATGGATTAAATCGAAGGACTTGATTAAGAGTTTTCGGACCGAACTGATAAAATATATAGGTTGGGATGAGAGTGATTTATATAGTCTTAAGAATTAAAATGACGTGTCCTCGAGAAAGAAAGAGAGAAAGAAAGAAGGGAAGTATTAATGTTCATGTTGGTGCTGCAAATGTTCCTGGTGACCTAGGTGGTAAACCTTTTCTCGTGAAGGATACCGCTGGCGAATCAACCTGTAGACCACCTCTTGATGCAGAACAGAGAGGTTTGATTGTGCCAGGTACAACTGAGGCATTACATGCATTTCAAAGTTCACTGTTATCATCTCACCATAAATTTTTCTCAGCAATGTCTCCAAACCATAGACCCAAGTTGTTAAAAGATGACTACAAAAATTAATCCCTGAGGAGTTCAGAGCCATACTTATTAAAACAATTTGGTAGTGTATGTATATTTTTACTTATGCTGAATGCTATGGACAAAATCCTATTCTGACTCTATAGCCTAGCAAAAACTGAGAGGCAGCATTGCAAGATAGAATCTATGGAGATTCTTAAATTTTAATTTCTATCCTGTTAATCAAGTAAAACTTTAGTCATGTGTGAATCTCACAAGCATGTACCAGCATTATAAGCCAGCATATCTAAGTTTCTCATATGTTTACATTTTGCATGATTGGCTTGTTACCACATATGTACTTGTATGCCCTCATAATTGTGTCTGTGTGTCCAAGATTTTCCTTTGCGATCTTGGTTGTTTCTTTATCTATTTCTTTTGGGGAATGGGGATGAGGTGTTTCTAGTTTTCCCAAGCGCAGTGTATTTTCCCTGTACTGTCCTTTAAGAAAATCTTATGCTCCAGATTAAAATATGGCCGAAGAATTGGATATGCTTCTGGAATGCATTGATGAACCAGGTGGTTTCAGGGATGCCTGAACTGTATTTCTTAGAAGCTCAGTTGAAGCTTTGGAGGAGGCTCATTGTTATTTCTTGGTTCAGCTATCATGTATCATTATCAACTGTAGCTTTGACTTCTTGTTCTGTTAGTTGATATATTCACTCCAAAATTATCCCTTCTTAGAATAGAGTAACAGGCTCTCTAATCCTTCAAGTTTGTAACTGTAAAGCGAGATTGGGATGGGAGAAAGCTTTGTGGCTTTTCATCTCCTAGGAATAGTATCACAGCAAAATCATCACCTACATTACTATCCTCCTACAGTTTAAACAACTTGTTTTTTATTAATCATAAGAGAAGAAAGTTGTAGTAGGAGTATCTTTTGAGTGACCCCCTTCTGAGCTGACCATCTACGAAACTATGGCATTTTAACTCGGATGTGAAATATGATTTTCCATGGTAACAGTCTATTCAGATATGCATATCTGTAAGCATGCACATTTCTGTATGCTGTATAAGGTGTGTCATGAAGTTTGTAGTTTGCTTCAAGTGTTTCATTGATGTCTTAATGTTCATTGCAGAACATAATGGATGAGCGGCTTGGAGAGATCCAACATGTTCTATATAAAACTGTGCAAGGTATTCTTCGGTTTTGGAAATGTCTTGTTATTACTGGTATTGGGTCATCCAAACAATTAAATACATATAAATTTATAAATTTAGGTGGTCGAGCAGTTTATCTACTCCATGAAGCTACTTGTTTATATTAATCATTCAAAAAAATAATACAAACAAAAAGAAAAAAAAAACTCTTTTCAACTTAACTCTATACTCAAGCTCTCTCTTCTGCTCTCTTTCTCTCTCTCTTGGTTTTTCTCTCTACATCTCAGCTCTTTAGTGTGTCTATTTATAGATAAAGCTGAGGAGACATAGGGTATAAATTATGCTACCAAATAAGCCTTTATTATATGTCAAGTGGGAGATTAGGTATTCGTACTTGCATGTAATGGAGGTGAGACAATATTTGTCTCCATTAACAATCTTCCACTTGGAAACAAACAATAAAATTATTTTTTATTTTTAAAGACTAATTGAAGTTTTATACATCTTTAGTTTATCAAGTGTAACTACTTTAGTTAATATATCAGCAAGATTCTTACTTCCACAAACTTTTTCTAACATTAGTTCTTCATCGTCTAGCAATTGTGGGATAAAGTGATATTTGATCTGAATATGCTTAGTCCTGGAGTGAAATGCTGGTTTAGCAAGGGAGATTGCACTTTGACTATCGTTATACAAAGTACCATTTCCATTCATCTTGCCCAATTATTTCAGGAAACTCTATAGCCATACTATCTTTTTTGCAGATTCTAAAACTGCAACATATTCAACTTTTATTGTTAAAAGAGCGACTATCTTTTACAAGGTAGAACTCCAAAAAATAGCAGTGTCTTCCAGAGTATATATATATCATGTAATACTCTTTATACTATCAACATCTCTTGCTAAATTTGTGTCTACGAAACCTTTAAGTTTCAAACCACCAGCTGTGAAGGTAAGATATGTCTTTAATGAACCTTTTAAGTACCTCATGATCTATTTTACCACCTTCCAATGATATTTTCCAAGATTGCTTATATATCAGCTTATAACTCCTACTGCATGGGCAATGTCTAGTCTGGTATAGACCATAGCATACATCAAAGAGCCGATAGTTGAGGCATATAGAATCTTATCCATGTATATATATTATAGCTAAATTTTTGGTGACCGGTCTTTGCTGAGCTTGAAATGATTCCCTAGAGGTGTACTTACTAGTTTAACATTATCCATACTAAACCTACTCAGAACCTTCTTGACATACTCTATTTGTGAAAGCTTTAGTATGCCTTTGTATTTATTTCTTATGATTCTCATGTCAAGTATTTGTTCAGCAGATCCTAGATTTTTCATTTCAAATTGTTTTGACAACTGTTATTTCAACTTATCAATCTTTTCCATGATAGATCCTACAATCAACATATCATCCATATATAATAGTAGAATGATATAGGAGTTATCAAAATATTTGACATAACAAGAATGATCAATCAGGCATCTTGTGTATCCCGAAATACATATGAAGTTGTCAAACGTTTTATACCACTATCTTAGAATTTACTTCAAACTATACAAGTTTTTCTTTAGCTTGCAAACTTAGTTCTCCTTTCCTTATATTGCAAATCTTTTTGGTTGTTGCATGTAAATGTCTTTCTCTAATTTACCATGAAGAAATGTTGTTTTTTACACCTAATTGTTCAAGATGTAAATTTTCTGCAGTTACTATCTCAGAACAACTCTGATTGTTGTGAGCTTCACAACTGGAGAAAATATCTCAGAGTAGTTAATCCTTTTCTTTTGTTGAAACCTTTTTACAACAAGTTTTTCCTTAAACCATTTACTTCTGTCATGCTTAGTCTTTACTCTGTAAACCCACTTGTTTTGCAAAACCTTCTTTCCTTCAAGTAATGTGGTTAGCTCTCAAGTCTTGTTCTTCAACCACGAATCTTTCTCATCCTTCATGACTAACTTTCACTTGCTTAAGTTTTCATCTTATAAAGATTCTTTATAAGTTAGTGGTTCACCACCATCTACCAACAAAATAAAATTCAGTAAAAGTGTGAACTGTTGTGGGGCTTTATAGTCATTAAAGACTTGCAAACATAAACAGTTAGTTCACTTGGCTGTGTATTTTTATGTGTAGTAGTGGGTACAGATGTGCTTGAATCTTCTTATAAAGACTCTTGAGTTTTGTTATGCTCAGAAACATCAAGAAGCCCTTTTAATCTTATGAATTTAGATTTTTATGAACTTGTATTTGAATCAGCCATATTTGTTTCTACACCTGATCTGTTTTATACAAAACTTTCTTATTGAAGATCACGCTCTTGCTTCTGATCATCTTTTTGTTATGATCATCCCATAACCAAAATCCAAATTCTTCATCTCCATAGCTAATGAAGAAACATTTCTTAAAGTTGATATCTAGTTTGTTGCGAGCATCATAATTTATATGCATATATGAAACACATTAAAAGACCTTTAAATAAAAGAATTGTACTTCTTTTCCTCTTTATACTTCATTAGCCAGTCTGAACTTTAAAGGAACTGATGGTCCACTGTTGATCAAGTAAACTGCAGTATGAATTGCATCAGCTCAAAATATTTGAGGTAACCTAGAATGCAACTTCATGCTTTTAGCTCATTTATTGATGGTCCTATTCATTCGTTTAACAATTTTATTTTGTTATAGTATGCCTGAAATGATCTTTTCCATTCTGATACCTTTGACAGTGCAATACTCTTTGAAACCTCCATCAATGTATTCTCCTTCATTATCAGATCTTAAGCATTTCAACTTCAAGTCTGATTCAATCTCAACCATAGTCTTCCATTTCCTAAATGTTTCAAACATATCAGATTTATTTTTCAAAAAGCAAACCCATACCTTTCTACTAAAATCATTAATGAAAGTCACATAATATTAAGAATTTCCAAGAGATGCTACTAGAGATAGTCCTTATAAATCTGTGTACCAATTCTAGCATTTTTGGTTTTAAGGTCTTGTCAACCTTTAAGAAACTAAGCTTCTTTTATTTTCTAAGAACACAGCTTTCACAAATGTCTAGATCAATATTTTTTAAACTCTAACAACTTTTCCTTTGACTGAAGTATCTTCATCTCCTTTTGACTCATGCAGCCGAGTCTATAATGCCATAGCTATACTTGATTTTCTACTTCAATAGAAGCAATAATATCTGCAAATCTTGTGGTCATATACAGGGTGCCAATTTTCTTTTTACAAGCCAAAATCATTGCTCCCTTCAATACTTTCCACATACCTTTAGAAAAAAGAATTGAATGACCATTATCATCAAGTTATCTAACCGAGATCAACTTCTTCTTTAATCCAGGAACATGCTTTATATTTTGCAAGTTCTATATAGATCTATTCATTATTTTTATTTACACATCTCCTATACCCACAATATCCATTGGCCCGATAGACTACACCGTGATCTCTAGCAACATAGTTTTGCATCATTTCATGGTGTGGTGTACCGTGGAATGAAGCACCAAAATCAAGGATCCAATCAACAATTGGACTTTGTGCAGTAAAAATCAAAGCATTTTGTACCTCATTTATAGTAGCGTTTGCAAAGACAACTTCAAGTTTTTTCAGTTTTGTGCAACTCCTCATGAAATGACTAGGTTTGCCACAATTCCAACATTCAACTTGCTTTATTGGTCCAAACTTGCTTTTACTTCTGTATCTTGATTTTGATCTGTCTTTCGATAAGCTTCTATCATATCTTCTCTCTCGAGTGTTGATGTTGAAAGTTGAACCTGAACTTAAACTTTCACCTTAGTCTTTTCTTCACACTTCTTCAGTTAAAATTAAGTCTCAGATGTCATCATATTTCAGTTTGAATTTTCCAATTGAGTTGTTCACGGTTATTCTTATGCCTTCCCAACTGCTTATAAGTGAAGCTAGCAAAATAAGTGCATGGATCTCATCATCAAATTTAATCTCAACAGATAACAATTGATTTGTGATGGTATTGAAGTTGTTGAGAAGTTGTGTAACAAATATGTTTTTTATCATCTTCAAGTTGAACAACTTATTCATCAAGTGTACTTTATTATTTGTTAAAGGCTTCTCATACATTCTAGACAAAACTTTCATTAATTTTATAGTGGATTTTTCTTTTATAATATTGTGAGCAACTCTCCTTGACAAGGATAGTTAGATAATGCCCAAAACCTATCTATCAAGAATTTTCCAATCTTTTTTTGGCATATTCTCTGGTTTGCTCCCCAACAGAGAAAGATGAAGTTTCTTCCCATATAAATAGTCTTCAATTTATATTTTCCAATATCCAAATCTGTTCCATTAAATTTTTCAATTTCAATAGATTTTATTGCATCTACCATTTTTAATATGTCTCTGATTTGAATCTTCGAAGTCTGACTTTACAAGTGTGTCCAGAATAACCAAAAAAGTTGGAAACGACACTGAAATCACTCAAATCAGACTTTGAATGGCTCAAATCTTATCAATCAAACTTTTGGATTATTGGACGCTGCAGATAAAACCACGTGTCAGGAAGAATAATATCTACGGCGCATAGGATCAAAACCTTTGTATGCTAACATGTCAGACACCTAAGGAACACCGACCCATATATAATGATGTGTCAAATCCATATGGATTTCTTATCTAACATGTATTGTTGATGTGTTGGATGACATGCCTGCTGATTGTGCAGAATTGATGCTTATGACTGTTGACTGTATGTTGACATGTTGGGTCAACTTGATTCAATTGTAGGCATTCAGGCGAAGAAGATGCATGGAACGCGTGGGGTGTGTCAATGGGCATGGGTAATGTTATTGTTGGCGCGAGTTGAAGCGCGCAGGCATATAGGACGTCGGTGCTTTACCGGATTTTCACTAGTGGATTTGTCTCATCTTCCTCTACATAATGGTATGTTCAAAAACACGTTTTAAGAACTTTGATTTTTGAGTTTGGATCAAACACCCTTTTTTCAAGAAAACAAGCTCTAATATTAGTTATTGGGTCATTCAAACAATCAAACACACACAAATTTATATGGTTTGACAACTTGCATACTCCATGGAGCTACTGACTTGTATTAATTATTTAAAAAAACAATACAAACAAAAAAAAAGAAGAAAACTCTTCTTAACTCAACTCTACACTCAAGCTCTCCCTACTGCTCTCTTTCTCTTGGTTTTTCTCTCTACATCGCAGCTCTTCAGTGTGTCATTTTATAGACAAAGTTGAGGAGATATAGGGTATAAATCATGTCATGATTTATGCCATCAATTAAACATCCATTATATACCAATTGGAAGATTAGATATTTTCATTTATATATAATAGAGGAGAGATAACGTTTTTCTCAACTCACAATTAGCATATATTCATTTTCTTGAATTGAGATAACGTTTTTCTCAACTCACAATTAGCATATATTCATTTTCTTGAATTGAAGAACTCGAAAAATGTCTTAATATGGAAACTTTCAGTAACTGAGATGCAGAAGTGTACATGTCATAATGATATAAATATCATTTCAATGACACAACAATAAATTACAACAATCTGGTAGGAAATACTATTCCAGGAATATGATGAAAGTGGTCCGGCACAATCTCATCCGGTACGATCTCATCCAATTTCATATTTGGTTTGTGTCTTGTTTTGAGTTGCCATTTGATTGTTCGTATGATTTTCAGTTTTGGCTAGAAGAATACATTTAGATGGTATTGTTAAGCAAGCTTGCGATCGCCAATGTTGGAACTCTGGAATCGCCAGAACGGAAGTTGAGTTCTGAACTTGAGTTGAAGCGGCGGTGTATACTAAAACTCAATCAGGGTGGTCGTTAGTTACTGTTTACTTGTGAGATTATCCCTTCTGACAGTGCTAAACCTTAATCCCTTTTCCAGGAGTTGACCAATCAGTTGATTCAATTGGAGAGACACTTCAATACCCTAGAACTTCGGAGTTTTGGTGGAAATGATGGATCTCACTCAGATCGGATAGCTTAGCAGAGTAGACAAGTGCCTTCAAGGTATAGTTGACATTAGATGTTTAGCTTGTATATGACGGTTAGTACCATGCACTCCATCGCTTGTTGCTTTTCACCAATGTATTGTTACCTAACCCAGAAAGGTCGACACTTCCTTGCATAGTTTACAAAACAAAATGAGTTCACAGTTTGCAGCTGCTGAACAACTTTCTGAAAGTCTCTCAAAAGGAAGTAAGGAATCACCCGTAGAACAAAAGGAAGTAAAGAAGGAGCTTTTTGAAACAATTGGGATTCCCTAAGATGCCTCTTTTAGCTCACCGAATGCAACGGAAGTTAGTCATACCTCATCATTGAAGAAACTTTTACTTTCTCCTGGTTCCACTGCCACCAAAGGTAAGTCTGAAGAGTTGTGATTCAGGAACTTCAAGGAGGAGGAGGGACTCACTGGATCAGGCAATTCTTTTTCAAGCCACTTTTATCATTCTTGATGCTCTCCCCTCTAGTGCCCCTCTAGTGCTATTTACTTGCCAACCCCAACTAGTTGGGATTGAAATTTAGCTGTCTTGAGTTAGTCCTCGAGTGATACTCAATTCACTGAAGCTAGTTTGCTTTTGCAGATAGCCAAATTCTTGTTACGGGCATGGAATTAATCTACTAAACTGTTCAATTAGAAATGTGAATAGAGTTTCGCTCAGATTATTCTGCTTTGTTGCTTGTGCTGTGGATTTCACTTGCTCTCTTTCCCCTTGACTTTTTGACGATGCAACTTCTTATGTTTAAAACAAACAAATTACTTCACTGAGGTAAACAAGTAAGGAGATGAAGCCGTACACCACTAAGATTTAATACAAAACTTGAAGATAAAAATAAATGATGATTGAATCTTCATAGACAAGTTTAGAATCCATTCAGTAGTGCAGTTCGGTTTCAGTGTTCATAAGATTTTACTAAAATATATGGGCCTCTAAATTTGCAGAAGCATTTTTAACTTGAAAGATAACCCCAAATTCCTGTTACTATTTTCTTACAACTTGATTATGCTTCTATTAACTATTTTCTTACGTTTTCGAGTTATGCTTTTATTAAATTAACTTCCAAGCATCTCATCTCATCCTGTGAGCTGATAGATTTTTTGGAAACATTAACATGCATATTAATTATGAGCCAACAAACACTACTGTAAAAGGGTGCTTTTGCAAGAAAGTCAGAAGGAAAGTGTGAATAGGTCATCCTTGTTGAAGGATAGTCAACATGCTAGCTCTAGCTTGGTGGACAGAACAGCTGCTCACCAAGAAAACCGGACATTCCCATCATCTTTCTTGCACCCATCTGAAAGCAAAAGTGAGCTATTACTAAGTTTAGATGAAAGAGCACTTCAGGCATGTTTGCTTATTGTCTATATGCATATGAAGAAAAAACAACTGATGATGGCTTTTTCCATGCTTCAGCAGGCTTACAGTATGGATTCACCGAACAGGCGGTTGAGATAAAACCACCTGCTGCATTTAAATGGGCAACTGATCCTCTGTTGCCATCACAGCCTCTGGCATTGAGGTCTCCTACATTGCAAAGTAACAATGCAATGACCTTACTGGTTTCCTCATCGCTAGTATTGCTGACAGCAGGAGACAAACATACCAGGGAAACTTGCAATATGAATGCTGATAAATCAAAGAGTATGTTTTCTCATATTGAGGAGCCCAAATCTGGTTTGATCAATGAGACCAAGTCTATTCAGCAAAATGAAACTAACCTAAATAAAAAATCTGCTGTGTCAACAGTCACCAACATAGACATCATTGTTGAAGAAGCCAAATGAGATTTTTGTTTCCACTTACAGCCCTGCGCTTGCAAAGTCAGCAATTGAAAGTTTGAAGCATGGATTAAGAAACACCAAAGGTTCATTTTTTAAATCTGCTAGCAAAAATCATGAGCCTCCACGCTCTTCTGTATGTGCTTCTCCCGTTGCTTCCGCCATACCTGGAGAAGTTCCTCATATCAATGTTGCAACTAGCACAAGTCAGCCTAGTGAAAAAGCTTCATCTTCTCCAGCGATCTCAATGTTGCTTTCAGTTTCCTCATCTACAATGATCAATATTCAGCAAACATCCCATCATCAGCATCTACACTGATCTCGTCAGGCACAATGCCAACAAGCACAGCTTCAACATCCCTATCATCAGTTTCTTTCTCCCCTGTTTTACCTTCTTCCAGTCCATTATCTTTTCAGGCCCCCAAGACAGTGTTATCCTCATATGCTCCATCTCTAACCTCAGAGACTTCTAAGGAACTGCAGCCCCCTCTAGGAAAAAACTCCACCTTCCAGACATCTAACTCCTTCACATTTGACATCGGAGTCCCTTAGAAAAGAAGAATCAGCCTCTTTTGGGCAAAACCTAATTTCAACCCCACTCCTACCCCTTCAGTGTCTGAATCGCTTAAAACAGAGCCTCAACCCCCTGCTGGAAAAAGTCAACCTTTCCAAAAGATATGGGTGCATTTTCTAGAGGCTTTTTCGACCTGCATCTTTGAACTTTCAATCTCCACAGCCTTCACAACCGTCTCCACCAACAGATATGGGTGCATTCTCTGGTGGCTTTCCTACAGGAGCAGTTGCTCAAGCTCCAGCTCAAAGCCAGTTCGGCCAGCCAGCACGGATTGGCCCAGGACAACAAGCACTGGGATCAGTTCTTGGCAGCAGAGACAGTTTGCAGCTGGTTTACCTGGAAGTGGTTTTGGTTCTACCAGTAATTTTGGTGGTGGCTTTGCTACTAGTAGTTCAACAGGTGGCTTTGCAAGTGCTGCAACTGCTGACGGGTTTGCTGGTGTTGCTTCTATAAGTGGTGGGTTTGCTGCTTCGGGGTTTGCTGGTGCGGCTGCTTGTAGTGGATTTGACAGCGTGGCTTCTGGTGTTGGATTTGGTGGTGCGGCTTCAGGTGGAGGTGGATTTGCTACCACAGGAAGCATTATTGGCTAATACTGTATTTTCCTCATTTTTTCTTTAATGCATTAGATGCCTTTGATGATTTGTAATTCAAATTTGCACGGGTAGTGGATTTGGGGCTTTTGGGAGCCAACAAGGTGCTGGTGGTTTTTCAGCTTTTTCTGGTAATGAAGGAGGCAGCAAACAAGGAATTGGTGGTTTCTCTTCTTTCAGCGGTAATCTGGGAGGAACTGGAAGACCTCCAGAATTATTCACGCAGATGAGAAAATAGAGTTCGGAGCTTTCATACTAGGCTAAGAAAATTTTGCTCACAAATGAAAAAAATATTTCCGGGAATCGAATGTAAATTGTGATTCACAGCAGGTTACATCACATTATGTTAGATATCCGAGTTCTGCATTGTCTTATACTTGATCATTTTACTAAATATTTTACCAGTAGATGTGTCAATCCATGAATGAGTGACTAACCATATTATGTGCAGATATGAGAACTGAATAACTGGAAATAAAACGGACTTTGAGAATCTCCAGGTAAAACAAATTTTTGGTATTTGACATTGCAGGACGATAAAAAACCATAAGTTGGATTTGTGGATGTTCAAGTTGTGAGCAGGAGTAAGGGGGTTTGAATGCTGGAATACAAAGCCCACCTTCTCTTCTACATCACAAACACATTACATCTCAAACACATTATGTTGTACTATAAAATTTGAGAACATCAGGAGCATAAGGAAAAGAGGGAAATAAGCAAAATCCAGGAGTCGAGAATTTTCAACCTCAGCATCATTCTAAGCTATCAAACAGGAATTCCTAGTTCTGAAATCTTCATGATCCGCTTGTCAAGTACAGCCCTTTGCTGCTTCAAAAGGGAGGTCATAGAAGCAACCTAATCAAATATAAGATAGAGAACCTTCAACATGGTAATCAATCAGGTGAACATACAAACACCATCAGAAGATTGAATTATCAAATAAGAATTGTCAAGACTTGCCTCAGCTCGAAGTTTCAAAGCATCCCTGCCAGGAATTTCTCGTAGTCCATCCATCAAATCTAATGCAAAATCACAAAAAATGGAATCAAACATAACAAAAAATTTTAAAATGGGATGAATATTGGACTTGATGACTTAATCTTCGCTAATTGGTTGATGCTTGATGGATAACAAGCAACTCATGAAGGTCATGAGTGCCCCGTGCTTCAACTTGAAAAATCAAGGTTTTCCTGCTATCATTTTAAATATAGCTAATCTCTGACAGCCAACATGTCACGACCATTGGAGATTTTTCCTATCTTCCACCATGACAATTCAGTGGAAAAATCTCATTACAGAACACAAACCATCACTTATAAAACAGAAAAGAATGCCCCAAGGACTGATCAAAGTTCTCAACTCTATGACATAACAAAGAAAAACGAGAAAGTCTTTGGCATCCAGACCTGCAGTTTTGGTTTCAACCTTGTAAACTGATTTAGCAAGACGCTGAATTTGAATCCCAGCATCCCTACAGATATAAGCATTGAATAAACAACCCTGAGATAACTAATGAAAGTATGGCAGCATATAAGAGATCACAAAGTCACATTACAGGAGCTCAGTGTGGCCATTTTTCATTTCTTTTTCAGCAAGAGACGCCCTTTCAAGCAGTTTTCTGCTTTCCTTCTTCATTAAATCAACAGAAAAGCTGTATTCTTTTACATTCTTCTCTGCTCTTAGAAATTGTGCCTGCACGTGTACAGACAGATGACAACATATCCGAGACATGAGAAGCAACCTTCAAGTTTTAATTGGAATACATAACCTAGGATCTCAGGGTTTTTATTTTACATGGTAACCATGTTTAAATGAAGGGGGTAGATACCTCCTCACTTTGAAACCGACCCAATGTATTCCGAAACAAAAACCTTCTTGGCCCTGCACAAAACTCCTCGAATGTCAGCTCATATTATGATGCAGTAGCCAGTAGGTAACAAAATATATGCTTTATATTATATGACTGTAAAGGATGATCAAGCGAAAGCAAAATCAAGCACTATAATTTTTTGTGGCAGTAATAGGATAGTTTGAATTGAAGTGTACGAACCAGTCTTGAATGAGCTATATATATGTGTCCTTGAGTTAAATGAATAAATTGCTATAAGTTTTTTTTTCCCAAAAAAAACTCCTTTTATGATCCAAGAGTTGGGTGAAATCAACACTTGGATTATGCAGTTTCTAATATAGAACGAAGCCCAGGATGTGAAATGGCTTCCACTAGGACTATGCCTGATTTTGGCTCATAGGATGATCTCTATATTATATAGTAGAGGGAGATTATGGGACAAAGACACAAGATCATCATTTTCTTTGGTAAAAATATTTCGAGGGGCTGCAAGAAGATGGAAAAATAAAAAAGGAAAGGATATATTGAGGATTCTAAAAGGTATTAAAAGAAGGAAGAGAGAGCTAAAAGAAAGGAAGACATACATTAAACTCTGCCTACTAGTTATTAAGAAAAAAAAGGAGAAACAAGATGGAGTAGGGTAGGTAGAGGAGTGGAAAAGAAGAGGAGACCTCGCATGAGGAAGAGTCCGGCAGTGAGAGTAAGTCCAATGGCAGCAGCTGGGTGGTCCTTGGCAGTGAGCAACTCCTCTGAGAATAACAAAATTAAGTACAAAGCAAATTAATTTAAGAGAGATAGTGTTTGTTGAGCTAAATAAACGTTCATTATGAACAAAAAAGAAGAGGGAACCTTTAACTTTGGAGAAGAAAGTATTTTCATAAGAGTTGAACTTTGAAATGGCCTCCGGTACATGGTCCTGCAAAGCAATGTCAATCATCAATCTACTAAGCATATGATGGGAATTATTTTCTTTATTTAGGGAGACGAATAATCGGAAGTGATTAATTAATAAATGTAGTTAAAAGAAGAAAAGAAAAGGAAGGATAAACGTAGATTAGAATATACGATAATGGTTTGTAAATAAAAGAAGGAATTGCCTGAAAGGAGCGAAGATGGGAAGAAGAGGATTGTTGGAAGGAAACAGCAGAGCGAATGGCAGAATCCTTAGATTCCTTGACAGTTCGCTGCAGATCCTCCATTACTTCCCAGCTGCTACTATTACTACTACTACTCCTGCTATTATTACTATTATCTCCTTCCTCACCCATCCCTCTTCTTTCTCTTTCGATCAAACCTTAAGCTGTCTGCCTGCGCTCTCTCTCTCTCCCCCTCACTCTCTCCCAGTCGATCCTCCAGCCTCTGAGACGCGGTCGCATTCGTAAAAAGGAGACGAGGGGTGGATGGGGTGGGTGGGTCAGTAGTGATTGATAAAGCATTAAGCCCAATAATAGGAGAAAGCCCAGCCCAAGCCCATTCCGCCACAACACAGCTGACCTGAAGAGTGAAGCTTATAATTATAATAACAATAAATGTTGCTGTCTTTGTTTTGCTGTTATGCAAGATCAGGAGGCGATGTTAGTAACTGTAACATACATGCATAGATAGATAGATCCAAAGAAAGGGAGAGCAAGAAAAGGAAAAGCGAAAAAAGAAGACGAAATTAAAAATTACAAAAAAAAAAAAGCAAAGGAAGAAGAAGATAGATAGATGCCCATGAAGCTTAAGGCTAAGGCGCCTTTTCTCCTTCCCCTTCTTCTTCTTGTTGCGATTCATCAATTTGATATCTATTATCAAATCATTTTCTATTTTGTATGAGAGGACAAGACAGAGATGTTGTTTTGTAGCGGCGGCGGATGTTGTACTGCCGCTCATCTCTTCAAACACTGGTTTCAGAGCTGGCTTCGCGATTACGACTCTCTCCAACATTTGGCCCTAATTCTCATTTACATTCAGGTATTTCTTATTCCAATAATTATAATTTACAAAAAAATAAAACAACAGCTCATTATCATTTTCTCTCCTCTAAATCTTTCTTCTTCTTGTTTTTTGCAATCCCAATTTACTGATTAATTTATTATGTATGTAGATTGGTTGCTCATTGATTGGATCCCTTGGAGCTTTGTACAACGGCGTCTTGCTTATTAGTTTGGCTATCTCTCTGTTCGCCCTCGTTGCCATTGAGAGCAGCAGTCAGCGACTTGGACGCACCTACGCTGTCCTCCTTTTTTCCTCTCTTCTCCTCGACATTACCTGGTTCATCCTCTTCTCTCGTCCCATCTGGTACCTCCTTTCCTTTCTCACCTCACTTTTGTATTCTACTCTAGTTTTACTTCACCTGGTGTTTAAACAAGCAGCTTGGCCATTGCATCATTTCTTTTCCATTTTCCCCTCTTACAAATTAGTACTCTGTTGCTGACGCGCGCGCGCATATTCCTGTTCATAACTATTTTCTCAGTTACTTCAAGGGGATCAACCCCCTATCCGTTTCTTCCTTTGAGGTTGATTGCCCAACAATAATGGCGATCTAACAAGGAACCGTGCAACATCTACTTAATTTTCTTTTCTTTTCTTTTTTGTTTTTATGGTTTTCTATTTTATGGATTATTATACTTAATTAAGGACTGCATGGGGGAGATTCTTCCTTTTGTAACATGTGTATTAATTGAAAGCATTATCTGTTTGTGCGTTATGTATGCAGGGACATTTCCTCAGACGACCGTGGAATGTTCTTCGTCTTTTCAGTGAAACTCACTTTGGCAATGCAAATCATTGGTTTTATAGTGAGGTTGTCATCCTCATTGTTATGGATTCAGATCTACAGATTGGGCGTTCCTTATATAGATAGTTTGGCTCCTCAAGAAGGTGATTTCGATTTAAGAAGTAGTTTTCTCAGTCCAACAACGCCTGCTGCTGTAGATAGACAGTGCTCGGATTCTGATGTTGTTTTAGGGGGTTCCATTTATGATCCAGCTTATTACTCATCTCTCTTTGAAGACGGACAAGACAACAAATGTCTCCGTGGGGTAAGCTATTCCTTATTCATATATCATTCTTTAATTGTTTAACTTGCCATTGATGGCTTTGATATATTCACTTCCAACTGCTATATAAGCTCTCTTTCATCATGTTTTTCTTTTAATCTTGCATAATACTTTTTTATGACGCAAATGACATGCCCATAGACATTTTATGCCTGATTTTGGTTGAAGTGGAAGGGAGGAAATTGCTGGAGGAATAAGGCGGGAAGAAAACAGTGGCTCTTTTAATCCACTTTTTTGGATGCAAGTGCATTGATGGAAAGAAGGGAGAGGGTAACTTCTTTTTTTTTCTTTTCTCTGCATTATGATAGCCATTCCATCCAAATTTGGAAGGGTTAATATGTTGTCTTGAATGTATTAGTGACTTGGCTGAGTATAGTTGTGAATAATTTAGGAAAGCCTTAAAAATAGAGTTCAAATACTACTGCATCTCTAATGCACATGTAAAAGTATTTAACGCCACATGTGATTGTTTTTAGTTGAAAGAAGAATATGTTATTAGGAGGAAGAGAATAAATGATCACTGCGTGATGGAGAAGGCATCCTTCAGGAATAGAAAGGTGAGCTTAAGAATAGGGTTCACTAGTCACACAGGCTCCTAAAAGCTCCTAAGGGCGTGTTTCATATAGAGGCTATTGAAATGCCTATAGGGCAATGTAGAAAAAGATGATTTTGCTTCCTCTCACTGCTATGTAACATAAAATATTTATATGGAGACAAAGCCATTCTATGACATCATAACCATATTTAGAACCACCATGTGAATTGCAAGCTTAACCTGGGAGGACTCCTTTACTTTCCAGATAAATTGACCAAAGGGAAGCAGAGATCCAGGGCCTGAGCTATGTGAAGAACAAAAAAATAATGAAAAAAATAGCTAGACCACTCCAATGACCGAACCCCACTGTAACACCTCAAAGAAAGAGTACTGGAATTTCTTACTGTTTGAAATTTTGTGCTCTTACATCCATTTTCTTTCTTTCTTTCTTTCTTTTCAACTCTTATAGTCCTTTTGTCTTGTACATTGTAAGGAATGAAAAATTGTATCTGAATTTGCATGGTTTTTTATTTAATTATAGGATCAAAATTATGGCATTTGTGACAATGGATCTACTTCTAGTGCTGAAGCTTCTCAGGTGAAGGTGACCATACGCAGAGCTTTTCCAGCTGCAGATGTAAGAATAAGGAAGTTCATCTTATATTATGTTTACTTAGAGTCAAATTACTGCCCTTAAGGATTCTGTAGTAATTTTGGCAAGAAATTTAATAGAATCCTATCAAATTTCTTCGAAGAGGGCATCTGCATCAGAACTTTTAACTGGATGACAACGTAATGTAATCTGGTGTCTGGGAAATGTCATGCAATACTCTGATGGAATGTACTGCCTTTAGTTTGTTAGGCTGCAATCCTATTTAGAATGCCTTGCTTCTTAAATTGTCCATGGAAAGAAGAATTTAGGTTACATCTGCCTTAGCAACCAGAAATCTAGAGTTTTCTGATTTCATTGTCAGTTTCATCCTGATTTATGGTTCTAATTGCTTTATATATATGTTTGAGCTCTTGGAAGTAATTTTTTTTTTCATTTAACATGTACATTTAGCTATCACGATGGACTTGTGGAGGTGAGGTTTTTTAGTATTTAGTATTCCAAGTTCTTATATCTAATAGTATATTGCACATTCTGAGAAACTCGTTTAGGCTTTTGTCAACAAATTTTCGTTTTGTCTAATTTGTCTTATGCTGAAGATGGTTTTTAAGTTGTCGGCTTTGCCTTTGTAGTTGTTTTTGTGATTGAACTACCAGTTTTTAATTCCTTATCTTGTGCTGCTTGGATTGTGAAATGACAGTCTAGTGGTCTGCTACTTTGTGTTGGTTCTGACTAGTTTTAGCCTTTACAGGAGGAGGGTGCAACAGGCAAGCCTCAAACTGTTTGAATCGCATTACAGATTTGGGAAGATTATGGCTTAATATTCATTCCCCATACTAATTTTTTTTCGAAATTCAAAGAATTCCCTTGAGCTGGGGTATTGGGCTATTTTTATGCTGGGGTGATACCTGTACAGCTTGTTATTCCAGCCATTTCTTCTTGAGAGGATAGGTGGCAATCCCAAGGTTCCAAAGACCACAAGTTGAGCTTCTTCTGTGAGGGGCACAAAGACAGATTTGCTTCCTGATAAGCAGTTTCTGGGAGAGTATGGATTTGGCACTGGGGTTGTCCTAAGGTCCTGACAAGGATTTAGGCCTACCACGAGGTAAGGGGTGCCGTTTTGCAGGAGGTGAACTCGGATTGGCGAGGAGGATCTGGGTGTTCAAATTCGCAGCGTCATCTCATTGGATTATTATCGGTTAGCTCATCTCAAGGTGTTCACTCTTTGGAGACCGTAGTTTTCATTAACATTATATAAAAATTCATTAGTCAGAGTTGGAATCAATTTGAGGGTTCGTCAGCTCTCGTTCAGGATTGGAGGTAATCTGTTTAGGAAGTTTGGTTTAAATGTTTTCTCGGCTTCAGCGACCACAGACAGTGTATACGACCGCGCATGTGCGTGTCTAAAATGAGTTAGTTTATGCCAACAAATAAATGCTCAGTGTAATATGATTTTAAAATTTTAATTTAATATAAAAGGCTGAAAGGTGTCCTCTCGTGTACCTAGAAAGTTAAAAAAGTATAAATGGTCGCATTGCCTTCCCTGTTTATACTTACAGGATTACAGGATGTTTTATGAATCGTGGAAGGAATTAATCGTCGTGGTCCGAATCGTGGAAGGAATTAATCGTGGACCAGTTTTTCGTGAATTGTGAAAGGAATTAATCGTGCTACGCACAAGCTGTTCATTAAATAAATAGATTAAATAAATGGTATTAACCTGTTCATTAAATAAATAGATTAAATAAATGGTATTAACCATTTAATTCTGGTCATTAAATAAATGGTATTAACAATTTAATGTCGTATGTATTTTATTAGGGAAAAGGTTATCACCGCCACTAAATACTAGTTATTTAAAAATAAAATAAATAAATAAAATATAAGACTGAGTCCATGTGACCCTCACCCGCTGATTGCAGTCAAGTTATTTTTATCGTCACTCACGTGGACGCTGCACTACGCGGATCAGGCAGGCTAGAAGGATTCAATTCATTAAAAAAATTAGTACAAGGACCAAATCCATAAGCTTGGAAGAGCAAGAGAGGATGGATGAATCGTGCTCTTAACCGCGCCGTATTAAATGACTGAGATTGTCTGGTCCTCGCCTGGTCTGTGGAGCATGGCAATCACAAATTGGCAAATGACATTCTAAGGTGGCTCTTCTCCTTCTCCTTCTCATTCTCTTCTCCTTACTCGTATTTTTCCGTCTCTCATCCCCTCAAAGTCAAGACGAAATACATATATTGATTGGTTCTTCTCTTTACATCACCAAATTTTACCATTCCACAATAAAGAAATAATCTTGGGTACAAATCGCTAATCTTTCTTTGATTCTCTCATTCATACATGAATGTAATATAATGTGTTGTGTGTTTGCGTGTCAAAGGCGACCACTTCCATGTTTTGAAAGTTCGTTATGTTGTTGGGTCAAATACTATGTACCTAATATTTTGTGTTCCTTCCTCCTGCTCGATCTTTCCAGATCCTTGTGCTGCCTCGTAAATTTGCGGGCTTCTTATAAATCCTCCCTCTTACCTGCCTTTTTTTATTTTTTTTATTTTTTTCCCTCATAGAAGATTTGCTCAAAAAAAAAAAAAACTATCATCTCTTCTCGAAGAGGAGGAACACAGACCACGTGTGATTTTGGTGTTTTTCTTGTTTGGTTGTTTGGAGATTTCTGAGTTTTCCTTTGATTTTGCATTGGTAAGGAGATCTCTTTAATAATCTCCTTTTTCTTTGCTTTGTGGGGATCTTGTCCCAGCAATTTTGTTTTCAAAGATGAACCCTTTATCTTCTAATTTCAAATATTTTAATGGGTTCTTTCAAACTTTTCATTTGGCAGATATCAGTTTTATTACCAGTGTTTTGTAGATCTTGAAATATGTGCTTTGGTTTTGCTAAACCATGAGCTTTATCCTAAGAATGAATAATGTCATCCGGTGGTGTTTCTGTATTACATCTGTGCGTCCCTGAAAGATTTTTTTTTTTCATGTAATTTGTCCTGTGAAAATGGGCTACTGATTTGGTTGCTTGCTTGTGCATAGCTTTACTTGTATTTGATGTATTGCTTTGGTTGTGGCAGAGACATTAATTCAAAGGTTGTGGTTATTGGTGAAGGAGGGAGATTTAAAAAAATAAAATGGAGGAAGCAATGGCTGCACGGTACTGGTGCCATATGTGCTCTCAAATGGTGAATCCCGTCGTGGAAGTAGAGATCAAATGCCCTTTTTGCCAAAGTGGGTTCATTGAAGAAATGAGTGGTAACACGGGGGATGCTCAGGTTCCTGATTCTGAATTTGGATCTGATCGTGCCCTCTCACTTTGGGCTCCAGTCTTGCTTGGCATGATGGGAAATTCTCTTCGCCGTAGAAGGCTTAGAAGGATGGAGTATGAAGAAGGTGAGGATGACAATGATGATGGTGAAGCAAACCTTGGAGGAGAGACCGAGTTTGAGCATGAAATTGAATCATTCATAAGGAGGAGGAGGAGCAGAAGAAGTTCAGCTACAATACTGCAATTACTTCAAGGAATTCGTGCTGGAATTTTGGCATCTGAATCTGAGAATTCAGAAGGAGATAGGGATGGGGACAGGGACCGGGACAGAGAGCGTGTCATTTTGATCAATCCTTTTAATCAAAATATTATTGTTCAGGGTTCTTATGATTCAAACAATGATGAAAACCAGAATCAAAATCCAATTGGGTCATTCGGTGATTATTTCATTGGACCTGGCTTGGATTTGTTATTGCAGCACTTGGCAGATAATGATCCCAATAGATATGGTACTCTGCCAGCTCAAAAGGAAGCCGTTGAAGCATTGCCTACTGTGATCATCAAGGAGCCTTTGCAGTGTTCAGTGTGCTTGGATGATTTTGAGATTGGCACCAAGTCAAGGGAAATGCCATGCAAGCACAAGTTTCATAGTGGCTGTATATTGCCATGGCTGGAGCTTCATAATTCCTGTCCAGTTTGCAGGCATCAGTTGCCTGCTGATGAGTCCAAGCTTGATTCTGAGAGAGCTAGAAATAGCAGTGATCCGAGGGAGTTTGAGAATACTAACAGTGAAAGTAATATTAGTCATGGAATTAGTGTTGAAGAGGGAGACAGGGAAGAAAGAAGTGGAAATGGGAGAAGTTTTTCCTTTCCATGGCCTTTCAATAGCTTGTTTTCATCTTCATCGGGTTCGCAATCTGGTGGAAACTATCCATCCTCATCAGCAGCATCCTCTCCAGCGAATGCACCTGGAACCACTTCTCAAACAGATGAGAATTGAATATATTTTCTTATGTTGCCATATTGGCTTCTTGCTCTCCATGCTCTCCATGTTAATTGAAGCCTTTGCTTATGTACATAGCATCTTACCGAAGGTTGGATCTCGGGAGAACAAATTGTGTTTCAATCTCTGGTTTTTGTAGATTTTTTGCCTTCATGAATATCTTTATTTTTCTGCTGTTTCACCTGTGTAATTATTTCGAAAACTATTTTGAATGGCTCAATAGCAGTGTTGGTTTTCTTTCCCCGGTGAGTGAATGGACTAACTTGAATGACATGGTGGTATTGATTTCTTTAGCCCAGTCAATGAATGGCTCAAGTGTAACGTTATTTGTTAATGGCTCAAGTGGAGTTTCTTTCTTCTTGTTTGAAAATGGTAGTAATCAATAAGAAGGGAGCCATATGATATACAACGGGCTCTTTCTAGATAGTCTTTGTTTGTGTAAAAAGCCGTGCAGGTGCTTTTGACATTTTCGTATCGAAAGCATCAATATGATCCTTTTCGGCAGCACCGCGTCCTAAAGGCATAACAACCAGACGGAGCCAAAGCTTTTTTGAAAATATGCCATGACTTGGTCACATTAACTACAAGCTGCAAGGCGTGTTGGTTTTCCCAATCATGTTGAACTTGACGAAATAGAAAACAAATCCTCTTTTGAGCTTTAAAATAAAAGGGGGTGTGACTTGATGAAGGTTTTTAAATACAATATGTATCAGTTCAAGCTTTCAGAATTGTTTGAGTTGATTTGCCAGGTACATGATGAATAAATCAAAGGGGTGGATTATCAGGCTGGAAAGGTCTGGCCGAGACAAGGAGATGGTCCACCACTTCAATTACACGCTGAAACCCGTCCTCTTTTTCCTGCTAGCATACGTTAAACCCATGTGAATTGCCTCTTGTTCAATATTCTGTTTGAATTATAGCAATCTCTCTATGTATGGACCATGGAGCTGTTAATTTATTCCGAATTCCAATTTCTAGAAAGGTGTAGGAGAAGTCTTCTTTTGGGCGGAAGGAGCTTCCACTCGTCGGGTCACCGATCCCGTGGTGGATTTGGCAGTTTACTCACCCTTCAATCATCTCTGGATAAATTTTGCCAAGATGGAAGCCAACTTGTAGTTCAATACAACGAAATAAATTGAAGAAAGTCTGAGAACTTCAGAATTGTTAGCACTTATGGGAGCTAGCATCTCCATTCAAAAGGCAGTACGCCCCTTGTGGCTAGAAAGAGAGTAGTTTCCCAAGTAAATGAAGATTTGTGTGCCTGATTGAAATAAACTCATACAGGAACGAATGATCCATGCTCTCAATGCTTGAAGGTCATACTTCGTAACATTCCGCATGCAAACAATATCATATGACAACAATTTGGTTCCATGGCCAAGATAAATAACAGGGTTCCATAAGATCAAAACTTCTAGCAACCAAATTGTAGCTCGAGGATACAAGTTTCATACCATGAGCTCAACAAAACAGCATAAATAATAATCGAGTTTCTTTCAGTCCTAGAAAAGAAAAGGTCCAAGGAAAAATAAAGGAAAAAATGAAACCAGCCAGCATTATTAAAAGCATCCCCCCCCCCCCAAAAAAANCCCCCCCCCCCCAAAAAAAAAAAAAATGAAAGTAGAACAAAAGGTCAGTGTACCCAGTCATCACTTCACTGTTATAATCTTGATGACAGATGCAGTTCCAACCCGGTGCAGAGCCACCACGGGATCCCCAGTCCTGCACAGTCCCTTCCCCTTGGCATGTTGAAGGGAAAAATCCAAAGCTTCTTCTGTTGTCTCAGCATTTGAGGCTTTAGCAGATCCTGCATATAAAACCGGCACCAACCCACGGAATATAAGGCTATGCCTTGCAGGAGCTTCATCACTGCATGACCAATCAAAGGAATCAGTCTGAATCTCTGGGACAACCACGGACAAAATGGGTATGCCCGGTCTGTATTTAGCCACCAGTTTTGCAGTACTTCCTCCCCTGGTTAAAACCAGTATAAGAGATGCTTTTACTGAATTGGCAGTTCTAACAGCAGATGAGGCCAGACTCTCCAATGGGCTCATGGGCACAGGTGAGTGTTCCATAGTTCTTTTAAAGACATCTCCATAATCAAGCGTGTTTTCAGCTTCTATGCATATTTTGGCCATGGTCCGAACAGCGAGTTCTGGATAAGCTCCAGCTGCTGTTTCACCACTCAGCATCACACAGTCACTACCATCAAGAACTGCATTGGCAACATCAGTAGCTTCTGCTCTAGTTGGGCGGGGGGACTTGATCATGGACTCCAACATCTGTGTTGCAGTGACAACTGGTTTTCCTTGGATGTTGCACTTGTAGATCATCACTTTCTGAGCAAGGAAAATTTTTTCAATTGGGATTTCCATTCCAAGGTCACCACGTGCCACCATAAATGCATCTGAATTTGCTAAAATATCATCGAAATTTGCCACTCCTTCTTGATTTTCAACCTACCACAAAAGTTTCAAAGGAAAAATAAAATGACAATAAAACATCATAAAGCAACCATCTAAGCAACGAAGACAAGTGTTTAATTTTAGAACAATTATTTCATAGGCTTCTCAAAATTTAAATGTAGATTTTGACCTTTTCTACATGTTTCTCGCATGGATTCTATCTCCTGGTAAGGTTTGGCTAACAAACAATACATACTCATGCCAAGCAAAATAGTGAAAAGAACACATGCTAGTGTAAATGCCTGGATCTGACTGCCGATAAAACCAGGTAGAAATTTTTTTTCTTCTGTCTTAATGTAATCAACATACCTTGGACATGAGAAGGATGCTCTTAGAATGCTCTCCAAGCAACTTCCGAACCTCCACAAGGTCTGAGCCTTTACGAACAAAAGATAAAGCAATCATATCAATTTTATTGGGAACCCCCCAAGCCAATATATCTTCCTTGTCCTTCTCTGTCAAGGTTGGAAGATCCACTATAAC
Organism: Populus ilicifolia; assembly: GCA_015708895.1. NCBI lineage: Eukaryota > Viridiplantae > Streptophyta > Magnoliopsida > Malpighiales > Salicaceae > Populus > Populus ilicifolia. Next base: position 470,963 of record SRLM01000189.1, on the reverse strand, counting down.
TCCAGGGAGATTAACATTTTTTCTCTCACCAAGAGTTGCAGAATTCTCACAGCGACATCGAACCAAACCAGCTTTTGTATCACAGGATAATGCTGTAAATGATATTGTGCCATCTGCACAAAGTATTACCATTCCAGGTTTGACGTCCACAGCCAACTTTTTATAGCTCATGCAAATCATATTCTCATCACCCTTTAAGCTATAGTCAGTAGATATGGTGATTTCTTGACCCTGTTTGAGCTGGATGGGTTTCCCATCCTTCAGGAAACCAGTACGAATCTCCGGTCCCTGTGAACAAAATGAACAAAATAAGTGCTGTTTTTAAACCTTTTACTTTTAAACGAAAAAGCCTGACTTGGAACTAAAACTTGACCCTAGAAATGACTAAATGATAAGCAACTTTAGTTAGCAGGTATGGGATGCATTTTCACTAAACCTGTATTCTATCTTGAATGCAGCATTCTGTCTGGCCCCTGCCTCCAATTTCTTTCTTAGATGTGAAGAGTTTGAATAATGAAAACGAGTTTAGAATGGCTGATTACATGCAAAAGAACATTTTCTCTTTACGGATGATGCTTCATGCTCTATTTAGCTTCATTCTATTTGATTTTCACTGGCATGCTACTAAAGACAATTACTAGTAAGAGCCTAACCTCCACTTATAATTTAGGATGAACAAAGTTGCCAAAAACAGTTGCATTATGAAGTTCCACCTTATATTGCGCATCACAAACAAGAAATTGATTAGTGATGCATATGCCAAGTATTATCAGTAATATGCCATGGGCTATTTTTGATATTCAGGCGTTGACTAGAATGGAATAACAACTTCGATAGTTAAATGTTTTTTGGAAAACAACAACAACAACAACAAAGCCCTTATCCCAAACTAGTTGGGGTTGATTATATGAATCTTGAACCAATTTTTACCCTAGCGTTGACAGAGGAAGCACAACCTGCTTGCTACTAAAATATGGCGAAGTCTTTTAAAATCCGATAGAGAACATGATTGACAGAATAATATCCCTTCGCTAAAAATTTTGTTGAGAAAAATATCAAATGATCTCCACCATTTCTGATGAAAAGATAAAGTAACTGATGAAAAGGCTGCTACAGACATGATTCAGTCATTTCTCGGTCCGTACTTGAAAGCTGTAGCGCAGCAACTAAACTCAGTTAAGACCCATTGGCGCAACTTAGTTTGTTCATTTTTGTGATCAAAATAAAAAGCATCTATCTTCCATAGTTTTCTATTGAGCCAAAGGTGTAAGAATGGATCAGACATATATAGTAACACCCTATTCTATGTATAAAGAGAGCTTTATTGGAGCAAAACTAAGAGAAATCAACACACAGTAAAATCAGGTGTGATATTTATTTCATGTTTTCGGTACAGTACTGAAATAAACAGGTCAAAATGTTCTCTTAACTCAAATTCGGGAAAACCAAAAACACCAAAACAGATTTGAGAATAGAAAACGACAAAATCCAAATCCAAATCCAAATGGACCAAAAGCTCCAAACTCTGGCACCCAAAATTACAAGAAAGGAAAGGATATGAATGATGGTGTAAGGGTACAAAAGAAGAGATATAACAAGGTAGAAACAGACATACACAACCTTTTCGCACAGAATCAAACAAACAATTAAACACAGACTCCCAAAAAAAAGGGATCAGAAATGAAAATAATCACAAGATCAGACAAATAAAAACCAGTTTCGAAAATATATAGAAAACAGCAGAATCAGACAAGAAAAAAGTAATAAGGTAGAAGAAATGAAAAGCCCAGATGAGAAAAAGAAAACCTTGGTGTCAAGCATGACTGCACAGAGAATGCCAGTATTGACCATGGCGGCCTTGAGATTATCAAGGGTTTCTTGATGATACTCATGAGATCCATGAGAGAAGTTGAAGCGAGCGACGTTCATGCCAGCCCTCAAGAGTTTTTCGATCATAGGGACAGATCTTGATGCAGGTCCCAGAGTACAGACGATCTTGGTCTTCGGCCTCATCTCCATAACTCTTGCTTCTGCTGTTACTGCATCTCCTCCACCGTTGCTGGCCGTCATTTATTTATCAGGAGGAGAACAAATTTAGGACTTGAAGTTTTAGGAATTTATCTCTCTGTGGTTGTGTGGCGTGTTTTACCCGATACTACACACTAACTACATGTATATATAGAAATGACAAATAGAGAAAGAAGTGGATTTATGGATTTTTGTTTTTTTATTGTTATTATTCTTGGAAGGGTTGTTTGGCAAGATTATTTAATTATTTGTTTATAAACGAAGAGACCAAGAAATGGGAGGAGCATAATATATCTATCTTGAGGAGCAAGACAAGATTAGGAATATCTACTTTTTTGTTAAGGGTGTGTGTGGTTTGATTTGTACGATGGTGTAGGGCGTGATTTTGCCCTTTGGTAGGTGGCAGTCACGCCCATGGAAATTTGGTTATCACATGTACAAACCCATTGGCTGCTTCCGCCACCTTCCCCCTCCCTCTTGCTAGCTTCTGCTTTAAAGGACTCTCTCTCTCACTAGCTCAATCCAACTTAAGATGTTTCCAATTCGCGATTTAAGGTTTTCCTTCATTGGATTGAATCATTTACTCTTCATGAGTGGACGTAAAGATTCACAAATCAGACGTCAAGAGGCGCGTTGAATGTGAAGTTGTTCATGTGTATTTCCAACCGAAGAAAGTAGAGATGGGTGCTGTGTCTAAAGCCACATAACAGAAAGGCACATGTGAAGTTGTTCTTAAGTGAATGGGTTTCGTATAGGAGACCTTTTTGTGATTTGATCAGCAGATTCTGATGGACGTGGACGGGAGTGAGTTTGATTCTGCGAGGCAACGTTCATCCATTTCCTCGTAATTAATCAAATGGCGGGGGTGGGGGTAGAAATCCACGGAGATGAAAAACGAAAGAAAAAGAAAGGATCTACTATTCCAATTCCATTTGACTTTCAGAATAGTCACGATTAAGAGGGTTAGGCCACTTACCTTTTCTTTTGTTTTTTCATGGCTCTATTGGCATCACTCAGCTAATACATCCTATTGCCCTCGTGCTTGACTAGCAATGACCCGAAGCACAAGCTGTGTGTAATTTCCCATACACCAAACTGGCCCTGGGACACTGCGAAAAGTACACAAAAGAAAAGAGAGAGAGACAAGACGTAGATTAGAGGGACAGGACATCAATCCAAGCACAAGCACCGCACGACATCCAATTCTCAATCTGTAGGCGGCGAAGGTGGCAGATGTCATCAAAAACTGCTGGCCATTTGAACCTCAGAAGGGGTCAGTGCCTCTTACTTTGATTTTTAATTCATCTGGTCTCACCTCAACGGTCATGCTTACCCCACCATGCTTTATTTAATTTAACAGTGATAGTCAATCTCCAAAACCAGAGACGGTATTTGATCATAACTCATGTGAGGTTGAAAGAAATGCGTGCTTTAGCTTTACTCGTATCATAAACAGAAGACACCAAACTCGAAAGTGATGACAATGAAGAAAATCATAGGGATCAATAGTGGAATCCTGTATAGGGTCTTGCTGAGAACAGCTGGAGTTGCATGGAATCATAAATCCTAACCATTCTTGTGCATCGCGGACACCATGATTTGTGAGTTTCAGGCACGGCTGCCTGTCCTTTGCGTCGCCCTTGTGTTACGATTGCATAGATTTTGGCACTTCCATGGCACAAAATAAAAAATAAAAAGCCACTGCTAGGGCAACATAAATGCTCTCTATTATTGTACTAATGATCCAAGCTTAGTTCAATAGAAGTGTCACTATATTTATCATTAGTTTAACTACGCCAGACTTCGTCATGATTGCTCCCATGCCTCGACCCAACCTTCACAATGAATTCGACACGTTACAAAGGGTGTGATCCAGAATAGAAAAAAATTCGGGAGCACTGTTCTAATACCGCTCAAAATTTCTCACTACCAACCCAAAAATGAATAGATGAGTTTTCAAGCGATCAGCATCCTCTAGAATGTTTGTGGTAAACTCATTCAGGCAAGTTAAAGTTCATCATGGCTCCTTGGCTGTTGTTTGTTCATCAACTCTAGTTTATTTTCCAGTTCCTGTCACGTTCAAATACATCAGAATGTTCAATGCAGAAAGTACGAGTTTCATTCTTAGAAAGTTTAATTACCTTAAGCTTTCCTTCTATGCAAAGGGCTGGGGTAGACAGCAATGCCACATACCTTGCACGGGAAGCTTAAAGGGTTAGCCAGCAATATAAAGCATATGACCACACACAAAAATGGGCATAAACAGGTCCTTACTCGCAACGGCTTGGTTCATCTACATCTGTAACCTCATTATCCAGTCCGCATCTTAGCCTGACCTGTAACTCACAGACATCAAGACAAGGCAATGAGTCTTTTCTTTATTGTATTTTATTTCTATTTGCCTTGCAGCTCTTGTTTTTAGGTCAAAAGTAAATATTGACACCAATCCAGGTGTGAATTTAACGTCTAGACTGAAATGGAAAAAACAAATTATCTTCATTGACAGAAGTTCATATCAGTTTCACGTTCACTTTCATTAACAGTTTGCATACCAATTTAAGATGTTGAGAGAAAAGAAAGGAAATATAAAATGAAGTTAACAGATGAAATGAAGTCAGAACTCTTCTTCTTCTTCTTTTCCCTTTCAACTAGCATGGACTTATGCCCAACACGTTTACAGCAATTGTATTACTTGTTTCCTTAATTTCTTTATCCTGGATGTTATTGCAAAATCGAAAGGAAGTAATTATGTCCATCACGTTCACAGCAATTGAATTTTTCCGTAACATGATTCAGCATGAAAGTGTATGCACCTTCAAACTTCGATCAGGCCCATTCCAGCACCTATCCCCATTTGAAAAGACCATAACTCGGTACGAGTCCTCGAATTTCTCCCAGCGCCTTACCCAAAAGAAAGAAATTATCAGTTACAGAGAGAATAAATACCATGTAAGCTAATCAATACCCAAAAGAATAAGATGCTTAGGTTCATCTCTCGCATGGATATCCAGGTTAAATGAAAGAATAAACAAAATGTTGAGAGCATCCCTAGAAAAGCATAGCAATGCATGATTTTTTTCCAGATGATCCCATAACATATGAAGGAGGCAGGGAGATTTCTAGATAAAGAACAAAAAGAATTCCATAGAAACATTACCCCAAACGAGTTGTTGAGGGACCCTCTGACTGGGAAGCTTGTTTGAATGAGCAGACTTTGTAAACATACCTGAGGTGTGAATTTCAATTGTCAAAAGGTAAGATAAATCAGTGATCACAACTGAAACAGCAAAGGAATATAAACTAGCAGAAGCAAGGTTGTGAACTTGTTCTGCTTGCTCTCAAAACAGCGATCATAGAATGAATAGAACTCCTTCTCTGTCCCTGAAATATTAACCTTTACAGTTAACTAATAGAAATATGCTAATGCCACAGGGGTGCATGCACGTACAGCTTGTCAATACTAACCAAAATCATGCTCGAGCTTTTGTGTCAGCCTTGATATCCTTGACTGCATTTTAGACAACTTAGCACTGGACTCGTCGTATTCCTTGCGTACACGAGCAGCCTCTATAGAAGTCAAAAGGTAACTGGTGACCTGATTTTCACCCATTCATTTCCAACATTTAAATTACTCAATAGTAACATAGTGTTTTAAAATTGACCTGATTTATCCACTGGAGTTTGGAATAATTTAAAGGCTTGTAGAATGCTCCTAAAGGTTTGCTGTATATTCTCCAACCAAGATGGATTACCTGGGGAGGTTGTATCTGACAACAAGTACCTAATATCAGCTCCTTAAATAAAAAACAACTGAGCACAAAAGGTAGTGGCAACAAACAGTTGCAAACCTGAAAATTCAACTTCATCATCAGAGTCAGATTTATAAGGAGCATCATCAACATCATCGTAAACTTCCTCTTCATAGGTCTCATCTACATCATCTTCTCGATCAACATCATCATCCTTGTCAATTTCATCAGCACTTTCTGAAGCATAGCCATCATATTTCTCATCATGCGTGTCATGGGCCATCTCTTCCAGGTCTCCATGGTCGTTGTCCTTGGTATCCCTAACTTCCTCAGTTTGCTTCTCTGAATTTCCTGTCCAACGAGAGCCAACAAGGCGGCCCAACTCTTCCTTTGACAATCCTTTTGCATCAGTGGATTCATCCTTCTCCTGAAGACAGCATTTAGAGAAACCACCAAAGGTAGTCAAGATGGTGAGCTTCATGGGATTATCATGCCATAAGCAAATCATCAATCAACAAAAGCATGGTGAGGGAGGACAAGAGGATTGTCATGCCTTATGCAAGACTGTAATACCAACTACTGGTAGTACATTTTAAACTTTTTCTAGAGAACTTAAGAGGGCGTTTAAGAGTATGGTAGCAGTTGTTTTTGAAATTGTTTTTCATCTAGAAATGCATTAAAATAATATTTTTATAAAAAAAGTTATTTTTGACATTAGAACATCAAAACAATTTAAAAACATTAAAAAAAATTAAGCAAAATTTGTTTTTTAACTTTTATGAAACATGGTTTGCACTGCGTTCCCAAACAGTGTCTAGTCTAAGGAATGGTGTACAAAAAAAATCCAGGAAAAGGGTGATTCTACGGTGAACCCCTCATTAAAATGCAATTATAAATGAGCCAGCCAAGTGTACTAACCCCTATGTGAGACGGTCAAATGAAGAGCTAAAGCTTGATCTATGAATCCCCAATCAACAAAATATGGGAACAGGATAAGTATCATGACACTACTCTTTTTTACATTAGCTAGGGGTGGGATGGGGTGGGGTGGGGGGCTTACCTCTTCCATAGGTTGAGCATGAGACACCTCATTTCCACCATCATGGCCAGTTTCAGGCACAAGTGTAGACTCATCCTTGATTTTTGTGGTGACAGGCTCTTCATCGTCTTGTCCCTCATGCTATATTAACAAGGAATGGCATGTTATATTTTTGACAGTGACCAAGCTGCCAAGACAGTGTAGCACCACTTTCCAGGAGTAGTAAATGTGTACAAATGCACACTCTTTTTTACCTTCTCCTCTTTGCTAACTGGAGATCCTTCAATGTTGGAAGCATCACCACTTTCATCTTCAGCTCCATGATCAGCAAACTCGTCCACAACATCCTATTAGAGATTACAAAACTAAAACAGAATTAGCTACAGCATTGAGTTATGAGTGTATCAATTTCTTCAAACCAAGTCAATCATCTTTCAGCAAGCATTTTGTACATGGGGATAACCTACTCATTCAAACAAATGGAACATTTAAGGGTATTGGAGAAACCTCTTTGCAAGAATAGGAATAAACCTATTCACTTTTCTATCAAATCAAATTTCGATATTTCGGGCTCATTTTTTTAATTTGTCTTGAAAAAAATTAAAATGATGGTGGCGTCAGTGAATTTAGAATTTTTGCATCAAAATATGGAATGGATATGCAAATGCAGAGAAAAAGATTGGGATGCATCTTTCAATTTTTATATGGGCTAATTTGATCAGTTTATCAGAAGAGTAATTAAGTTTGGAGGAGAATTGCTGAGCAGGTCAGGAATGCGGATATCTACTTGTTCAGACCACTCCTATATGCTTTTAGAAGATGTTATAAAGAAAAGCACTTTAAACATCCTTGACAAATTATGAGAGTTTGAGTGTGTGCATGCTCACATAAAGGTTGATGAATGATGAACATCAAAATGAGCAATCAGTCAGACCTGATATGCAGGAGAATCATCCAAAACACCAATTTCATCATGTTTGTTTTCCATATCTTTGTCTTCATTGTCGATTTTCTCCTCAGCGCGGCCTTTTTCTAGGTTAGCTCCCCCCATAACTGCACTTTTATCCCCATTGGCCTTTTTTTCAGCTTCTTTCCTTTGTTTCTCTTCCTTTTCTTTCTGCAAACGTTTTTTCTCTTCTGTCTTCTCTATCTGTTCTTTGAGCTCTACATGGGGAGGTGAAGCAGAAGAACATTTACACAATTGTTAACCCCACACGTGAAGAAACGTACAGAAACACGCAGGCGTTGTTAGATATGTCAGTCTATCTATTTTTACAATGCTCAAATCTTCTTCAACGAGTCTAGCAGACTTAAAGTATAACAGTACAACATGGAGAAAAACTAAACTACACCTTTAAGCTGTTCAACAAGCCCTTTTAGTATCTTCTCCTCATTTTTTAGCTTGGACAGTTCAGCCACATCTTTGGCGAATGCCATTTTTGCTTTTTCAACTTCTCTTTTTCTCAACGCAACCCCTTCCTTATATGTAGCAATCTTTTTCTTCAACTTATCTCTTGCCACTTTGCCGGCTTCCCAGCATGTATTTGGACACTTAACTTGGCCATCATACTCATCACTCCCATCACAACAATCTACATTATGAGGCAGTCAATACAAACTACAAGGAAGAAAAAGAGAGAGAAAGAGTATAACAATACACATATTATTATTTTGTTTACATGTAGCTATGCTTACCACAGATGCCATCATTGACTCTGGAAGAGAATAAGAAAACGGGATCATGCCCTGCATTTCTACAATAGAATTGCCCACCGGGGCATGCTGATGTGCCTGCATTGCATCCATAAGATATCTAGTAAAAGAAAAGGTAAGAATATACCAGTATTTTTTGAGAAAAGGAAGTTCCTTTTATTGTTTTTTTCTTCAAAAGGGGGCTAAATGAGATGTCTACAAGTCTCAAGACAAACTTTTAATGGAAAAGAGAAAAAGAAGAAATGCCCAGTTGCTACAATGGGAAGATGTGTGAAGGCACGAGAGACATATAAGGAAAGAAGAAGCAAGAGAAACAGACCAGGCTCATCGGTACCATCAGGGCAATCACAGAAGTCATCATTGAGGTGGGCCTTGGTGAAAGTAGCGGATCCATCTTTACATTTTATAGTAGGTGATGATGTCTTGTAATAATTCTCATCTGGGCATCCCAGAAAGATAAATACAAGAAATTCTCAGCATGATGATGATGATGTTAGAGAACAAATCGAAAAACAACATAAAGGTTAGAAAGATGGGGCAGAAAGGAAGGAGTGACCTTGAGGAGGGATTCCAAGAAAAGGGTTAATTGGAACAACAGCTGATGTAGCAATGGAAGCTGCAGTGCATAAGAGTGCATAAACAATCGGAGGAAATAATATGAAGAAGCTGCTGCTGCTCTCTCCTTTCATTGTTTCTTTTTTGTTATTATTGTTATTATATATTCGTTACGCTCTCTGTGTATCGAACAGCAAAGCAAGAAGATTCTGACTCTGAGTGTGAGAGGGGAAGAGAGAGATAATAATCAATTATTGTGTGAGCTCGGAATCAGAGACGGAGGACGATGGCAGGCAGGGGCAGGGAAGGGAAGGAGTTGATGAGTGATGTCAAGACGACGCTGTCTCCATTCCTTGTATTTTATTTTGTATTACTATCAACTGACCTAATTAATTAATTATGTATAATACTGAAGAAAGGATAATGGTAAATTAGTTAGGTTTTAGGTTTATTTTTAAAAAATTACCGGTTTGACTCTCCTAAATTTCAGATCATTAAACTTATATATGTTAATTTTAAGATTTAGTTAGGATATAATATTTATATTAATAAAAAAAATAACAAAAATGTTGGAAAATAAAATAAAATTATCATTATTCATTTCAGTGAGAGGAGAGCAGAGAAGTAATTGAAAAAAATGGAGGGAGGCTCACTTTTAGGCTGTTACGAGACCCGTTTCAATTCCTCCTCCTCCTGCTCCTTCTTCATCTCGTTACTATTGCCATTACTATTCTACTATAACTACTACTAGCAAGGCAATGTCAGATTGGTAGCCTCAATTTCATACCCACCAACAAGAAGAACAACAACAACATTCTTCCTCTACCATTCACATGCCACCGATTGATAAGACTGGGAGGTTTTGCAGCCCGGCCGAGAGCTCGCTTTGTATGCACACCCCCCCCCCCGATCTCTCGTTTCTTTTTCTTTTTTCCCTCTAGAGAGAGAGAGAGAGAGAGTAGTTCTTCCTCCTCGCGACCGCTATCGAAAGAACAAGCATGCTGGGCATTTGGAGCCATGGAGAGAGAGGGAAGAAATTACTACCTTCGGGGTGCTCTTGTTTTCGCGAGAAATACTTTGCACGAATATTTTCATATCCTAGCATGTTTGCTTTTCCAAAATATTAAAATATTTTTTATTTACAAAATATTTTACGCACGATAAACCGGAATAAAATGGATGCGTTAATTTTTATTTTTTAATTAATATACGTGTTTGGACTCATTCAATGATTCGAGGTGAGGATGGAAGTTGAAATTAGCCCAACATACGACCCATTCCTTATGAAACGAAGAGCAGTAGGGCCCCTAGATGAGGTAGAACAGAAAGGCCCATACGTAGCGGCTGCAACGGCCCCCGGGGGTTCTAGGATTAGGGTTTTCCGTGCCCCTCCCTCGTAACTCCTAGCTATATATAACAAGAGAGGCAGCAGAGCTGGAAGCAGCAACGGGGCTAACGCTTTCTGCATCTTCTTTTAGGGTTTAGCATGCACGCTGTTTGATTGTGTCTGTTAATATGAATAAAGTAAAGCCTGATATTGCAATTCTTTGGTCTTAATGAATAGATTATTGGCCAAAGAATCTATCGTTAGGCAATAGTGATGCATATCTGTATGTATATACATGCATGCATTTTCTACCTTTAGCTCCGACTGTCCTTTTTTTCTCTTGAAGAAATTGTTTTTAGGGTTTGTTGGTGACAAGGTAGATACATCTTGTTGTGTTTTGATCTTGTTCTCCTCTTTTCTTCTTCGATCTGTCTCAAATTTTAAAATTTGGTGTGATGATGATGATGATGGATGATTAATTGATTGATGGATGATGATAAAAATCAGACGGATTCCCACTGATTTATCCTATGATTACACAACCAGCTACTTCTGACACGATCTCATCTTCATCATCATCATCTTCAAGCACTTTTTTCTGTTTTTAATTATTGTGATTATTTTTAGCATTTTTCTTTGGGGGCCGGTGATGTAAGAAAATATTTGCTACTCTTGATGGTGTTATATATAATTCCATTTGATGATTCCTAACCACCAAGATCTCTGAGGCCCTGATCTGTTTTTCTGTTAAATCTTAAATACTGAAACTGCCTGATTTTACTTCATTTTGATTTTTGATTGTTCATCCAAGTGTGGTTTTGGGCTAATCTTGCCAAGGGCTGACGACGAAGAAGAGGGGGAAGAAGGTTGTAGGGATGGATAACCAGAGGAAAGGCAAGGCTTTTTTACTGTTATTTTAACTTCATTCATGAAAAAAAAAGAGAGGTAAAAATGGATCCTTTTAAATGGTGCAGATGAAGCTATTGATTTTCGAATTTATGCCATTTTCTGATTCCTCACAAGAAGTAGAATGCAATTTGAAAGTTTTTCATATGGGTTGTCTTTCCCTGCTTGATGAACAGGAATCAATGCTAGGTTCCTGATTATTGTCCTCGGCAGCCAGCCAGATCAGTCGTACGAATCCATAATTTAAGGTTCCAGCTCCCAAAATAAAAGGCTCGCGCACAAATTAGTTTGGCTTCCCTAGAATTGGATTGGAATGGTTTTATTTTCACCATTTGGTGGATGGAAATTAGCATCCTAATCCTGGGGTTCATGCATACAGATATACGAAGTTAGCTTGTTAGCATGGAGCAGCTACACGACTGCCTTGCAACAAAACAAGGAGACTTGACAACCCAAATGGAGCTCGAGCGGTTCAAAAACTTGATTCACCAAAATGAAGTATAAAGAACAGAAGCAAGAACTCGACAAGAAAACATGGACTGGAAATCGAAATATAGAAACGAAATACGAAACGGGTATTGCTAGAAACTTACCGAGGGTCGGTTTCAAATGCGTTATGGAGAGTTTCACTGATACCAGAACATAGACCCATTGATTTCCCTGTGTGTTGTAATTGCTTTTGTTCTCATCGTTGTTGTTGAATAACATTAATGCCTTGACATGTTGAGAATTCAACGTTGCTTTGCGAACAGAAGCGACTAATATTGTCATTGCCCTTACTGCTAATAATTTCCCGACACCCCAAAATAAAATTCAATTAAATCCCATTAAAAAAAAATTGATGATGTCCCAAATCCTAGAATGTTTAAGGAATGAGTTATTTAGTTTATTTGAAGAAGCAATTTTCTTAGCTCAAGAAGCATCAAATTAATTGTAAAAATTCAAGTACATGTAAAAACAAGCTTATTCAAGACGACATGAAAGATATTGAAATAAGTAATTTCATGAGAAATGTGATAAATGATTTAAAAAAATACTCTTGTATTTTAGGATAATTAATACTTTAAAATATATGTAAATTATTAAGAAAAAAGGTTCTCAAGACTTATAATTCATGAATATTTATAATTCTTCAACCTTGCTGTTTCCAGGTAATAAAATTACTAAAGGGTCCCTTGTTTTTTTATAGCATTAAAAATAAACAAATATCTTTCTTAAAAAATCTTCGTGTGTGTAGAAAGATCACAATCTCAGAAATGAATAATTCATGTAATTATTCTAGTGAAGTTTTTTTTTAGTGCTGGATTTAGCCTATTGCTTGAGGTTTAGCTGAATACAAATATTTTGAATTTAGCTTGTCACGTGAAACCAAACTTGCTAAATTTGGCATCCCACCGCACCAAGTTTATAATTAATTGACAGCTTGTTTGAGTATTGAATCTAGCATCCCACCATGTCCATGTTTCTTCAGGTTCAGCCTTACAGTTGAGTGCGAATTTTGAAAGATACCTCCTTTTGCTTGAAAGAAATTAATAGCTACTTGGGAAATTGAAATTAATGGAATTCTTAAACTCCTCGTTAGCAGGCATATTGCATACCCAGAACAGAGTCATTCCATGCAAACACATTAGATCCATTCATTAAATTTTGCTTCCTTCTTCCATCTGATTGGATTCTCCGGGACAATGCAAACTCACTTTACCAAGCTAATACCACAGGAAGGGAGGCATTAGAGTTTCCTTGGCCCGTTCTTCTCCGCCACTCCAAAAAAGTCAATGGCTAGGACTTGCAAGCTGGTCTGAATCCAGCCAAGACGTTAGTCGACTGGGAAGCCGCCAGGATGTTTTCAAGAAAAACCTTCAGCACTTCTGATGCTTAATCTTTTAACAGTCTGCTGCTCTCAACCACAACCACACAGCACACGCAAGGCAAGGCAATCAATGAATCTCCCCCCTCTTGCAAACAATCCAAGAATATAAGATTATAGCAAAAATAATGATGGATTGTGGTAATAATCATATTAGGCTAGGAAACTGTGAAGCAAGGAACAAGGAAGCCAAAAAAAGGGCATTAAAAGCTCCTTTTACTCCAATCTATTGCACATACTTTTCCAACCTTGTCAACCTAACGAAGGGGTTACATGACACGGCAGAAAATAACCAAACAGGAAAATAAGAATAACTATAGAAATTTAAGGAGGGGAAAACAAATATCAAAATAGGAATATAATGGCCCTAAAGCAGAAAACCCTAAGCCCCCCAAAACCTATCATCTGCCATACTTCTCATTGCCTCTGATGCATCTTTAGTTTTACTAACCAAAAATTCTCAGAATCAATCAGGTCTCCATTAGAATATGCAGTTCAAGTATGTTCTTAGCTCGAATCAGAGACACTGCCCGGAGACTTCTATGAACCATTTACCAGCTCTTTCTTTTCATCACTTGGCTTTCCATCCCATACCTGCACTAATGCACAATGAGACCGCAAAAGTTAGAAAGTATTCTCAAAGACAGTGGAAAGAACCCATAAAAATAATCTAAAAAACAAGATAATCATATGGTTAAGATCAAGTGCCTGTTTCTTGAGCTGCTGTTGCTTGGCCTTTTTCTCCTGAATCATCTTCTCCCGATCCTCATAAAACCCAAAATCATCTAAGATGCATGTTTTGCTGCTATGTTCCTTGAATATCTTTATCATTTCAAGCCCTTGCTCTAACTTGACCTAAAATCACCAAGAGTGCACTTTAGAATGAAAAAGATGAGGGGAAAAAACCAACAAATAATTACACAAGCAACTATAGCTACCTCTTGAGTGTCCCTGCTATTGGTTACAGGTTTGTTCTCATTGTTTTCAAGGGTAATATGCTTCAACAAACTGTTGGGAACATCCTTCACAAAGTGCCACTTCACAGGGAAATAGCCTGTCCACTTGTCTTGTTGCCAATATTCCACACTCTTGTCAAAATCAACTCTGCCTGTCATCTCTGCAAGTCCCACAAATTGCCCACTGGTATTGACCTGGAAAAAAAATTTAAAGAGAAAGCTAAGCCCATAGCTAATGACAGTTGTCGAACAATAAATCAGAAAGATTGATAGCATCCCTATGCTCACCGAGAATAAAAGGAACACTGGGCAGCCACCAGATTTCTGCCCAGCCTCTTGATATGCTGCATCAAGCTTCTTGTTACCATTTGGTGTGCTAGCCCAGACATTGTATTTAATGCACTTATGCACATCATCCTCGCTGTAAGATTTAATAATGAAAAATTTAGCATCAACATATTCCACTGGGAAATCTGCTTTGTTATATTGTTCTCGATCAGGAACCTCAGTTGTCTTATCCTTCTCCTCAGCATTAGTATCACTTGATGGCACACTCTGCCCCTTCACTGCAACTGTGGAAGGAACAAAACCCTTCTGGTTTTTGAAATAGCCCTTGGCCCTAGGTCCTCTGTTCAGCTCATTCAAGCCATCAATATTCTCATTGCGAAAACCAAAATAACCATTGCCTTGCCCCTTGGGTTTATATTTGCTGTTGATAGGCAACCACCCTTGACCATTTATTCCTACATTATAACCACCAGATCCGAAGCCCATGCCAGATTTGAAACCATTCCCATATTGACCATAGAGTTTGTTGGAATACATCCTATTCATATATCCATGAGTTGAACCCATGCCTGATGCCAGACCTGGGTGCTGCCATCCCTGACAAATCAAACAAAATCATCCATGAGAAAAAATACACTATAAATGAATGTTTGTAATTGGAAAAACAAGGAATGTTCACAAAATGAGTCTGAAAATATTATGAAAAATCAAAAGTCAAACACAAAACTTAATATAGCCCAACTTCGATATACAGGTTACCAATCACAGATGATATAGCAACGTTAAAAGTCCTATAGAAGTGAAGAATCAGAGAGTGGACTGACAATGACATCAACTTAAGTTATCACAACTTGAACAAATAAGTAATAGAATGAAGGAGAAGGATTTGACCAACTGAATAAGTTTATTTTTCTGAACCAAAAGTTAGTTTATTTGAGAAGGATATTATGAACAGGTTATGAAGATTAAGTTGGGAGACACAATCCAGAATCACCAATTTAGTAAAAAATATGCAATAGATGGAATGTGGAAGATCATAGATGGCATACCATGAAATGAGAATTTTGATGGAAATTCTGATTTCTTGAAGATGGAGCATTGCTAGCCTTTGAAAATGAAGAAATATCAGTGTTCCTATACAGGCCATCGGAAAGTACAGAACTATCCAGCAACGGGATATCAGGCTGTAACCTATCAAAACAAGATCTCAGATCCTTGTATCCAGAAGCAGGAATGCCCTTTGTATAACTAGCCCTTCCATATGAATTGTAATACTTAGGTTTGTAAGGAACTGCACCATTGGCTCCTTTAACATCCCCACCATTTGCAATGCCATTAGAATTCTCTTTACCTGTTTCCACAGGCAAAGACTTCTGGTCAGCAGCTGTTGTGATAGAAAGATCGCCTTGTGAAGGGGCTATGTGGCTGGGGATGAAGGGCTCACTGGTAGGAGTCAATGGCTGGAAATAGGGAGTAGGATATTGGTAGTGCTGAGGACCATATAACTGACCATCATTTCCCATTGTAGGAACTGGAGAAGCTGCTGGGGAATATGGGCCATAGGGTCCATACCAATAACCATGAGGATACATAGCAGATCCGTTTCCCTGAAAACACAGAAACGCACATTAGAAAACCAATTGTTTAGAAAAGAAAAGAATCTCCACTTATCGAAGAATAACAATGACACTTCTATTTGAAACAACTATCAACCATACAGATGTACTTACAGAAGTCATATCTACTCCTTCTGTATTCAGATACTTTGAGTAGTCGTCCCACTCGCCAGTTCCATTATAGCCTAGAAGACCAGCAGCGAGACATAATTTATCAAATTTACATTTCTTCTCTTAAAGACATCACGGTAGGAATAATTCAATACAGAAAGCATTTGATATCAAAATCCAAGCATTTCAGCATGTTAAACTCACCCCCATAGTAGTACGAGGGATAACCATTAGGAAGATAGCACACAGTTGGATCCATGAAGTTGGATAGCACTGGGGTCACAGAACGGTCACTTGGCTGGATCTAGTAATAACCAAATTAACAAATATAAGCACAAGCCTAAACCAAAGATAAAGATCTAAACTTAAAGGCTGCAAATTACCTTGTTGGTGGGCTCGGGCATTTCTAAGGTTTTTGTTTGTGAGTCTAGGGATAATTTCTGCAGCAAATCTGAAGTTTCTATGGAAATTAAAAGTAAAGGAATTACATATGTTCCACATCATTATATTTTAACAAACATTAAGAAAAAAAAAGTCCCAACTTTGACTAGGAAAAACCAAGATATTTAGAACAAAAAAAACACATCACCAAGAAGCAAGCTTTCAATAGACAAATCAAGCAAAATACAGAAAACCAAATCTCAGTGTGAAATTCAATTCACTTGTCCTGCATATATGCCACACAAATCAATCTGACAAAGGCATAGCTATCAGTATAGTAAAAAAAATACTCGAAGACCATCTCAAGTTCAACAAAATCCCTGAAAAGGAAGCTATAAAACAAACCAAAAACAAGAATCCAGCGGATCAAAAGAAAAATAAAACAAAAAGAAAAAGAAAGAAAACACCAGCAAGTCAAAAGAAAAGGAAAAGCTCAGAAGAGTAAATAAGGATACGTTCAGCAGAAGATGAAAGGGTAGCCATGATAGATCTTGGGAGATGATAAAACCCTTTGGTCGGTTCAGTTGATAGCCGCCAAAGGTTTGAGCTTTTAGGGCTTTTGGGGGAGAGAGGGTTTTTTTCACTCTATGTTTGTGATTCAAATACCTCCAGCACCCTCCACTCGCTTCGACCCCCTATTTTTATCTCACCCGCAGGTAGTTTAGTGACATCATCAATGTTTTTTCACTGGACCACGTGTCCTCTAGGCAAGCTGCGAGTTATTTATTTATTAGGTTTTTCTATTGATGAGTTTTTATCTGTGGGTGAGATAGGTGAGGGTGACAGTAGGATGACTTAGGACTCATGTGGAGAGGGAAAGGGACATGGTGGCCACCATACTTTTTTAAGGAGTAGTTTGTTTTTAAATAAAGCTGGGATCTTTTTTTTAAGATTAATGTGAGTGTTTGGGTCAGCTTTCACGTACCATGATTAATTTTACGGGCCCTGAAGTTAACGATCATGGAAGTCTCTAGTGGTCATCATATGAGCAATCAAGGACTTGAATCTAAGACCACAGAGGGAGCAAACCCTTTAATTTCAAGTTCTTATCACTTGGCCACCACTTAGATGATTATAAAGCTGGAATCTTTAAATATTGAGAAAAGCACTCTCTCAACTTGATTTTTCTCCTTTTTTTTTTTTCTTTTTGAAAAAGAAAAATTAGAATCCGGTCGCAATTGTGCAATGAAATTGTCATTTCCTGGGGATATTATCTTAGTTCGTGTACAGATAGAAAAGAAAAGGAAACATATTTGATTGAAGATAAAACACAAGTTAAATCACTTTTATAACTTTAAAATCAAAACTAGAAAATAGATTCACTTTATCTGAGCAGTTTCCAAACATTGCCTTAGTTGTACGCTGTGTTATGGGTCACAAAAGAAAGAGCATTCTGAAGTCTTGACGACAAAAGTGATGGCCCCATTGCAAGCCGGCCAATCCTTGTGGAGAAGAAGCAGCCGACAAGAACCCCCAAGATTCTTAACAGATAAGAAACCATATAAGCTGGCTTGGTATAGTGGTCATGTATCCGTCCGACCAATCGATGAAGTAAAGTTCCAGAGAAGATCAATTATAATTTAGGTACTAACGAACAAGAGAGTTCTCATACCTGTTGATTCCACTGTGTAATCAACGGGTATAATCTTCAGGAGTTGTTTCTTGCTTCCTCTCTTTTCTCAATCCAACGCTGGAAAAATAGTGGATGCGAACCTTGTCTGATCAATTCCTTCTTGTGCTCTCAATTCAGATGCTGCCGATCTTTTTCCCTTCCATGGCTATGTCTTAGAACAAAGAGTTTCTAGTGGCAAGCAGAAGCACCAAGGCATGTTGATCTAGGTACATTTTGTTTCTATCCATGTTACTTCTTGCTCACATGAGGTAAACCAAACAAAGCTAAAAGGAAAAGAAAGGGCACAAAGATTTTATTCAATAATGAAAGGAAAACCAGTCACCTAGGCAGAAGCCTAACGTGATGATTTATGGTACAGTACATACACATCAATAAGACATGAAAATCCCCAATCTTCAATCATAAAAAGATACGCGTAAGAGCAACTAGGGTCTCAAGGGACCCTAAATACTGCTGCTAGCTGCAGTGGTATTAGATGCAAAAACACTAGGATCATCATCATCATCATCATTGCTGTTGTTCACTAACACAACCAACGGACTCCTAACTTTGTGGAATCCATCAGACCACACTATCTCTCCAAAATCATATCTCCCTTGAGATTTCTTGAGTGGTTTAAGTGTCACAAAATAAGAGAGTTCCTCCTTGAAGCATGAGAAGATTAAAATCCTAGGCCAGATTAGCACTTCGACTCCATGCGGCTTCACAATGCTAACAAAGTATATAGCAGTTGTTTTTCTACCCACATTTCTAACAGTTCTCTTAATGGTCATTGTGGATTGGAGATTGGAAACTGTGATTGAAGGGTAGTTTATGTTGGAGTTTGTTTGGTGTACATGAGAGCAGCTTGTGTCAGTCCCAGGAGATGGAAGAACCAACATGTTTATTTGATTTTTGTTGTAGCCAATGTTGCAGATGAAGATAATGTAGTCTCTGGTTTTCATGTCATAAACTAGGCCCGGATCCATTGCTTTGGAAGGGTGTATGTGGCCAGCACCATTGTCAAAGGGGTCGGAAACTTCCCTTGATCCTCCAGCTAGGATGCTGTCAAATGTGTTGTCCCTTGTGTATGCTGGTGAGAGAACAGAACAAAATGAAAAACTTTCACACATAGCATTAAATCATACAAAATCTTTGTTTTCCACTAGGAAATGTGGATGCTGGATTTTAAGCTTCTAGCTGTAAACCAATGAAGAAGTGTTTCGGGGAGGAATTGGGGTCTTTTAGAATCTTCTTCCACATCCTATTCTATCCAAGGTTCAACTTCTATAAAAGAAAAGAGTGAGGAAAGCAAAGGAAAGAAGAAAATTAGGTGACCTTGTAGTGAAGTCCAGTAGTATTATAGGCATGCACCGTATGGTCCATGGACAACAATAGCATTGTGTGAACGGTACAAGAAAGGGTTTCTTTTTTACCTGTGGTCATTAGAGCAGATCTAATGGCTGCGGGAGACCAATCAGGGTGAGCTGATTTGAGAAGTGCGACTACTCCAGACACATGAGGGCATGACATTGATGTTCCTGATTGAAAGTTCCAATTCACACGGCGATCATCAAATGGTAACAATGTTGGAGAAGTCTTGGCGGGCCATGCTGCCAATATGGTAACTCCTGGAGCAGTTACATCTGGCTGTCATGAGAAAATAAATAGGAAAAATGTAAGAGAGCACAAGGAAGCGGACTGTAATTGTGTAAACTGGATATTTTTTGCAAGAAGCATACCTTGAGGATGTCAGGAGAAATTGGACTCGGGCCTCTAGAAGAGAAGGATGCTACAACAGGTGCTGGTGACTTTCCAATAACTGTTTTACTCGGCAATATCTTCACCACAGGATTCCTTCATGGTCCAAAACTTCCATGTTAGAAACTGTTCGAGTTTGTTCTGTAACTACAGTGTATTGTTTTCTAGTTCTATTAGATGTTCCCATCCATTAATCATCCTTCTCACAATAGTAATTTTAGACTTTGAGTTGGTGATTTCCAGGGGCGAGGAATCTATGAAATATGACGAATCATTTCACTCACTGAGAAGATTGGGCAATATAGATTTGAATTTTATTCCCTTGACCAACATCGACACGCACGGTGGGTATGATATCAACATCAGCAATTTGCATGGTGGGAGGTTCAACGAAGATCAGTCCCAATCCACTGGCCGCCAAGACTGCTGCTTGTGCAATTCCAGCTGATGGCACTGGCCCTCTGTTGGAGAAGCATAGAATAATCTTCCTTTTAGCTACTCTTCTGTTCCAATTCTCCATCAAGCAAGCCCTGAAAAATGAATATGATGTGCTGTTGGAACAAAAGGAGTCTTACCCAAGAAAAATTTGATACTTCGACCTGCCTTGGACCCACATCTCAGTAGTTGCTGGTGTACAGAGATGTAAACGGTGATTTTCAACAACTTTTTACAACAAAAATTAAATCAAATACATGCTGCAGTGATCGTAGACAGAGAGGGAGAGAATGGTACCCATCAGCAAAATAGGAGAATGCGCTCACCAATCTTCCGTTAATCTCTTTTGTAATTAAGCTTTCCCCCTGTAAGTTATGACTACTAAATTAGCAGAACTGATTGGAGCCCGTAAGCATATCCCAACACATATAAGCCAAGCTAGGTTGGGGCCTAATAGCGGTGACAACCCTAAATATAGAGCTAATAATTAAGATCACCCCACAGCAAAAATAGCTTCTACATCTCTTTCTTTTTTTTTCTCCTGCCATGCAAAATTATTTTTTGTGCTCCTTGCTCGTAATGCAAAAAAAAAAAAAAAAAAAACTGGTCAGAAATAATCACCATGACAGAGAAGTTACTGTCAACAACTATCTCAGTTGGAAATACGCGATCAATAGAGGAAGCAGCAACAGATATTGTCCATGGTGCGACATTTCCCACCAGAGATGGATCAGGGCCAGCATTTCCAGCTGAGAATACTGAACTTACACCCAGTTGCATTGCATGAAATGAACCAATATCAGCACTTGATGAAAAGAATGGAGTCAATGGAGGGTCGGAACCAAACGAGGCCGAGATTATATTAACCCCATCATGTAAAGCGTCATCAAAAGCAGCAAGAATGTCAGCTTCTGCACAATTCCCATCAAGATTTTTGCCCCAACATACCTTGTACACTGCTAACCTAGCCCTTGGAGCTCCACCCCTAGCAGTTCCCAGTGCAAAATCAAGGAAGCTTGCATTCTTCACCATGGATCCTACTGCTGTTGAAGCTGTGTGTGTCCCATGACCAAGAAAGTCTCGAGCTGATCGATATTCTGGGTTGCCACTTGTATTTAATGACCCAAATTCTTGTTCGAAGCCTTGGAGGTAGTAACGTGCACCAATTAACTTCCGGTTGCAGTCCATTTGTGGTTCAAAATCTTCCCCTTTAACACATTTTCCCTTCCAAGAAGATGGAATTGGCCCTAGGCCTGGCTCTTCCTTGAAACTCTCAGACTCAGGCCATATACCTTAAGTATCAGCAACAAATTGATATAGATAAATACTAAACTTTGTGATACCATGTGCTTATAGGATACATGATGAGACACTGTACCAAGGCAGATTAAAATATTACTGTCATCCATGCTATGTGCACTCAAATATTACATGATGACACCCTGTAAACTCTCAGTGTATAGTTTATTTGCCTTTTTTCAATTTTTTTCAAGAAAAATGGTAATTTGCTTTTATTCCAGAAAAAAAATAAAGGAATGGATTGCTTTCACAAGAAGAAAGAATGAGCACAAAACCTGTATCAAAGACCCCAACTACTACATCATCACCGTAGGTCAATTGCAACGGAGTTACTTCACCGCTATACAAGGTAAGGCCTAAGAAGTCCCAGCTTCTTGTTGTGTGCAACTTTAGTACCTTGCTTCTAAAAACTGATATCACTCCTTTAGTATCTGGATGCACGTAATATTTAGTTTCTCGACCATATGTGTCCATGTTATTATCATAATTTGTTGAAACAATGAGGAAAGATTAATTCGTTACTGGCTAAGGTAGTTGCTTGGGTTGAGTTGAGCTTTGCCGAAAAACCAGAGAAACCATGCTTGTAGCTATAGAGCATGGATTGCTTAGCTTCTTCTTCACTGCAGAAGGAAATGATATAAAGGGATTGAGTTCTAGCATTATAAGAGAGGGGGTCAAGACTTGATTATTCAAAAAGTACCTGGAAAACACATTAGAAAGGAGTTGAATGTGAGACTTTGAAGTGACCAAAGGATCGTGAAATTGGCTTCGTCCTAAATAGACAACATAAACCTACAACAAACAAGAAGATCAAAGTTAACAAGAGACAGGATCATCATTGGAGTGGGGAGAAAAAAAGGCTGAAGCACTTTCGATTAGAAAGTTACATGAGATGTGGATTCTGATTGAATAAAACAAAGAGAAAGTGAGAGAAACAGGCCCCAAAAACATTGAAGATAAGTTGCCATGTCTCCCATGGAAAAATCACATGTCTGCTTGGGATTAAATAGCATTTCATGAGCTGAAATATCATTTCAAAGATGGTGGGAATCGAAACATTGGTTATAGTGCGTGTATTTGAAGGCTTTTAAGGCTGAAATAGTACTGACATACCTTCTTGAGTCTATGATGTTATTTTCCCTCCCTTCAAAGCTATAGTACCAACACGATGAATATAAGCAACCCCTATACCTTCCCTATCTCTTTCTTTGTCTCTCTCTGTCTCTACCTCCTCCTCATTTCTTTTTCATCACTAGTGAGGTGGACTACTTATGCATAGAGGTAGAATTACAGCTGAAGACTACCTTCATCATATACCATAAAGAGAAATGCATGTGACCCTCATCATTCCTGATAGAATGAAATCTTTCCAGTTATTCTTTTTTCTTAGAATAATTTTAGTAGACTAAGATGATTGCTTAGCTTTGGATAGCTTCTAAAATATAATACTCAATGTTTTGAAAATTTATTTTTTGAGAAGCAAAATAATGCAACTCAGAAAATAGGCAAATAAGGTGCATTCAGAAGTGTTGATTTTGCTGATAGATTTATTTTCGTTTGATAAAAAGGCACCCTAGTTTTGGAAACCCTGTAATCAAGTTAGCTAATAGTTATAGATGAGAAATTTTTTTGGATATAGGCAGTGGGAGTAGGGATTTATACTTTAAAAACACATAAAGAGATCTAGCAATCATTGAAATTCTACTGATGTCCGAGCTGCAAATGCTTCTCTTTGCGTAGAAAATTCAGGTGTCACTACAAATTCAGTCTTTTCTTATATATTAAACCTCAGTATCTCAACTTTTTTCCTGTCCTACGAAGGTATATAGCTATGCTAGATTACTAACCTTGCATATTAAGGTATAATCCTATCTAAATATCAGAAAAAGCTTGTGTAAGTTGCTTGTAGAAGCTTTGCTGTCTACTGAAAAAAAATACTGATTTAAAATTGATTGCTTAGGTAAACTTTCGCTGACACGTTGTGTAAATGAATCCATTCTTGTTGCATAATCACAAGTTTACAATCTAAGGCCTTGGAACTTACGATTAAAGGTTCACCTTCCAATATATATCAACTTCAAATCATTAAACTTCTTCAACATGAACCCTAAGAACTTGCTTTGACAATAGGCACCACATTTCTATCATGGAATTCCATAATTGAATCTTAATGAATCATCATAATTTGATTGAAGTAAGCATCTAGTTTGCTTTGTTAAGCAGGAAATTTAAGTGCAGCATAAATAATTTATCTTTCTAGGGGCATTATAATAGTAAGATGAGTGATATGTGGTTAAATCCAATCCACCTTCTAGATCTTTATCATGTCATTTGACAACAAATGCCAACTCTCCCAACTAAGCAAATCATTTCTGACATGTTCATAGGTTAGATATGCATGCTAAACCTCAATTTCGCATTGAAAAATATAAAGGGTTATTTCATTGCTATGAGAGCCTGCATGTTATATTTTACTGCTGTTTTGATGTATGAAAAGATTTTCAACGCTAGAATATGCTGTATGCAATTGCTCACCACTGTAATAACTTCTTGTCAAGATTTCACCTATGAAGTGGCAAATAAATCACCGTGTATTATGATCGGAAAATCTTGAACATCACAGCTCAAAATGAAACTTGGTCAGAGACAACTCATGAAGAAAGGGAAAAAATCATCTTGCATTATGATCAGGAAATTTTGAATATTACAGCTCACTGTGCAACTTGCTCACAGATAACTCATGAAGAAGTGTCAATATGGATATTTATCCATAAGATAAACTTCCCTTGTTAGAATAAGGGTTGACCAAACAATACCTTATGCTTTCATATGGCCATATGCTTAAGTGAGAGTTCTGATGAATAACCTCCCAAATATAGGTAGTAATGGAAACCATATGTGCATGCTGATAGGTCTGCAGCATTCTGCACATAGAAGTTATTAAAAAGTTTCGTACTTTGTAATTTTTGGTGTCAGGAAAAGAAAACTCCCCTTTGTTGCATGGAGTTTAGGTATTCAACAACTCAAGAAAGTGACGAGTCAGATATCAAAAATAACCTTTTGGCCCCAGCTCCTGCTCGATAATGATCAATCACAAAATAGTATGCTGTCCTCTTAGTAAAGGTGGGCCCAAGTTCTAATATATTTTGGAAGCATTAGATTAGGAAATGGTAGTATATTGGATGCAAGTAATGAAGTTCATCATACAATAACTAAACTTCCAAAGTTGCATTTCGTCACTGTGTTAGTAAAAAAAACAGTGCTTTATAATTGTATGCCAATCTGTAATGTACTGATGCCAAAGTTGATAATCATCTAGGCAAAGATTATCTTTCATTTCGGATGTTTAGATTACGTTTATGATTAACAAATACTTCCACATTCTCTCCTAGTATCTGCATTACTTCAGCCATTATTGTCTGTAGAAGGCATCGAGGACTTTACTTTTGCTGGTATCTGTAATGTGTGCTTTAAAATTCTACTCTATGGCAATGTGGAATGCACTAATTACATCCCTGTTGATGATCATCTAGTAGAAATCCAGCATCATTTTTTTGCAAGCATTACACGATGATTGTGTTTGACAGTACTTCTACATTACCTTCTAGTCACTGCATAATTTCTCATTATGAATAAAGCCATTATTAGATATAAGCAGAGGATACTGACTTTGCATGTGCTGTACTAGCTGAGTGCCTTATTGTCCTCTATACATGTCTGCATGCAATGAGCAGATTCCCATTTTGGTGATTAATTAGGATAGGATAGGATTTAACATCACTTTGTTAAGTCTATGTATACCATCATAATATGATTATGACTATGATTAATTAAACTTGTATACTACTCGATCTCTAATTATCTACACAACTTCTCATTATATCTGCATAAATTGTCTTTAGTTGTAAGGCATCATATAATTCTAAGATATTGCCTTTGCATTAGAGCATCCACATGGGTGTTTGCTTATGCATGCGACTAGAAAACAGAAATGCTAAAGAACAAGTATAGTGGTCAGCTTGTTTTCATTTTGATACATCCATCCGTGTCATAGTATATGGTTATCTCCAGGGTTTTGAAGTCCGGATACAAAGAAATCAGCGGAGACCATACATGAAATTGGACCCACCATTCACTAACATTCTTTTTTTTAATACGAATCTGATATTTCGAAGGAGTGAGGAGACCAATATCGGTCACGAAGTAGGACATCTCGCTATACACTTTCTACTTCGAGCCCAAGTGTCTTGCAGTATTCAAAAGAATCGGCATTTTAGCCAAACTTGAAAAGGAAAAAGTGATGGAGACAGTTAAAATTCCCCTCAATTTCATAGCAGCATTGGTAAACATAAGTAGTGTTATTTGTTGCCATCCATTGGATTCAATTAACTCCCGACCCATGATTAGCGAAAGCTTGGTAGTTTGATTTATAGGTGCTAACAATAGAGGTTTATTCTTCCATAAACCATAATAGAAAAAAGACCCGTCCACTAATGCTGTTGTTGTCGTGCATATCCTGGACCGACTTTCTGACATCTGTATCAATTCCATCCTTTAACCAAGCATGCTTGAATCAAAGAACAATCTGGAAGCCAGGAAAGCAAGAAGTTTTGCTAACAGCCAGTTGAAAGTGACTTCCTGGGCCTTATTTTGTAACCCTTTCATTCCTTTCCATAGACACCACTAACGGTAAAGCATAACCTGCGCTCATTACTCTTTAGATAGTAACAGTGAGACACCATATACGACACACAGGAAGCATAATCTGTGTTCCTAGCAAGAACTCCTTTTTTTCTGTCAACAGATATAATTTCTTTCATACTGGTCAAAATATGCAATCTGCATTTGATGCTTGTATTCAACTTTCCATGGTCAACCAACAGCATTCAAGAAGACGCTACTTCTTCCTTCACATATTAGCATTAAAATTAAAAACAAAAAACTTATGATAAATGTGCGTAAATGAACGTGTGTTCTTTCCATTTTGTCTTTTATTGAATCTCCTACTTAATAGTTGAACAGGAACTTTCAATTACGTCCTTCTTGTCATTGTGTTAAAACTAATGAAGCTCCTAAAAAGTAAGCAGAAAAAGGAACACTGGCCTCAAATTCAGCTCTTAATTAAGATGAGGAAAGAACTTAACATTAGTCATCAAATGAAACC
The DNA here is from genome assembly GCA_015708895.1 of Populus ilicifolia. Lineage (NCBI taxonomy): Eukaryota > Viridiplantae > Streptophyta > Magnoliopsida > Malpighiales > Salicaceae > Populus > Populus ilicifolia. Next base: position 444,096 of record SRLM01000189.1, on the reverse strand, counting down.
ATGGATTAGTAAATCATCATCGTATTCACTCACAGCATTGCATCATACCAACATTTAAGCACTGTTCTAAGTTGATATGTTCTTGCCCATTATAGTCTGCAGGCCACACCATCTTTGATGTTGATCTCATCTCTTGGAAATCACAAGTATACAGCATGTGATGAACAAATAAATCAAGAAACCTGAATAAATTGATCCAAACATTTTTCATTATTTCTTAAGCAAAATCAGCAGCCTTTTCTCCCTCTATGACTAAAGTATATCAATAGCTTGTGGTATCAAATTCATTCATTTATTTTTTTCAATTTTCAATTGATTCAATATAACCTTACCTCAAATTTGAATTTATACATTCAAAAAGAGAAAAAAGAGATATCATTCAACCCACTAAGTAGTGATTATTTTAAAATCAAAATGATAATAATAATAGCAAAGAAATAATGGTAGGTAAAGTGGTTGCAAGTTTCTTGTATAACTGTGTTTGTGTGCACAAAATAGTGAAAAGAGTGGAGAGAAGTGGGAACGAGAAAAAAATGAAAGGCGAAGGTTAACCAAAACCAGAATGTAAGGGGAAAAAAAAACTGGTGCTGTACAGCGTGGTGTGGGAAGATTGAAATGCGCACTAGAAAGAAAGCTCATGAAAGCAACTACACTTGCTTGGTTTCTTTGAATATCTAAAGAAGCAAACAGAACAATACAAGTAAGTATGCTCTTTGGTGGGACCATCTCCTCCATAGCCAAGAAAGAATTAGTCCCCATCTTTACATTCAATTTGAACTCATCATGCCCATAAACCGCTCTCTCCCTCTCATCAACGTTGGCATTCACTCACAAACCAATTTCTTTCCATTTCACACTAGATAAAGTTGTTTTTTGAATTGTTTCCTCTGTTTTTCCTTGATTGTTCATTTGGTGTTTGGTCTCATAGCCAAAAAGCATTAAAAAAATTGAGTTTTGGATGATGGATTGATTAGTTATATTTAATTATTGGTTCAGAAGGCTGGTTTCTCTGTTTATGGGTTGTTTCTTTAGTTTTTGGTAATTCTGGGAAATTGTTGCTGTGGATGGGAGCTTTCTGTATACAATGCAAAATCAGGTTGGTTGCTACTAATTCCGTTTCTTCTTTTTTTGTATAATTCATGCAACTAAGTATACTTCTTCATCTTCTTTCCTTCTTTATTGTGATTTTGTGGGCATCACTATCATCCTTTGATCAGAATGGTAATACTCTGTTTTCCTCTGCCTTTTCCCCTGTTTTTGCATGTCCTGTATGAACCATATGTTCCCACTTTTTTATTATGTAAAGATCTCTTGAGGGATTTTATGTTAAAATGATTGAGTTTTGATGTCAAAGATATATGAGATCGAATATTCTTTTGTTTCTCCTTTAACGCCTTGTATCTTTTATTCAATAGGTTCTACCATAGTATAATTCGCCCTCTTCATAGCTAATTTTATTAAGATCTTACATCTAGATATTCCATCCTTTTACCAAAAAGAAATAAGAAATTTTTTATTTTATTTTCTTTCTTTAGTGGATAGTGGAACCTTCTCTACTCACTATAGTGGTTTGATGCTTATCTCGAAAGTGACCTGTAATGAACTAAAAAACCCTACACATTGCTTCAAAATTAATCTTTTTCTTCAAACATCTGATATTACCTTCATCTTTGCCCTTTTTACTCTTCTATTTTCTGTTCTCCTTTCCTTGTCTTGCTTTGGGAACTTGTCTGATTCAATTTAAGGTGAGCTTTTTGGTTTCTTTAATTGTTGTCTGATGAATCTTTATAAAGCACAAGGTTTTGGTTGACCTCTCTGATGCTCTCTTATGCTGAAGAGAAGAAAATATAAGACAATTGGATTGTTATGACATCGGTTTAAACATGAAAGGAGTTGACATGGTATTTTCTCTTTATAGCATTTGATGATCATGTTCTTTTGTTGTCATATTTCCATGGTAGTCTCCCCGAAAGACCAAATTCCATCAGGAAGAACAATACAGGATGATAGAAAGCTACCTTCAAATCCTGAAGAAGTAGAAGACCTGCGTCGTGATTCAGCGGCAAATCCATTGATTGCATTTAAGTTCGATGAACTAAAATTAATCACAGAAAATTTTAGGCCTGATCATTTGCTGGGTGGAGGAGGATTTGGAAGTGTTTATAAGGGAATCATTGCTAAAGATTCTAGAGAGGAGCTTCAGCCCTTTCAAGTTGCTGTTAAGGTTCATGATGGTGATAACAGTTACCAAGGCCACAGAGAATGGCTGGTAATCTTTTGTGCTCTTAGTACTTTTATTCCTGTGGAATATCGAGTCATCAACATCGAGACACCATTTCTGCATTTCCCTTCCCCTCATTTACATGTAAAGCTTCATATTCTTCATAAGATTGATTAACAGTTTCGAGGATTTTTAGGCAGAAGTCATATTCCTGGGGCAGCTTTCCGTTCCAAACCTGGTGAAATTGATTGGATATTGCTGTCAGGACAAACATCGGGTGCTAATATACGAGTATATGGCTCGGGGAAGCGTGGAAAACAATCTGTTTTCAAGTATGTACTTCATCTAACTTATTTCAATCAAACAAGGCAATTATTTGCTGCGAAAGTGATTCTAAAGAATGTCCTTGTTCAGAAGAGTTACAGTCGCCTATTGTTTTTTTTCCCTACCTTTAGATTTGATGGCCTTCATGTCTTCTTTTTTCACAAGAACCTATCCAAAAGGCCTGGCTTTAGAATAATCATTAACCATTCTGTAATCACATTGTAGGGGATTTGACCGCTGACTAAGAACATTGGTATTAGATATGATAGGGTAGCTGAAAGCAGTTGAAAGATAAGCAATGATAAAACGCTGCCAGAATAACTTCCAGCAGCCTATTTCAGACGTCATTTTTAGGATGGTGAAGGCAAAGGAGCAGAATGATGTAAATGAGATCACATGTGATCTAGAGGTAGTTCTAATTAGAGCAGGAAGCGCCCCCTGCAAAAAATGAACATTTGAAGCTACCGAAAGGTGCTCGAGGGATTGTCTACTTTCTTTATATTATGTGGAGAGGACGTCTGAAAGTGAAAATTTTAGGCAGCATAACTAGCATGTCTAGAGTTGGTATAGCTAAATGATTCAGGCTTTTCTGGTCAAGTTGGAAGCCATGAGTTGTTCTTTATTTTTTGCCGTTTTGTTTTGGATGTCTGATACGTGCTTGTGTTTTGTTATTGCAGGAGTGTTGCTCCCTCTTCCATGGTCTATTAGAATGAAGATTGCCTTTGGTGCAGCAAAGGGACTCGCTTTTCTTCACGGAGCTGAAAAACCTGTCATCTATCGTGATTTTAAGACATCTAACATTCTCTTAGACCAGGTTAGTAACTTAAAAGCCCTGCACCTGTTGCCTGGAAAAAGCCTTTGAAGTATTTTTCAAACCGAGTTGAAACTATTGCAAGGAAGAGTTAATGTAGAAAGGCCTGCTAGATGCTATTGGAAGGAATGTTCGATCCAGTCTTGTTATAATTTCACCAACCTGAGCTCAGAATCGTTTGTTGTCATGCATATTTCTGAGCAGGACTACAACGCAAAGCTCTCTGACTTTGGCCTTGCAAAAGATGGACCTATGGGAGACAAAACCCATGTTTCCACTCGCATAATGGGGACATACGGGTATGCAGCACCTGAATATATAATGACAGGCAAGTTTCCCAACTCTGCTAATGTTATGCACAGCAGTCAGAATGAAAGGGACCAATTTCCTGGCGGCCTCCGACATGCTCAAGCAAGTTAGGTCTTATACACTGCCTGTCTAATTTTCATGCAGGCCATTTGACTCCAAGAAGTGATGTATACAGCTTCGGTGTTGTTCTTCTTGAACTTCTGACAGGAAGAAAATCATTAGACAAATCACGACCAGGCCGCGAGCAGAACCTAACGGATTGGGCTCTTCCCTTGCTTAAAGAGAGAAGGAAATTGCTCAACATTGTGGATCCAAGATTAGAAGTAGACTATCCTATTAAAGGATTTCAAAAGGCGGCAATGCTAGCTTATCATTGCTTGAACCGAAATCCGAAAGCAAGACCTCTGATGCGAGATATCGTTGATTCCTTGGAGCCTTTGCAAGAACCTGAAGATGTTCCGAACAAAAACAACTGTGTTCACTGTGATTAATAATGGTGTAGCGGATGTCGAGTTAAAGGGAAAAGAAGATTCAGTGTAACTGACATGATTCCTGTGTATTTTGATTTTGCCAAGTTTTTTCTGCTTAAAAAGAGATTTTCTTTTCTTTTTTTGCTTGCGTAAGATAGCTAGCTTTTCCTGTGCGTGACTAAAAGAAAATAAAGTTATGCCTTCCTATTTGTTGTTTTCTTTTAATCATAGGGGCAAACATGATTGTGATAGATGCTACTGAGAGTTGGATTAGTGTACAAGTGAATTCCAACACCGATATGTACTTGACTTTAAGATTTAGCCATGGTTTGGTGAGGAGACCTAGCTAAGATTTAGCCATGGTTATAATATCCAGTATGATGGATGAATTTAATTTAATGATTTGAACAATGAAAAAATATTAAATCTTTTTTTTTTTAAACCTAAAAGACATTATTTCGCTTATGTCAACCCATCACGCAAGCTATTCGAGCTTTAGGCTAGGTCAATCTTCAAGTATGTTTTTTTATAGTGATGGTTTTAGCCACTACTCTTTATAGAGATACACTACTACTACTATTAATAAAAAGAAAATCTTGCATTCTAGGGCTTGGCCTAGCGGTGGAAGGGGCTTGTCTCCTTCCACTGCACCTGGGTTCGAGCCCTAGCGTGCACGCCTGTCACCCCCGCGGTGCCTTACATGCCTACTGGGTTTGCAGGGTATTCAGTGGGCCGTGGGGATTAGTTGTGGTGCGCGTAAGCTGGCCCGGACACCCCACGTAAATCAAAAAAAAAAAATAAAAAAATAAAAAGAAAATCTTAGACCGGAAGGTAATTAAACTAATTAAAATGGTCTTAGTATAACTCAAGAAATAGCTCAACTATTTAAATTTTGAGTTTGTTCTTCAATAATTATATGATTTTGAGTTTTTTTAAATTCACTAGAAATATATATAAGTTAACACTTACATTAAAAAAAAAAATAGAAAGAGGAAAAGGCTACTAGCCTGTATAAGGAGGGCAGGCGAAAGGCATAGACGAAGTTGAGTAGTGAGTGAACCTTTTTTTTTTTTAATTGCTGGAAGTCTCTTAATCAAGAGAAGTTTGCAGGGAAATGACAAGATGTTACATCAAAGGAGACTAGACGGTTGCATGCTATCTTGACTTGCTCAAGAAAGTTGAATTCGGTGCTTAGACACAAGATAGAAGGAAGGCGTAGTTTCATGAAAATATTGGACTCTGACCATCATGAAGTAACAATTATACATACACCATTAAATAGTTTTACTAGCGAATTAATTTGGTCGGTGCAAGGCACGCAGGCCATCAGAAACATTTTTACCGATGGCCTGGCAAACAAAATTCATCCATCGAAATATTAATCTTCAGTAACTTCCTATTCCATCTCTAATTCCACAGGGAATTGAAAAAATCAAACAATGATGATATCATAAATGGCAACGCATGCCAAAAAAATTCCCCGCATGAACTTTATTGATAGAATCATTCTATCTATAATATCAACGGTAATTATCAAAGACATGGATTATAAATATTTTTAAAATTCTTTGTTAAATATCAATAAATATATTCTATTGGTAATATTAAAGGTAGACACTGATGGAATATATCTATTAATAATGATGGCATGAGTGGTAAATTTTTTATAAGTCTCGGTAAAATACCGACAGGTCTGGTTCCATCGGTATGTAATTAAAATATTTTAAAAATATTATTTATTAATAGTAAAAAAACTAAAATAAACAAATAAAATTATATTAAACATAAAAAATATAAAAATAATGTTAAATAATATTCTTTTAAACATTCATTACAAATTTAATATGTTTAAAATATAAAATTAAACTAAAATAGCAATGAAAGAGGAGGAGGCCGGTTGTTCTCGAGACCGTACGACCAAGAAGGGGCTGCACATGTATCATCACCCATCTTTGATCTCATATCTATGACCATTTAACAGAGCTGATTGTAATACATCAAGAGTCATTCATATTGTTGTTTCAAGACTATGAATCTCAAACTGGGTGCTCGATATTGATGGAGACATCGCAACAGTTGAGACATTATGGGTCAACCACAAGTGTTTTACCGTAGTGTTAGAGAGCCTGTAAACCTAATTTTTATCTGGTTCACCAGACAATCTTACCTCCATCCACAAATCTAGATAGAAATCCAAATGGGTTAAAGGATCATCCTCATATCTCTTCCTCAACCAGTTATTATAGGTCTCCTAATTTTTTTTTAAAATCATCATACTCAATTCAAGAAAATAATAACTTGCAAAATAAAATGATTGAATGAATATGCCGCGAACTATTGCACCTCCTTTTAACGGTCTTGACTCTGCAAATGCGTCTCTACAAACAACTTAATTGAAACTCACTTTCAAGAAACGTAACCTGTAAGGAAAAAAAAGGTTGCAAATTAAATATATTATAAGCAATAACAAATTAATTAATGATATATCTTATTTAAATTAATCTTAACATTCATTTCATATGTGCGCTGAACAAGTAGAGCTACCAGTATGCGTGGTCATCAAACCATGAATTTGTTGATTTTGGTTATAAGCACCAGACTGTTAGCGTTGTGTGAACTGTTCAGATGTCATGTGCTTAATATATACCGTTTATATATCTCCTGAGATGAATGACAGTTTGAATTCCCACCAAACCTCCACCTCATTCCATCTTTAAAGACCGTTATCCCTTGCATATCTTTTTGTTTTTTTTTGTGTCATACCAAAAATAACGCAACATACTTCCATAGTAATAAATCAGAATTCAGAACATAAAATTATAAAACAAAAATAAATATTATTTTTTATGTTACCTAGTTGCCACGTGGTTTTCTCATACCCTCCTCACAACATTGTTGTTTACACTATCCCACTCAAATTTATGTTGTGCATATAAATAATTGATTTTTAAAAAATAGTACTAGATATAAAAAATAATCAAAAAATTAAAAGTTAACACCTACCTAAAATTACTGAAACCATACATCGATTTTAAGTCTCCTCTCAAGATGTCTAGAAATTTGACTCCATTGAAATAATGGAATCTTCATCGATGATTTAAATGTCAATGTTATTGCCCTGACAACATCAATGTTTATGAACCTAAAATTAAATAAAATTAATAAAATATTAATTAGTTGTTCATAAATTATGATATAAGTATTAAAAAAAACTAAATTCTAAACAAACTTACATTGAGAGATCATCCTTCCATTTTGCATGGTACCTACAGGTGAATTGACCCCGTTATAAAGGTACACAACCTCTACGTTATAAAATCGAGCTAAAAGAGGCAACATTATAAGTTGGCGCAGCTTTATCTTCCATAATTAACACCTAAGGATACCTCCTCTTCACTACTAAAAAAACTAGTTGTAACCATCTGCCAACAACATGTTGTAGATTTCATTCTACAAATAATTATATATTTAACTTTTATTATTTAAAAAAATTTGGCAGCACCTTCTATATACTGGAAACTACTCACAGTTTTCAAACCTACATATCTTTACAGTAACCACAAATCAGTTGACTCCATTGGAAAATCTTATATATAGAAATTCAATATTTATATATTTTCAACCAATAGCAATAAAAATACATAAATAACAATTAAAATTAATGAAAATAAAAAAAACATAACAATCAATTAGAGAATAAAATTGAGATAAAACAATGAAATTTAATTCTTTATTCTAAATTACCATTTTCATGGGAAATTCAACAATACCAATTAAAAGAGACTAAATTACCAAATAATTATTACAATACAAACAATAAAATAATTAAATTTTCATTCAACACATCTACATAAATTTTTTTGAAATATTAAACAAATAAATTATATAAAAAAAATTATTAGCACCCCTGTTATATTAGAGACTGCCTACACTTTTCACACCTATAAATATTGATAATTACACAAATATTACAAAATCAACTCTATACAACCTAACATCTATAGAAATTCAACATCTATATAATTTCAAATAATATATATCCAAATTGATAAATAACTAATAAAATTAATCGAAATAATAAAAACATAACAAGCAATAATATAATATAATTAACATAAAAAAATTAAATTTAACTAAATATTTCAATTAATATTTTACAGGTAAATTCAATGATAACAATTCATGTTTAACAAAATTTTCAATAATTATAGCAATATAAACAATAAAATAAACTAAGCAAATCAAGAGCAAAAACTAAAGACTTTAGGAATGAAAAATATTTACTTTAATAGTGTGTTGATTTCAAGATTTTATCTATAAACAATACACAAAACAAAAAACAACACCAAAATAATCATAATTAAAACAACAACAAAAAGTAAAAAAACACAAATATAAAGAAAAAAAACACAAATATAAAGAAAGGAGAATCATACCCTTTAATATGTTGAAAACTATAATGAAATCAATAAAAATATAATGAAAAATGTAGAAGATTGATATTGAGAAGAGAAGAGAAGAAATTTAAAGAGCAGGGAAAAAATAAACCACGGAGAGGGGTGTCAGTTTTATGCTGTAAGTTTACTAATAAAATTACCAACAAAAAATAGAATGATATTTTTTGGGTTGTTCCATTGAATTATATCGGTAATGTCCATCTGTAGTCTTTTGAGATTCATACTAAAATTTTAAAATCCCTTCAGATTTTTCAATTTCCATCAAAAACTTTATCGATAACTATACGTTAGAGCATGTGCACATTGGACTTGCTGCGTCTATCAGCAAATCCATCGATAAATGTGCAGGCAATCTAATAGTTATGAGCATTAGAATGTGCGCCATAAGTCAGTGACAGCGTTGGTAAATCCATCGATGAATGTGTCAGTATATGCATCAGTGATTGTGGTAAAGATAGTAATTTTTTTGCAACTATAGGTAAAAAACTAGCGGGTCCTATTCCATTAGTAAAGTCGTCCGTAATTGTGGTAAAATGCCTTATATTTTTTGTAACTCTTTATGAAATATCCAAGGGTTGCATTTTATCTATATATCCATCAATAAACTATCAATATTTTTGCAAGTGTTATGTGTATACTTATCTATCCTCCTGCACAAAAGCTTGAATTGCAAACTTACAGTACGCACAGCACAATAATAAGAGCTAAACAATTATAGAATAAATATTTCATATTTCAAAATATCATCCTTAATATTACATTATAAACATAAGGCTTTACACCATATTTAGTTAGAATTTTCATGTTCGTCCTCAATTGAAATGTTATTAGCCTCATCACACTCTTTATTACGGTTATCATCGTCATTATCAACATTCTTTAGTCCACTAGAGCTTAAAAACAACATTCAACTTCTCTGTGTCAACATCAATAAAATTATGCTTAAAAATATAAACATTTGATTTTTCTTCTAAATTAATCAAATGAGCAATTCGGTATGATTCAACCAACTCACCAGCTTGAAAGACTTCATTTATCACACTTATATCTTCATTCTTATCCTGAATAACCTCCACATGACCCTTGGGTTTGGTTTTTAAAATGGATAATCAATCAACTCTTGATCAATCTTTTTTAAAGGAAGGGTTGTATAAATAATAAACTTGTTGGCATTGCTTTGTGAAAACAAAGACATTATTTATGTTGTGGTGTCAAACTTTTGAGTTGATTTCAACAAAACCATAGTGAAGATCTACTATGATTCCTCTATCAATTGTGTCATACCATAACATTTGAATAAGAACATTTTATTCTACTTGTTATGATATTGCAATTCAATTATCCATTCCAATCTATCATAGTAGTCAACTTCAAATTTATTAGAAGTCAATCCCTTAATACAAATATCGTTGTTGTATGTCTTTATTTTATGCCCGTATTCTTTAATACAAAAGACATATATGTTGACAAAATACCTATTATAGCACTTGACTTTTCTTTCAAGGTCCAGACTTAGTAAAAACAGTGAAATAGTAGCACTACCTTCCATTTGATAAATCTTATATATCAAAAACAACAATATTCAATAAACAGATATTATGCAATATTGATGTACATTTAATTGCATTGAAGAAGATAATAAGTTCATGATAAAACTTATATATGTTATAAACCACATGGCAAATTATTCATCTTGTAATTGAAAGATCTGGGATTCGGTCATCTGTGAGTTATTGGGCATTAAGTATCGTTAATGCTGCCTACAAGGTTGTTTTAAAATATGCGAGTTTATGGTATTACAATATATAAATAGTACACTCTTCATAAAGTTTAAATCGAACATTTACTTACTGAATAAAGGGTCTCAACTTATTGCAGTTAAATAGAACATAATTGTGTGCTTGTTTAAACTTTATTTCAGGAAAATATCTTTCTCTCGTGGCATTTTTAGGTGGAGACCATCCATGATTGAAGAATATTAACAAGTTTTCACTTAAAGTCACTTCACCACTATTACATGTCATGAAACACAATTAATCCTCATTCTCAAATGAGACTCGAAATAGTATGAGATAAATGTCGAGATCTCCTCAACAATATAGGCCTCACATATTGACGCCTCAATATGTGCTTTGTTCTTAACCTTTTTTTTTTAAGATTGAATAATTACCTACATATATAAAATTAATAAAAAAAACTATCAATTAAAAAAATTAAAAAACATTTAATTATGAATTACACAGCAACTATAATATCTTACCTCTCGAATGGATACATCTATCTATATTAAATTAATTCTTCAACTTTTACCTCAAACGATAAATATACAGGTAAATGCTCAATTGAGTCAAAAAATAATGAGGGGAATATTATCTCAAGTTTGCACGTTGTCTTGATAATATTTGTTTCAAGTCTTTCAATATGATTAACATTTAAATTGTTGGAGCATATATCTTTGAAGAAATGATTGGTCTCCTTTAATGTATTTGATATCCCCTTTAGCTACAAATCACGAAAAGCTAATGGGATGAGTGTGTACATAAACACATTGCAGTCATGGCTCTTCATTCTAAATAATATTCATTCTTTCATATTAACCAATCTTGATATGTTTGAGGCATGTCCATCAGGGAAATGCAAACTCCTAAGCCATTTGTAAATTAGTAGTTATGCGTTTTTCTTTAATACGAACTTGCTCTTAGTTTTGCAACATGTGACTCATCACATATCAATTCTATATTTTTATGGTTACAGACCAATACTACATCCAACATAGCCTTGATATTGTCATTTATCTTCCCCTTCACATCCATGACGATATTAAAAATGTTCTCAAACATGTTTTTTTTAATATGTATAATATCAAGGTTATGACAAACAAGACTGATCTTCCAATAATGAAGATCCAAAAATTACTTTACTTCATAAAATTATGTGTGAAACCAAAATGAGAAAACTTTTACTTACCTGATTGGAGACCAAACACAATGTCATCATACTCTGACACAACTTCAAGCAATTCTTCACCAAAAAGACACGAGGGTCCAACATTTTTTTTAACTCTACCAACAAAGAAATACTTTATGTTCTTTCTGTAGTTATGTGTCGATGGCAAGAAACAATAATGACAGTAAAAATAAAAGAAGCTTTACCCCTATTCATTAATGTGAATGCCTTATTGTTCTTCATACAGTATAGACATATTAGTTTTTCATGCGTGCTCTAACTAGAAACCATTTCATAAACTAGAAAATTATTTATAGCCCACATCAAAGTTATTGTCATAACAAAATTCTGCTTCCTCGAGATATCATAAGTTAAAGCTCCTTAGGACCATAGCTGCATCAATTCATCAATTAATAATCAAAGAAAAACATCTATATTTTGCCCCGAACTGCTTGGACCTGGTGTGACCGTAGATAAAAACATGAACTCTAGCCTCATACACATCCTCGGTGGCAAGTTATAAACCATTAGTATGATCAGTCAACAAAAATAAGAAGCATCAAATAACTCAAATGGGTTGAATCCATCTGTACATAATCTAAGATGCATGTTTATGAATTCAGCTAAAAAGTACAAATGCACACTGTTAAAGTGTTTTCATACTTCATCGTTGGAAGGATGCACCATCAACCGCATGATGTGTTTGATGTTATATCATGTGCTCAGCAATCCTTGATGATATAAATAACATTTGTAGTGTAGGTGTGATTGGAAAGTATCTAAGTTTTTTATATGCCACGAGAGTCTTTTCTTTGTCAGTTCTAGGTTTGTAATGAGAATGATTACATATCATGCACTTAATCAGTTCAGCATTTTCAAGGTAGTATAACATGCAGAAGTTAGGGCAAATATCAATTTTTTGGTATCCTAAACCGAAAGGTTTCATCATGGACTTGACAATATAAAAGTTCTCTTTCAACCTGTTCCATTTAGACAAAATGCTTCTTACACATTCGATAATCTTGTCATAACTAGCCTAACTCAACTGGTGATTTAACTTGATGGTGAACACCTGTGCTACAACCTATAATTTTTTATGGTTTGCATAGTCATCCCATAATGGTTCTTTAGAATCTTTTAACAAATCAAAAAACCTTGTTGCATCTGCATTAAGTTCTTCTTTTTATGATTGTATATTCACTGACATTACCTTCATTCATTCTCATTGCATTCATAATCATATTTCTATAAGAATTACTGTTTTTATTTTCCAACTTTATGCATGTTGTTAGCACTAAAAGTTGATCTAACCACTCTTTTTACCATGCTTTCCTTAGAAACAAATGGTTCTTTTTGTGCATACCAACACAAGTAATCCTTCATGAACCGTTTAGTTAGAAGATGTATTGTTACAACATCTTGATACAGAAACTTTTTATTTTTGCATTTCTTGTATGAACACTTGAAACTGCCATTAGTAAAATTCATCGAGATAGATGTTACGAAATTAATAAAACTCTGAACTCTGTTACAATGATCCATCCTCCATAATCCTTGGGATGACTCCCGATACATCCATTAACAATCATCCTTGACTTCTATCAAACCTCTATAAAATTATGACGACAACATGTATTAATCAACTATATTACTTAAATAAACATAAAAAAATATTGGTTTGCCCCAACATTATCCCAGAAACTAGAAAAACACTTGTATTAAATATTTATTATAAATTATCAACTATCAACGTCCATACAAATTTATACATATATAAATTTATGAAAATCACAACTTCATAATATAATTGATAAAAATTAAAACAGACCCATTAAATAAATTATTATTTATTTCTTCACAATACATCTAATTTGGTGTAATTCAAACAAAATTTTAACAATTTACAAACAAACATAATTTGACAAAATCCAAAATAAACTATAACAACTACAAAATTATGCATTCATATTACAAGTTTCTCTGACAAATAGCAATCAAATAAGTACATATGTTAACAAAATACATATATTTACATTTAAATGTTAAAACTAAAAAGGATAGATTTACTAACAAAAAATGATAAAATCCACAAGAATGGATGTTATGAGCATGTATAAAAATATAAGAAACTTGAGTGTTTGTATTAAAAAGAGTAGAAGAGTTGGGATGAGTGGTTGGCTGTAGTTTGTGAGGGAAAAGGTGGGATGGGAAAGAAAAATAAGAAGAAGAAAAAATAGAGGAAGATAGTGTCGATAAAGTGGGTATATTTTGACTTTTACTGATGGAATCACCGACAGAAAGTTTTTGTCGGTCTGTCTGCCAGTAATTCCACCTGTGAATGTACCACGTCCCTGTACGGAGATTTTAATTTGAATCCCTCGATCAATTTGTTAGTAAAATCATCTGAAAAAATCCACGTCATCAAACTATTATAACTTTCTAAAAAAACTAAATAATGTAATTCATTGATATATACCGATTATTGGTGATGAATTTTATTTATTAGTATATATTTTATTAATAATTTTATTAGTTTTCAATTATTTTTCAGTAGTGTACTGGCTAGCCAGGGGTTAAATTTGATTTTTCAAATTAAGAACTTGGAGTGCGGAGGCCCCTTGAGCATGGGGGGAGGGAAGGTTCACTCCTCGATCGGGACAACCGTTGGTAGGTAGTAGTATCTCGAGAAGAGAGATGGCGTCCAGTTTATGCTGCAAGCAAATTATTTACTTCTCTCTCTGGATAACAGCTAAACTAATTTCTTAGCACTGTTGTTGACACTAGCTAGGTAGCTACGAGATAGATAGCACAGCTCAAGTGGCCCACAATGGAGAATTATGGCGGAAGAAATTACATATCAAGGGTGGGGAGTCGGCGTTCCAGTGTGAAAACAATCTCAGTGGCCATATACGGAGAGAGACTCCTCTCCTTTGTTTGTAGTAGGAGGATCCAAGGAAATATGGGAGCTGCTAGGGTCAAGTTGGATTCCAATTTGCTTACGAACAAGACGTCAACTAGTCTCTTCAGTATTCAATGGTGTAGACAGTTGTTCAGTATTGAATGGTGTAGACAGTTGTTTCCCTTCTCTCGAGGAAAGTGCCCATGAATACTAATTTTTAGTTTGTTTTTGTATTTTAAAAATATTTTTATATTTTTATTTTGCTGTTTAAGTTAATGTATTTTTAAATTATTTTAATACACTATATTAAAAATAATTTTTAAAAAATAAAAAAATAATATTTTAATATATTTCTAAATAAAAAATGTTTTACAAAATAATAAACAAAAAGGCTCTAAACGAGCACGAGCGCGCGCTTCTTTCAGATCCATCGTCTGCGTTGAAATTTCCACTCGCCAATTCCACCTTGGAAATGTATACGAAAACGTTATTAAAAAAGAAAAGACATCATGTCATGTGTGCTTGCTTGCTTGCTT
>SRLM01000189.1:304673-424159 GCA_015708895.1 Populus ilicifolia | reverse complement strand
ATATATAGGAGTGTACAGTTTTGTGTGTATATATGTATATATTGATCATCATACATCAAGGGGTTCTTCCTGGCAAATTATATATGGAAGATAAGATTTGAACCCGAGCTATATTCGCTACGTTCTTGTTGCAGCTGCTTCTTCTTTAGGTTGCATTTGACTAGCATTTTAAAATTAAAATGCAAATACTAAAATTAAGGAATAAAGAGTTGAAATAATATTGATGATAGAAATAAATCTACATCTATAATATTTTTTTAGTATTTTTTTATTTTAAAACATAAAAGATATTATCCTTCTATATATATATATGAATTATATTTTTATTTTATATTTTGAAACAGTAAGTATAGATTAATTACATATAAATTTCCTTGTACAAATTAATTAACATATATGGCCACGCCGGCAGCTTTTAATTAAGATATAGAGCACGCATGGTGCCGCTATATATTATATAATAAAATTAGAAGGGGAAGAGGGAACCTCTGGTTCTTCTATATCAGGCGTTGTCCATGTATAATTTAATAATCACCTCCTGCGTGCAGTTCTCAATCTCACATCAGATGCAGAAATATAATTATATAGAAGAAATTAAATGTCTGAGATATTAATCAGGAGCCTAAATGTGTTAGATGAGATTGAGAATCCGCTAGGTATGTAATGCTGTGAGTTAAGTGCTAATTATATATGGAGGTTAATATAATATCCTTATTAAAATGAACATTAATTGGTCTATGTATAAAGAAGCGACACATGCATGGTTATATTAATTAATTAATTAATATAATTACAGGGGCTATTTTAGATGCCAGGAGCGAAATTGCATGGCAAAGAAGAGAGCAGAATGGTCCAGCCCAGAAAACCTTCGAATAGTATACAAGGGATCACACAGCCATGCCTCGTCTACACAAGATTATTCTTCTGCTTCCTCACAAGGGACTCCTTCCTCAGCTGCAAACCAGTACAACCTGTACACTCAACTGTTTGGAAATCAACCGGCTTCAAGCACGCACGATCAAGATCATACTTGACTCAACCTGTTAAGTACTCCGTAGCTAGCTAGCCGCTACCATCATTTGATTCCACTGCTCATTGATCGATCATGTAATTAAGCGCTGTAAATATGCCATACTTCTTGACAACTTGCTGGGTTCTGGAAAACTTGATAAATAAATAAGCCAGCCAGGAAGGATCGATGTTATTGAAGTAAATAATGGGAGTGAGGAAAACTTCATAATTAGTTGCGGTGCTTGTTCAAGGCCACACGCTAATTTCTTGCTTGTAGGTTCAGGATTACTATTAAAGCCCAGTTATTCATGGGCTTGGATGAATGAGTTCTTCTTGTGGTCTTATGGTGGCTCTCTTGTAAAGACGTGACTACAATTGAATTTAATAACATGATAAGATAGGATAGAAAGTTAGAAATTCATTCCAATAACCTGCATAGAGTGTTTAAGAGTACGGCTGTTGTTATTTTTTAAAATATTTTTTATTTAAAAAATATATTAATTATGTTTTTTTTTTATTTTTTTAAAATTATTTTTAAAATTCACATATCAAAATAATTTAAAAACATCAAAAATATAATAATTCAAAATAAAAAAAATTTCAAATTTTTTTAAAAGTAATTTTCAAATGCACTGCATAACTCTCTCGTAGTCTACAAAATCGATGGTTCTAGGGTGTTCTTGTGCACGACAAATCAAACGGCAACAAGTTTCAAACAACGGTCTAGATTCGCTGAAAGTGGAACTGTCAAGACGAATCCCAAATACGACCACCCTTACGTCGTTTAAAGAAAGAGAAAACCCTACTCCCTTTCTCCTTAGCTCTCGAAGAAGTGCAAGCGGAGAGAGTGTCCATAAGATAGACCTACATACCCTTACCTAGCCACCATCGCCTCTTATCCATTAAACCCCCTTCTCCTAAACCCTGTTCCACCACCACCGGCCGTTCCACTTCTCTGTAAGTTCACTGACACGCTTCTTCTTCTTCTTCCCTTGTCTCCTCTGCCTTTAGTGTGATAAAAGTTTCAATCTTTAAACTGTTACTTATCTTCCTTTTCTTCTTTTTGCAAGCCGATCATGGTAGCTAATCAGAACTTGCTACCTTCTTTCAGTTCCTGCTGTTTTGATTCATGAAGGGAAATGAGTTATTTTAATTATGCTGTTTCATGCTTGCTGTAATGCAATTTCGTTAGAAATCCACCTGTTCCTGCAGGTCTTATTGGTTGGTGATTCGAATTAGTTGAATAAATAAACTTTTTGTTGTGTGGTTTCTAATTTGTGATTTTGTGAGTTATCTAGTTCACCACGTAGCTCTATTGCTTCATGGGAACTTTGTTGCTGTAATCAAATGAATTTAGCTTGGGAGAGAATTTTAGCTGGAAAGTATAACGATTAAAACCTATGTGATCTTAGGAAAAACAATCCTTATAGAAATTCGTTATTGTTTTGTTATCAGGTATTAGATAATAAAAATGGCATCAACGTTTACTGCCATGTCCTCAGCTGGAGCCTTGGCTGCTCCTAATGCCCGTGCCATGGATAAGAAGTTTGCATTTTCTTCAAACAAGTTGTCATCTTTTGCTTCCATTTCTGCAAGTCGATTTGGTAGACCACAGAATGTAGTTCTACCAAGATCGCGTTCTCTCAAGGTTAATGCGGCCAAGGAGCTTCATTTCAACAAGGACGGGTCAGCAATTAGGAAATTGCAAGTGCGTTTTGGGTTGCTGGTTTTGTTCAGTATTTGCCTCTTGTTGCATCGTGTTTGTATGATTTTATCTGCCTTTTGCTTACCAGATTTGTTCCTTTATTGCAGACTGGTGTGAACAAGCTTGCAGATCTAGTTGGGGTTACCCTTGGACCTAAAGGCCGGAATGTTGTTCTTGAGAGCAAGTACGGTTCACCTAAAATTGTCAATGATGGCGTGACTGTTGCTAAAGAGGTATGCTTTATCTGGACTGTTTTGTGTCTTTGATAACTTGAACATGAGATTTCTATCCTCATGTATCATTTTTTCAGAACAATATTTGCAACTACAAGATGCATGCTAGAAATTGTAGTCGTGGCTATCCAATTCAGATGAGGCAAACTATCTATGTGGCATTCCCCTATATGTTATTTTGTTACACCAAATAAGATTCATGAGCTTCTGGTGGCTCCAGGCATGATGATTATTAACAGGATGCTTTACCTTAAATTTCCAGGTTGAATTGGAGGATCCAGTTGAGAACATTGGTGCTAAGCTAATGAGACAGGCTGCTGCCAAGACAAATGACTTGGCTGGTGATGGGACCACAACATCTGTTGTTCTTGCACAAGGCCTTATTGCAGAAGGTTTCAAGGTTGGTATGGCGGTTCATACAATATATTCTGTGAAGATATGTTGAACTTGTCAATCTCACCCACCTTTTTGTTTACAGGTTGTGGCTGCTGGTGCAAACCCTGTTTTAATCACTAGAGGCATTGAAAAGACCTCAAGAGCTCTTGTAAATGAACTTAAATTGATGTCAAAAGAGGTATGTAAAGTCGGTTGGACCATGCTTGTGGGTAATTATTGTTATGCAACTGCGACCTTTGTATATATGCATTGAAACGCTGAGAAAGGACAGAGTGGTTATAATTTGAGTTTGCAGGTTGAAGACAGTGAACTTGCAGATGTGGCAGCTGTTAGTGCAGGGAACAACTATGAAGTTGGGAATATGATTGCGGAAGCCATGAGCAAAGTTGGTAGGAAGGGAGTGGTGACTCTTGAAGAGGGAAAAAGCGCTGATAATAGTCTTTATGTCGTTGAGGGAATGCAGTTCGATCGTGGTTATATCTCACCTTACTTCGTCACTGATAGTGAAAAAATGGCAGTTGAATATGACAACTGCAAGGTATGTGGTCACAGCTAGGCAAGCGGGCCTTTGCAGTTGATTTTTCCTGCCGTGTTGACAATTTCATTTGTTTTGGTGCAGTTGCTTCTTGTTGACAAGAAAATAACAAATGCTAGAGATCTCATTGCCATTTTGGAAGATGCAATTAAAGGTGGATATCCAGTTGTAATAGTTGCTGAAGACATTGAGCAAGAAGCCTTAGCTACTCTTGTTGTCAATAAGCTTAGGGGTGCTTTGAAGATTGCTGCCCTCAAAGCTCCTGGTTTTGGGGAGCGGAAGAGCCAGTACCTTGATGACATTGCTATTCTGACTGGAGGTTAGGGTTCTACTTAGGATTATGTGTTTTCTATCTGATTTTATTTTTGTTCATGGTGTTCTGCTATCATGTTCTCTCAATGTGGATATGAATGCCTTCCTTGTTTGCTGTGGAGTGGATATGAACGTACACCACTGATATTAGTATTTTTATTTTGTTGTTGTTGAGAGATTTCTTTCATTGGCTTTCAGGAACTGTTGTTAGAGAGGAGGTGGGGCTTGCCTTGGACAAAGTAGGCAATGAGGTCCTGGGACATGCTTCTAAAGTGGTTCTTACCAAGGATACAACCACCATTGTTGCTGATGGAAGCACCCAAGAAGCAGTAAATAAGAGAGTTGCGCAGATTAGAAATCTTATTGAGGTGTCGATTCTCCTTGCCTTTCACTCCCAACAAAATGTTTGGTGTTTTTATTTTTTCCCTGCAGTAGTAGTTTATTGCCGCTAAATGCAATATATAAAAATGCAGGCTGCTGAACAAGACTATGAAAAGGAGAAGCTCAATGAAAGAATTGCAAAACTGTCAGGTGGTGTTGCAGTGATACAGGTAATTTCTCTATCACTTACAAAACAGAGACACAAAACAGTGTAGATTGTATCTTCACTTAAATGGATGTGCTTTTGAATGTTGAAGGTTGGAGCACAAACAGAGACAGAGCTTAAAGAAAAGAAACTGAGAGTTGAAGATGCTCTAAATGCAACCAAGGTAATTTTTCTCATGCCACCATCCTCTGTATTGTTCTTATGTTCTAGGTAAGTTGTTTGGACTCAAATCATTCTTTATCTCATTGGTTTTCAGGCTGCTGTTGAGGAAGGTATTGTGGTTGGTGGTGGATGCACCCTGCTGAGATTGGCATCAAAGGTGGATGCCATCAAGGACAGCCTTGAGAATGATGAAGAAAAGGTAATTTGCCAACATTTTAGGAACTCATTGAATGTTCTATAAAGGAACACTCGTAGGAACTCAGTAGTGATTTATTTTTGCTCTATGTAAGGGTTGTTGCCGAGCTGCTTAGAAAGTGCCTTGCCTCAATTGTTTTTGCATGATTACAGGTCGGAGCAGACATTGTAAAGAGAGCTCTGAGCTACCCCTTGAAATTAATAGCCAAGAATGCTGGTGTTAATGGAAGTGTGGTCAGCGAGAAGGTACCAAACTTTGCCAATGTCAAATTATGGTACTGTGTGTGGTCCAGGACTACCTGCAGCTAAGATAATTGCTTCTTCTTTTAGGTGCTCGCAAGTGACAATCCTAAGTTTGGATACAATGCTGCAACTGGAAATTATGAAGATCTGATGGCTGCTGGAATCATCGATCCAACGAAGGTGAGTTACTATGTGGATTTATATCGGGGGGGGGGGGTTACAGCTTGTGATTTGCTTTCAATGGAAAAAGTTTCTGTTGGCTCTGATAACTGTGTAGGTGGATTTAAGAATAAGATGTAGCTGGGTTTAAATATAAGATTTGGGAATTCTGTCCTTTTCAGAGTGGTTCAACTAGTAGTTAGTTGTTTGGGGATTTTGTCTCAAAACTAAATACGGAAATCCTCATTCAGGTGGTCAGATGTTGCCTGGAGCATGCATCATCCGTAGCTAAGACTTTCTTGATGTCAGATTGTGTAGTTGTTGAGATTAAGGAGCCCGAATCAGTGCCTGCTGGCAACCCCATGGACAACTCAGGTTTGTTCTTCTGAACAAGGAAACCAAGTGGAATTCAGCAGCCGGTGTTGTTCTTCCACTGTGAAGTGCTTCGTTTCTCTAGTGACTGCCTCACCAAGTTTCTGTTCTCTTGCCTTGTTGTTGCAGGATATGGGTACTGATGAAGCAGCTGTGCAAGACATCACGAGGAGCAAATAAAAGCAGCTCCCCTCGTACTAGCAATGATGTTTAGTTTGATGGTGGTAATTTTTTTCGTTTGTAAATCTGATTACCGGTGCTGGTAGAGGTTATGTTTTCTGGTGAGGGTAGCTTGCCGGGACACGGGATGTGTTATTCACCTGCAATTATTTGTACAATTGCGCAATGATTTTGAACCAGCTCTTGAGTTACAAGTTTCATCTTTGGTCATAATACACCTTCAGCCCCCTCACCGATTGCCAAATCTGATGGTCTGTTGATATCACCATAAATGGTGGTTGGTCATGGTTCGTTGTAGTGCCCAATAAATACCTGGATTCTTTCGGCTTCGTTCTCGTGAATTGTGGAGGTAGTAAAGTTATGCACAAATAACTTGATGGTGGCGATCATAATAATACAGAGCCATTAATTTGATTAGAGTAGGTAGCCATGTAAATAGAGCCATCTACCACATGATCTAGATCGGCATGCCCCGGAGGGTAAAGACACAGCTTTTCTTTTGCCTTTGCGGAGGACATGATGTCCCAATAAGTCCTGTCGCGCTGCTGGACCAATGCTTGGTTGCTCGCAGCGGGGTTTCAAGGCAGGGCTCCTCCAGCAACAGTGAAACCAAGGCATGGTTGGGAGCATCCACTTGCCTGAACCTTATTGTTCGCTATTGCTTAGGCGATGGTAGAGAAAAGACCCTCGTCTCAAGTCGATTAAAAATAAGTTTAATCGGGTGGTTAAATTATTAGATACAAAAGACGGCTCAAGTTAAGGTTGAAGTGGATTTTATAATACAATTGACAAGAAGAAACATTGTAAATAATGTGAAAGATGCACGAAAATAATAGAGGAGGAGCAGGAGTCATAAATTCTGTTAAAACAGTTAATAATGGATCCGAGCTCCCCGCCGCTCCTGAACAGTTTCGTTGTTATTATTATTATTATTATTTGAGAAAAGAAATAAAAATGACAGTCCAGCATGTTATTTTTTTGCCGTCGTCGTCGTCTCCATCCATGGATGTGCATGGAAGGCATGCTGTGCTAAGATTCCTTTCCTGTTTTTCTTACGGAGTTATTTATTTTTCATATAACTCCGTTGCATTGAAAAGGGCAAATCCTTTCTTATTATCTTACAAAATTATTTACTCGCTCCAGGTTTCTCAACAACCACCACAGTAGATTCTTGTTTAAGGTTCATATTTCTAATAATTATTATTATTTTCACAGAATTGAAGGGCAGGAGGAAGAGCCCTTATCGTGGGAGGAGTCCTTGTCATGATGCACACATGTATGGAATGCATGTATATTAAATGGTGCAGTCCCACATCCAAAGTTCTTTTCTTTTTGCCCTTTTCCTTCTCCTTCCTTGGTAGTAGTGATCAAAATCTAGTTTTTTTTTTGGTCGTTGGAAACAATTTCTTTGTCAATTACCAAAATGCCCGAAAGAATGATGGGGAACCTGAGGAGGAGGAGCACCTTTATATTATTATTATTAACAAGGAATTAGAGTGGGGCAAGGTTGGAAGCCCGCAGAGAGTGCCCTGCAAGAAAGACACAAGTCTCGCTTGGTTAATTCGATTAGTTTATGTGGATGATGAAATTCCCCCTGAATTACTCACAACTCACCAAGCAAGAAACCAACCAAACACGAGGAGTTCACTTTCTTGGAAGCAGCAAAAAAGTTGCGTGGAAAGTTAAGCACTCTTCTTCACTATCATATGTTAATCAAAAATACAAATTATTTTAATACTCGTTAAGCATTTTATATATATACACTTGATGTTTTTTAAAGGTGTTTTTTTATTATTTAAAAATACATTAAAATAATTTTTTAATTCTTCGTACCGACAACCTCATAAAAAAATATATTCTTAAAGCATAACAAAAAAATTAGTGTGCCTAAATATTCATTTAAGAACTCGAGTTTTACAGCAGGTGCAAGCGTGTTCTCAACCCAACAAGCAAGGTAAAAAATAAAATAAATAATAATAAGAAAAGAAAGCATATAACAAAATCATAAATATATAAGCGAGCAGCATGGGACTGCATTGCATTCAATTCCATGCATGGATGATTGATAGATGGATGGGTGGTTATGGTATTTGGAGATGGTGGGTGTGATTGGTGCCTTTTCTTTTTCTTTTTTCTTTTTTGTTATGATTCTATTCTAAACTTATTAATCTTGGCAATGCCATGGCCATTCCATCTCTCACACTTAATTGAAAAAAACTCTCCTCCTCCTGCACGCCGCCTCTCCCTTTCCTTACCTCCAAAGACTTGCACTCTCTTTGTATTCTTTCTACACAATTCTCACTAATCAACCAAAAAGAACCGATCATCTCTTATAAAGTTTCTTGCTTTGTCCCTCCCTCCAATGCCTTCTTCTTCGCTTACTATCATCGTCTGTCACTGGTATGTTATGTCTTTGTTATCACTCTTGTACCCCTGTTTTTCTTCTACATTGTTGTTAAATCGTTTTAGCTAGGTTTCCTTTGTTTTGTCTGTTTGATTTTTTTTTGTTCTCAAAATTAAATCTTTTTTTGGTTTTTGATGATGATCATGGTTTTGATCATCTGGGTTTTGGCTCTTTTGATGAGCCTGATTGAACCGTGGTTGTCGGGATTGTGTAAAGCAATGAGGTTTCTGTGCTTCGTGTCCTTTTCTGTTTGGACGTATAAACCGAGGAGAAACGGTGGTCTTTTTAATGGTTTGATCATGGTTCTAGAGTCATTTTTGGGGCCCCTCTCTATCTTAGCTGGGGTTTTGTGCTCGATTGATCCTACAGTGTAGAATCTCTTGGTCTTGACTGATGAGATGAGTCAACCTCTTCTTGTTATTTGATTTTTTTCTTCTTGTTTAAATCAATTTATGATGGCAAAGATTGTGGTGTTGATAGCTCATATTGAGAAATGAAGCGATGATTGCTCTTGGAAAATTTAGTTTTTGTCATTTCTTTTACTAATCTTGTTTTCCTAATTGGCGGTACTTCGTGTTTCAGAAATTCACTGCAGTGAAGAGCTTGTTTGTGGATCTACATTGTCTCATAGACATTGCTAGAAAGGAGTTTTTTAGCACACTGCAATTTATAGAATGGAAGATCAAATAACTGAGCTAGAGTTTGATGAATTTGAGAAGCTTCTTGGAGAGATACCGAATGCTACTTCTGGAAATCAGCATTCTGCTGATGCTGGACCTAAAAGTGCACCTCTAAATGGTAGCTGGGCACCCATTTCTGTGAATTCCTTCAAGGGGCCTTTTATTGAGAAACTTGAAAGCTATGGGAGTTTGGATGACAGACAGATTTTAGCAAATAAAACCCAACAATCTCCTACAACGAATGCTCAGTCAGAGGAAGCAAATTTGCCAGATGACCACTCCCTAACGTTAGCATTTGCAGAATTGAGTTTTAACAGTGGGAGTCCTTTGGCAAATTATAAATCCTTACCCAACCCTTCTGTATATACAAACACCATGAATAGTTCACTCTCCAATACAGATTCATCAACGATGGCTGTCCCTCCTTACCAATCACCAAATAATTTACCTTCCGGTTTTGACAAGTTTAATGCTGTGAAAGTTTGCCATGAACAGTCGAATTTCATAAAATTTGATGCCCGAGAACAGAAGAAGGTGCCAACTGATTTTTGTCAGCCTCATCCAATCAAAAAATTCTCCACAGCCTGGCCACCAACTCATGGCATGCAAGGTTTTCAATTGCTTTCCAATGTGGCTGTCCCAGGCATGGATTTTCCTTTAATGTCTGATCATCAACAATACTTCACTGATGTTCAGTCATCACTTCCTTACATACATTCACAACAGCTAAACCGGTCTCACATCAACTGGAGGAATATTGAAGAAGAACAATGCTACAGGATGCATCAGCAATGCTTATATCTGCAGCAACTACGGAATCAAAGGTTGGAAGCTCAGAATCCTACTCCAGCAAATGGAAATGTTGAAACCAAGCTGATGAGTTGGAATGTGAGGCAACCTTATTTGGAGGTTCCGTTCTCCCACCAGCTTCAACAATCTAATCAAGAAACATTTTGGAGTAACTATGCTGTCACAAGGGGTTTGAACCAATCACAGAATGGTATACGCGTTTTAGACAAAGTAGGAAAACAGAGTTTTCCTGAAAAGATTCTGACAGGGTCACAAGGACTGAACACACTGAAAGCTTTGAAGTTTGGCTCCGTTGGCGGCAATGAATCACTTGCCCATCTCAACCATAATGGGAAACTTCTATCAAATGCTCACCTTTTCCATAGCTTATCTACTCCTACTGCTGGGTGCTTTCAGTTAGATCCTTTGAGCTCATGGAATTTGTCCCCTGATTTTACAGTCCTAAAGAGTACTAATCTCAGGGCTCAGCCTCCGAAGTATAACTCAGTAGATGAAGTGACTGGTAGAATATATCTTATGGCAAAGGACCAGCATGGTTGTCGCTTTTTGCAAAGAAAATTTTCTGAGGGGACCCCACAAGATGTCGAAAAGATTTTTCTTGAGATTATTGATCACATCGTTGAGCTAATGACAGACCCTTTTGGGAATTACCTTGTTCAGAAGTTGCTTGAAGTATGCAACGAGGATCAGAGAATGCAAATACTACGTACTATCACTAGGAAAGCTGGGGAGCTTGTTCGGATTTCATGTGATATGCATGGGTTTGCTCTCTGTCTTTATATGCGTGTGTTTATTTTCTTGTGCATTCAAAGACTCAAGGCATTCACCTTTCATGCTTTAATTATTTTTGGAACGGCTCTCTTGAAAACAGGACTCGGGCTGTTCAAAAGGTAATCGAAACCCTTAAGACTCCAGAGCAGTTTTCCATGGTTGTCTCTGCATTGAAGCCTTGTATAGTGACTCTGATAAAAAATATGAATGGTAACCATGTAGCCCAGCGCTGCTTGCAGTATTTGATGCCTGAATACAGTGAGGTAAGGGACACATCTTTCTTTTGGTCCGAATTACTTTAGCATTTGGAAGGTTTTTTTTATTTTTTATTTTTTTAATTCAGGTAATCTAACCTCCTTGCTTTATTTTCCAAAACCCTTTAAACACCTCTATGAAGAAGCAAGCTTGACTTTGGTCATTACTTTAAATCTTGTTCTGCAAAGCATTTGAAATGAAAAAAAAGAGAGAGGTTAAACTTGTTGATACATGTTATTTTAAGTGAAGAACATGACTTGGATGTCATCCCCGGTAGACTAATAGATCTTCACTGTCCCACTGCCCTTATTGTTGATCTTTTTAACTTTTCACAACTCACTTCTTTTTTCTGTCTGTGTATTCAGATCCAGTTGTTTCCTATTTTCTCACAGAAGTGCTCATTTTGCATGCTGTTCTCTACTACTGAACTGCAGCAACTGCCTCTATCAACAGAAAAAAACTGCACTCTACTTTGACTAGCATATTTGCATATATTTGATTATCTTTTTTTTTTTCCATGTCATGTATTTTGTTGAACCAGGCAATGGTTTTATTGCAGTGTAATCATTATGACATTATGACATTTGTGTAACTAGTGTAATGGAAACTTAGAGGCTGTCTTCAGGCTAGTTTTGGTGTCATTAAAATGACTAACCTGATTATTACTAGGATCAAGAATGCAAACCCCAGCTTCTCCTGGAAAAAGGAAAAAGAAAAAAGAACAAAGAAAAAAGAAATGGAACATTTATCAAGTTCTCATTTGCAATCTGTTTTCCAAATAACAAATCAATTCATAGTAGATGTTTCAGAGATTAACTCATTTTGCTTCAAGTGGAATGGACAATGTCAATTTTTCTCAGCTTCAGAATTTATTCCATTATCTTTTTTTTTCCAGCATTCCATATCAAAATCAAGCAGAATGTTTTAAATTGTAGGAGCATTGGCACGGCTTGAGAAAAATTGTTGTCTTCCAACATTTGTTTAATTCTTCCATACAGATGCAGAAAATGATGCCTATTTTAGCTATAAATCTGACATGACATACTGAATGAACCAGATTTTGGCACTACATGAAACAATGGTGTTGATTTCTTTTGCAGTTCCTTTTTGAAGCTACAACTGCTAATTGTGTTGAACTTGCAACTGACCGTCATGGCTGTTGTGTACTTCAAAAATGCCTAAGCCAATCTAAGGGAGAGCAAAGACGATGCTTAGTCTCTGAGATCACATCAAATGCTCTAATCCTTTCGCAAGATCCATTCGGGTACTGTATCTTTCTCTTTTCCTTGAGCTTTTTATTCCATGCTTTTTTCCCAAGCCTGTATATCATGAAGGTGTGGTGACTTTTTCTTATTTAGCACTATTCCATGGAAGAATGTGGCTGCACATTTCACACATGATTAAAGTAGATATTAAGAAAGAGTTGTGCGCCAAAATAATGTCACTTTGTTCAGCTTACCTGAACTAGGATATGAGTTGTGGCATGTAATACTGAACTTCTGTTTTATCCAGAACAGTTTTTTTTTTTTCAATTTATTTTTGAGGTCCATAAAAAAAGCGAATATAAAGTGGACTCTTACTAAGTATTAGCTTTGTCTGTTAGAGGACTCTGTGAAATTTATCGGTGGAAAGAACAAGTATTTGCACAATCTCATCATTATTCTTATCAAAACAATCAAAAAGTGAAGAATGCAGAGTATTACTAAGCATTAAATGGTATCTTATGCTAGGGTCAGATTCAAGAAGTGAATAATGTTTACGATTACTGAGTATTAGGTTTGTTTGATAGAGGACCTTGTGGTTCTGTGAAATTTATTGGTGAAGAGAACAAGGTTTTGCACAGTCTCCTCACGATTCTCACCAAAATAATTACTCAAAACCTGTTCTAACAATCCCAACTTTTGTTTTTTATCTTTTTCATGCTTTTCATGCTCCACATGTCTGGTTGCTGTTCTTAAGAATTGTTGCTCCCATATCTGCTTGGAGATGAATGACTCACTAGTTTTGAGCATGCATGGATTTAAACACTTGAACATTGAAATCTAATTTTTGACGTTGCAGCAACTATGTTGTGCAATTTGTCTTTGAGCTTCGTCTTCCATGGGCAGCAACTGATATTCTTGATCAGTTGGAGGGTAATTATGGAGACTTGTCTGTTCAGAAATATAGCAGCAATGTGGTTGAGAAATGCCTAAAATATGCTGGTGAGGTGCGCTGCACTCGTATCATTCGGGAGCTGATAAATAATTCTCGCTTGGATCAAGTCATGCAAGATCCTTTTGGTAATTATGTTATCCAGGCAGCTTTGCAACAATCAAAGGTTTGTATTTTGAATTTTA
Organism: Populus ilicifolia; assembly: GCA_015708895.1. Taxonomy (NCBI): domain Eukaryota; kingdom Viridiplantae; phylum Streptophyta; class Magnoliopsida; order Malpighiales; family Salicaceae; genus Populus; species Populus ilicifolia. The sequence goes on along the minus strand of SRLM01000189.1, from coordinate 410,850 downwards.
ATAAACATTTTGGTTTCAATAAAATCATGTGTTGGATGGTTCTCCCCTCAAGGAAAGATTTTCAAGTATCATATACTTTTGGATTGTTCATTTTGGTCTTTCCTGGAGTGTCCTTTGGAGATAGTCTTATTTTCTGATATCTATTGTATGAGGGGAAAAACAGCAGTTGTTTAAAATGAAACTGATGCATTTGTATTGTCATTTGATTGGATCCTTCTTTAACTTGTTGAGTAGGGAGCTCTTCATGCTGCTTTGGTGGAGGCTATACGACCCCATGTTCCTACTCTTCAAACTAGTCCTTATGGGAAGAAAGTCCTATCTAGTAATATTTTGAAAAAGTAATCTGCAAGTAAGATCTCATAGAACTTTTCTCCTGGACATTGCCTATTTTCTGCTTACCCTTCTTTATTTAGTTTTTTGTTTGGCAGTGCAGACTTTTTGTCCAATTGCTGAAGTTCCTGTAAATTTGGTTTCAAGATTTCGATGCTTTGACATAATGAGAAAACAGTCAAAGATGCATTCACAGCTCATCTGAACAGATGAAAGGTGAATTTATTGAGGTTTTTTTTTTTTTTATCATTATAAAAGAAAATTTCACATGACATGGGATCCACATGTTTGTATATCAATATTTTTTTTCTTTTTGCCTGGAAATAAAAGAAATGTGAAGGTGTAGATTTCTTTGAGCTTATGGGGGTTCCTGTAATATGGTTTTTTTGGACGGAAGCTCAAGAGTCGATGCTTGGCGGGTGATTGCAGGTTGGAAGGGATTTGGAGCTACCTGATTTGATTTCCATGCCTGACTTTCATTTCTGTGGTGTACATTTCGTGTCCATAGATTGCCAAGATTAGGGCTTTGATTTGTCATATAAATATTTAAGTTTCCAAGTTTGCCATTCCCGTGATTATCTTTTTGACGATGTAATCTTGTTGTTTGTCTAGATATATGTGAAGTCATAATGCCGTTCTTGTTGCTCAAAATCTGTAATGCTTTGTGAAAACCAACGCCATTTCTCTCGTGTGCTGTGAAGTCAATTTATCGTCTCCGAACAAATAATACAACACCCAGATCGGTTTGGTGGCATCATGATAACCTTAAATGCTGCATTCTTCACCCTGCCCTCCTTTGACAATTGCCAGTGTCAGGGCTTTCTGTTTCTTTTTCTGTTTGATTCTCAACATCTTAATTCTTGGAGTAATAATGCCGTTCATGTTACTCAATCTGCAGTGCTTTGTGAAATGACTTACCTTTTCTCTTCTGTGCTATGAAATCAACACAGCTATTAATAATAATTTTAAAACTTACATATTACTCCCTTCCCTGGCTTCTCCTCCAAATTGTATTGCTGCGAAATTCATGTGTTCTTGTAACGAAGCTTTATTCATGCAATCCGATGACAGCAGTGTACGTATATGGAGATTTCAGACCGCTCCATTTACAGCTAGCAGGGATGCTGAAACAGATGTTGGATGAGAGTGGAAGAACATGGAGTAGAGAAGGATCTTGGAGAAGACGTCATGTGATTAATGCAGGATCATTCATCTCTGTACCGATTATAGAATGGAAGAGCAGAGCATGCATTTTGATGCCAAGCAGTGAAGACAAATCTGTGGTTTTGTCATGAGTTGGATCCATCAAGTTGACTTAAAGTATTACTGACAGGCATGCCCATAAACCCACCACTGACATGAAAGACAGACGAAGTAAATTGATACCTTAATGTTCCGGCTGTATTGGTTGGCCCCACTAGCCTACAAGAAGTCAAGAACAACAAGTACAGGATCCAGGCATCCCGCGTTTGTTGTGCGTAAAGTGAAATTTCAAGAAGGTATATGCACCTACTCGTATACTCGGCATAAAAATTAAAAAGACTCCCATATTTGATATGTCAAGTGCCCCACAACCAAGAATGTGGATATGCCACGTGTCCTTAAAAGACTCTGCTTGCATCCACACATGATACGTGGCACAAAATCATTGGAGTAGAACAGTAAGAACCCCACTAGTGATGCACCTCTAATCCATGCCTATCCTTTGGGGCCAATCTCTCTCTCTCTCTCTCTCTCTCTCTCTCTCTCTCTCTCCAATTGGAAAGCGACGCTTCTCACATTTTCATTGCCCTACATCCCGAGGAGTTGATGAAAAAAGCAAAAGCCATGTCTTTAGCTTCGAGCATATATCTATTAAAATAATTAAAATTAATATTATAATTTTAAATAATTTATTAATGATGAGTGCTTACCCTTAACCTAAATACATATAAAGTATATATAGATTAAACTGAAAATATTATTTTATCCTTAATAAATAAAATTACATAAATATTATTTAATATCTTTCCTCAAAGTCACGATACGACAGCTACAAGCATCGAGAGTTTGCCAACCAGAAAACAAAAATGAGAGATGAAATAAGCCTTGATAAAGAAATTTGCAATCTACAAGAAAGAAGGAACAAAAGGCAAAGCAATGGTGCCATGTTTGAGATGATGACAAGTAAGATGACAATCGATCTCAATATGCATAGTTCGCTCTTGAAAAACCGAGTTGTAAGCAATCTGAATAGAACTCTGGTTGTCACAATACATAGGAGTAGGATGAGAAAAGAAACTCTCATATCAGCAAGTAACCAATATAACCAGACAAACTCTTTAGTAGTAGATGTCATTGCAAGATATTCTACTTCGATAGATGATTGAGAAACAATAGATTGTTTCTTGCTCTTCTAAGAAATAAGAGAATCACCTAAAAAGATATAAAATTCGGTAACAGATTTGCGATCTGTGGTATCACTACCATGATTAGTATCAGAGTATGTACGCAACTCCAAGAAAGAGGTGGATGAAAGTCAAAGACTCTAAAAAACTGTATCTCGAAGATATCGTAAAATACGAAGAACAACTGCCCAGTGAATAGTAGTAGGAGAAGCAACAAACTAACTAACAACATGAATAACATATGCAATATCTAGACGAGTAATTATAAGATATACCAAACTTTCAACAATAGTGCTGTATAAAGTAAGATCTATCAAAGGCAAACCATCAGAAGAAGAGTACCTTGCATTAACCTCAATAGGAGTATTTATAGTCTTGTTATTAGTAAGTCTAGCCTGCTCAATAATATCTGCAACATATTTTGACTGAGAAAGAAGGTAACCTTTAGGTGAGTATGTTACCTCAATACTTAGAAAATATCGAAGATAACCCAAATCCTTCATTTCAAATTATCTAGCCAACTCTGTTTTCAAAACTAAAATATCATCAATGTCATCACTAATAATAATTATATTATCAATATATAAAGACAAAATAATATGACCTGCATCAGTGCACTTAATAAAAAGAGCAGAATCATGACTACTAGAAACAAAGCCAAGAGATGACATCACAATAGAGAATTTCTCAAACCAAGCACGGGGTGCTTGTTTGAGTCTATATAATGCTTTCTTAAGCTTACAAACATATCCAAAGTCATGTGAAATACTAGAAGGGGGGCCATATAAACTTCTTCTTGAAGATCTCCATTCAAGAAGGTATTTTTAACATTAAGCTGAGAAATATGCCATTGATGAATCGAAGCTATAACAATAAGAGTACGAATAGTAGTTATTTTTGCAACCGGGGAAAATGTCTCTTCGTAGTCCATACTATATTGTTGAGAATATTCTTTTGCAACCAACCTAGCTTTGTTTCACTCAATAGACCCATTAGAATTAGTTTTGATTTTATACACCCAACGACAACTAATAACACTCTTACCAGGAAGTAGAGAAACCAGATCCCAAGTATCTGTTTTATGCAAAGCAAAAATTTTCTCATCCATAGCTTGTTGTCAAAACGGATCAAGAATTGCCTTTTTATAGAAAGAGGGCTCAAATAGACAATCAATAGAAGCTAAAAAGGAAGTAAATGATAAAGAATAACAAGAATAATCAAAATCTGGTAATTTTATGGACTTACGAATGCGGATAGATTGACATAAAGGTGGATCTATAATCTTTAGATAAAGCTTGAGGGGCTGTAGATGAGAATGGAGTTTCAGATGTGCTAGAGAGTAAAGTACCAGTACCTGTAGAGTTATGAGTACAAATTGATTGAATATGGGGAGAAGTATCATTACCAAAATCCTTAGAAAAAAAATCTATACAAATAAGATCAAATTTTATCAGGTTATGAGGAGTGGATGAAATAGAAATGAAAGGTATATGCTCAAGGAAGACAACATGATGAGACATATAAAGTTTCTGAGTTATTGGATCAAAACAAGGATATCTTTTTTTTACCTCCACCATAACCTAGAAAAAAATAAATATAAGATTAAGGGGATAACTTACTGCGTTCTACATGAGGACGAAGAATGAAAAAAGTACAACCAAATACTCTAAATGAGGAATAATCAGGGATATATCCATATAACGTTTCAAAAGGAGATAGACCTGAACTATGAGAAGATAAAATTGTATTAATCAAACTTACAACAATAAGAATAGCTTCTCCCAAAAACTCACTAGGAACAAAAGCAAACAACAAGAGAGAACAACTAGTTTCAACAATGTGCCTATGTTTTCTTTCACCAACACCATTTTGCTTAGGAGTATCTGTACATGAAGTTTAGTGGATGGTTCCATCTAAGAAAAGTAATTGGGAAAATTTATTAGAGGTGTATTCCTTATCCAAATCACACCTAAAACATTTGATCACAGCAGAATGTTGAGTTTTGATAAGAGCTCAAAAAACTGTATATGTCTCAAAGAATTCAAAATGATGTTTCATTAAATAAACCCAATAATAACAAGTATGATAATTAATAAAAGAGACATAATATCGAGACCCTTCTTTTGTGGCAATAGGAGAAGGTCCTTATACAACAGAATGAATCAAATCAAATGATGAAGATGAAATAGAAATACTTTAATTAATAGGTAAAGTAGAAAATTTTACCAGTTTACATCCATTGCAATTATAAATGTCACAAGTTTTCAAATTTCTTAAAGCTCCTATGGATGCTAAAAATCTCAAACAAGAAGATGAAACATGACCTAGACGGGAATGCCATAAATAAAAACTAGAAAATAAGACTTAAACAAAAAGAAGACAAATCAACAGTAGTAGTAGCAATAACAATAGCAGTAATTGACACTTTTAACTCATCTAAAATATATAGTCCATTCTTCCTATTGCATGTCCCGATCAGCTTCTGAGACTGTAGATCTTGTACACAACAAAAAAAACCAGAAAACATGACTAAATAATCATCAGAATCATATATTTAGCTAACATATGCAAGATTTAATTTGAGTTTTGGAATAAAATAAACATTAGAGAGAGATAAGTAAGGTGTGACAATATAACCAACACCTGCTATGGGCATAAGAGTGCCATCAACAGTCATAACAAGAATGAAGGACAAAGGGGACACAAAGAAAAAGATGAGGAATTTAGAGACATATGATGGGAAACACTAGAATCCAAAACCCATTTAGAGTGTGACATACTTGAGAAACTATGAGACAATTGACCTATAGAAGAAGAAGCAAACATTGCTTGTGGCTGCAAGGAGAGAAACTTCTAGAATTACTCAGCTAAAGTATTAGGATCAGTAATAGAGCCTGAGGAAGCTACCACTAAACTATTGTGGTGTGGTGGTTTATAGTCCTGAGGTGGTCTATGAGCATTAGATTATGACTGATTGCCAGACTTCCAAGCTTGATTTTGCTGTCTCAATTTAGAACACTGAGCATTACAATGACCTTTTTGTTTACAGAAACTGCACTCATTAAAGTCAAACGTTGTGTAAGGTTTGTTCAGATGATTAAAGAATGACTTGAAGGTACTACTAATACAGAAGGATTTGAAGTAGAAAGAACTCCCTTTTCAGAATAAGACTGAAGACGTATTTCTTCAGCCAATAACTCACTAACAATAGAGTCAATATAAGGCAGTGGAGAATGATATAGAATTGAACCTCTAAATCCTTCAAAATCACTATGAAGTGATGTTAAAAACTGTACCAATCATTGCTGCTCTCTATGTTCAATATAAGCACCACGTGCTTTTAATTCTGCTAATTTTGTAAGAGCCAATTAATCCCAAAGATCTGTCATGGCAGAATAAAACTCTTGAATGCTTATATTCTTCTAGTGAAGAGCTTATATATCATTCTCAAATTGATACTATTTTGCAAAATTTAATTATGTGAATAACCATTGCAAATGATCCCAAACCTCTTTTGCTGTCTCATACTTCGCCAATTATGTACTTATAGAATGCTTAATAGAATTGGTGATCCAAGTAATAATCTTTGCATTGTTTGCTTTCCATGCATCTATCGAAGCAGTACCTCCCTTTTCAGTATTCTTAGGTACCACATAAATTCCACTAACATATCACCACATCTTCTTACCCTTAAGAAAATTTCTCATTACAAAGCTCTAATATGAATAGTTCTTCCCATCCATTTTTACACTCACAGACTAAAGTGAATCATCTCTTTCAATAACCATAATCGACAATTACAGAAAACTATAATGCAAAAACAGTGGAAAACCAAATACCAAATTGCAGAAACTGAACAGAAATTCAGAAACTAAACAAATATCTTCTCAAAACTATATGATTACTCCAAAACACAAAACAAATTTGTAGAAACTAAATGCAAATACCAAATTGCAAAAGCTGAAGGGAAGATGAAATACCAAAATAATTGTAGAAACTGATGAAATACCAATTTTTTTTTTTGCAAAAACAGAAGACAAAATCTCACTCCAAAAAATTTTCGGGCCTCTACCCCAAACCCCGATAAAGGCACACTACCCCCTACAAACCCTCAACTAACTCACCATAGAGTTGGATCGTATGAAGCTATGTTCAAGATTAAACTTCGTTTCATAAAATTAGTTCTGATACTATATTAAAATAATTAAAATCAAACACAAAAAGGAAGCTATAATTCTAAATAATCTATTAATTATGAGTGCCTAATCTAAGTACATATAAAGTTTATATAAATTAAACTAAAAATATTATTCTACTCTTAATAAATAAAATTACATAAATATTATTTAACATTCTCTACTCTTCACCAACAATTACTCTCCAAGGCAAGCAAGTCCCACTTCTTTTCTCTCGGAACACTCGCTTTTTATCCAAGAACTACTCATTTTCCAGCATTTCAACAACTTTCAGCAATGCCCTTTAACTAAAACCATCAAATTCAACCCTTAAAACATCGGAAACTGAGTCCCAGACATAGAGTGATGAGAGTGAAGGAGAAGGAACAGAAAAGTATGGGGAATATGAGGTAGAAATAGAGCAATCTTATGGGCTGACGTTTGCAATGGGTAGAGATGGTGCTACTTGCATTGATGCTAGTGCTCCTGGTGGATCAGCTGATAAGACTGGCAAATTCAGCGTTGGTGATAAAGTAATTGCTACCAGGTTCTATTTTCTTTCTTTTCTTCTTTAAATTAAATTAATAAGTCTAAGAACTTGAACTTGAGCTTGAGCTTGAGCTGCAATTGGTGGATACAAATTTGCTTTCTATGTACATAATTGAAATTAGCATTGAATAATTTTGAAACCCTTTTTCTAATCTCAAAAAATTTTTACCACAATTGATTGACGAGAAGTTAGGTTGATTTTGGAGTTCTAAACCTTGTGCAGTGCTGTGTTTGGGACATAGATTTAGCCAGCTTCTGAATATAGAAGGACCATGTACACCATTCGCCAAGGAATTGGGCCATTACTCATGAAAATGCTAAAAGAGATACGGTAATCAGTTCATTATCATTCCTTCCTTGATCAACACACACTTGCTCTTAAAAAACTCCCATTAATGAACACATAGCGATATACATGGAATGTGTTTCATTACTTATAAATGTCAAAGTTTGTTCTTTATTGTCTGCACTTTTCAGGGACTATGAATTATACTGGTGAAATGACGGATAAAGGAAATTATCAGAGCTGAGAGGAACTCTGGTGTCATTAGTAACAGAGTGAGAGAAGTCCAAGTGAGTAACTAGAAATCCAAAAAAAAACCTCTTTGTTTCTGTATATTGGGAAAATTTTAGTGCAAACAACATAGCATCTCTTACTTGTAATCGGTTTTTCAGATACAAAATTACTTAAGAAAAAACGGGGAGAAAGAAGAAAGAGAAAAAGGATCTTCGTGAAGGGCTGAAATTATACGAGTAATTGCTGGAAATTCAACTTGTTCTTCTCATTTCTCAAGTTTCATTTCATATTTGAAATAGCCAGGTCTCTAGCATGGATGAACTGATTTCAATAGTTGTATAGATTTATTAGAGAAAATCAGATGACCTTTTAAGTGCTAGTAATATACTTAACTGCAAGTCGTAACAAATTCTACTCACTAATAGTTTTCCTTAATTTATTTTGTTTTTCCTTGGTTAATTGATGAAGAAATGCCAAATATGAGGAAGCACTGTAGAAGTTCGAGTCTGTATTGGGAGCGAAGCCAGACCTCACTGAAGCTTCAGTGGCAAGTTACTATGTTGCTTCTTGTTATTTGAAGCTTAATCAGGTAATCTCTTTGTTATCTTGAAACAGTGTCCTTTTCTCTTGGTTTTTCATCCTTTTTTGGTATCACTGCATCATTTACTTCCTCAACTTACAAGCTGGGCTATCTGCACTTGAAGATGCATTGGAAGCAGTATCTGAAAACTTAAAGGTAATCAACCAAAATCTCAGAAATCACTATGGTGGCTTTAAACAGCATATGATTTATTATAAAGGACAGGCTATCTGAAGTTTTTGAAAATGTTAACAGAGAATCCGGGCAGATCCTGACCTGGAAAATTTAAGGACATATGAGGAATTCGAACATCTTATGAAAAGGTTTGATGAATCTTTTATCAACGAGAATGCCTTCAACGCCATTAAATCTCTATTTGAATTCAACAAGAAATAGTCACGACTTTGCTTCAGGGATTCAAAACTTAAAGATGGTAATTGTACGTGAATTTATATGAACCCAGGACTCGCCAAACCACCTAATGGTTATGAAACTCTGTTTCATGCTTATTTTTTCGTAGCTTTAGTTTAAGATGAGTGTTGAAGACAATAATTCACCATGGGAGGTTCTTATCTAGATTCTTTTTTGGGTACACTATACTGTTATGTGATCTTCCTAACAAGAAAGTTGAAGTGAATAAATAATTTGTATTTAAAAATATATTTTTATCAAGGTTTTATATTATTATTTTGCACTTTAAGTATCAATAACTCCTTAACTAAAACATGTTTTATAATAATAAGTCTAATACTGTAAAATACATTTAATTTATGGTAAATGTTTATTTTAAATATAGGTCTATCACATAAATTAATTGATTGATTGATGAGTTTAACTATTGAAGTTGAGAAGACAAAGAGAGTGTTAAGCTTATAAAAGAAATGCTGGTTCAGTCCAAACTGGAACACTGTTTAGTTATTGGGTCATATCTAGAGCTGCAAATCTTGAATTTCAATTTAGATTATATGTTTAGAAAGCTAAGACATAGGCCTAAAATATTTATGGAATACAAGACTCAATTCTCTGTTTCGAAGTCCAAATCTTAGCAACAACAGAAAAGTCAGAATTTGTCATGTATCCTAGGCACTGTTCAGCCCATATTTCAAGCTCTAGAAATCTAAATAACTTTTTTTTATTATTGAAAAACTGATATAATTTTCTATAACTTTCATGTAGACAACTTGTTCAAATTTTGATGTTAGTAATGATTTTTTTGACAAATAAGAAGATAAGAATTTTCATAAAGTTAAGAGTTGGTCATGCACTTAACAATTAGTTATCTAATTAATAGTTCTAAATTTTAGCCTATAAAAGGAGGCATTTATCATGCATTTAGGTGTTTTGGGTTTTAGATCAAGATCATGCTCGTTATTTCTTTCTTTATATTTTTGTAATGTTTAAATTTTATTTCATGTTATATTTTTCTTAATTTTTTATTTATACTTTTCATTTCCTTTACTATACTTATGTTCTTATGTTATTTATTTATGTTTTTTTTTCATTATGTTTAGCTAAGTTTATTATGTCAAAGTGAAAAAGTTTCATTAATGATGTTAGGAGAAGTATAATATAAACTCAAATATGGACTTTAATGGCTACATCCCAAACAACTTGCTATGTTTTATTATTTTTATTTTATTAATTTTTAATACTTTACTTGTTAAATAGTTAATTTAGATTTATGTTATATAATACTTGGTAAACAAATGCTGACACTTTCATGGTTCAACCGTATGGTATAACCTACACCTATGCTATGAAAGAAACTTGATTTGTTGTTAATATAAGTTACTATCATGAATTTTTGATAATATTTAAAAGTTTGATGTTACTTAAATAAGATAATTAATATGATCATGTTAATAATTTATAATAAACCATTAATGACAAATCATTCAATTAGAACCTCCTTTGTGTGGGGTTTTTAGTTGAGTAATAAAAAAAGTTTATATTATATTTATTTGTAATAGCATTAGTGAATCCTCTAATTTTAATATTTATTTTATTATTGTTTAATTCTCATATTAATCTTATATCTTAAAGTCCTTTTATTATTATCATTATTATCATTCTTGTTGTTGTTGTTATTGTTATTAACCTTTTTATGGTTCGATTCTGGTTTTGTCGGATTATTTATTACTTTAATATTTTTATATTTAAAAAAAATATCAATTTTTTAGTTATATCAATAAAACAAACAGAATAAATTCTTTCTTTTAACCGGATGTTGCATAATGAATTTACTGCAACCCTATCGAACCTCAGGACATGTATACTACAAAACATCCCTCTTCGTATTAGAAATAAAACGAGATAACATAGATTACAAGGGAAATGGGAAACCACAATGAATCACATCTTGATTAAGTTACAAACTTGAATCGAAGAAATTATACACAAAACATGACACTAGAATCGACAATGATATCAAACAATCCCTTGGATTAAGCCCCGTATAAAGTCTCACAGAAGAAGCCATAACTCAATCCTACACAATCCCAATCACCACATATGCACACTCAAACAAAGAAGAAACGAAAATGAAAACAGGCAATCCTGCTTCGTTGAGCCTCAGAATTAGGATTCTTAAAGGAGATGGATTGTGAACTTGTTGAATCCGAGAAAGTAATATTGTTTAGCCGCCAAAATATTGGAAATATTGTACTTTTTGAAGTTTGCCTTGCAATGAAAGTGAACATCTTAGGCCGGGGATTGGTGCGGCTGAATACGAATTGGAAGACCATGGGATGGTGCAGGCAAGGGATTATATGGAACTTTCTCATCAGGAATCAGTAAATCCCATTTGAATCTCTTCACGATGTTATGCAGGAACACAAGTATTTTTGGTCTTACATATTCATACCCTAAGCACATCCTTGGCCCCCCTCCAAATGGAACATGGGTATATGGGGCTGGTCCTGCTCCTTCATACCTGGAAGGATCAAAGTCTTCTGCATTTGGGAAGTGAGCTGGGTCTTTAGTTGTTGTGTTAGGACTCCAGTATAGCTAGTGCACGCAGATCAAAATATCAGTTTTATGATCTAAATAATCAGAGCCAAACTTGGACAATTTGTTCAATTCCTGCATAAAACTCGTGATGGTGCCTACCTTCCATCCTTTTGGGATTGTATAACCCGCGTAGGTGAAATCAACTATTGCCTGTCTGAAAGTACCACTGATAGGCGGTATCATCCTCAGCACTTCAGAGACCACTCTCCATGAGTATTTCATTTTCTGAATGTCCTCCCATTCCAACAACTCTCCTGCTTCTTTAGACTTGGCAATATCAAGCTGCTCTGTTAATCACAGTCAATTAAAAAAACCCGAGTCAAGAGGGCGCCAGGTTATATCATGTGGAAACAAGAGAAATATTCTGTTGTTTGTAAGTTGTCGCAACCATGGTGTACACCTTGGTGCAAAAAGACCATATGCTACAAGACAGACAACTAACCTCTCAAAACCATTTCGTACACTTCTGGCATTTCTGCAAGATACTTCATTACACATGTCATGGCTGATGTGGTAGTCTCATGACTAACAAAGAGCAACATCAGCATGTTGTCAACAATATCGGACTCGGATAGTAACTTTCCGCTTTCATCTGCAGTCACAAGCAAGTGTGACAGAAGATCTTTTCTGAGGGACTCCATTTTCTTGTCCAGAGCTGCTCTTCTTTGTCTAGCAACCAACCGAAGCTCTTCCTTGAGTGCATCACCAGATTTGGAAGCACGGTAAAATGTTGTGCCAGGTATATAGATAGGAAAATGAATCACTCCTTTGAGAAAGATGTCAAAATGGTGTGCAAGCTTGGAAATGTGTATAGGATCATCAATGCTTGCAAATAGGCCACAAGACAACTCAAACGTGTATAAATTGGCAGTTGGATGGACTTTCACCTGCTCCTTGCCTTCATGGTCATAAGAATTAGTGTTATATATATAACCAGCATTATAATTTGGTTAAAGGTTAAAGGAATTCATTCATTCCTTCATACGGGGTCATAACTAACAGAGAATTATTGGATTATATAAAGGAGGTAGGAAATTCACACACACACACACTCTTTTTATGTTATCATCATATCTTTCCCCTGCATATTATCAGCGGCAAGTCATTTCTGCAATTAAATTGAACAGTAGTAATTTATTGGGAAAACAGAGTTTATTAACCAAGATAAGAAAAACAAGCAGACGTTATACCTTCCCAGTGTGTCCTTATATGGTTTTGTGCGACCAAATCCATCCTGTCTATGTAGCTCTTGAGTGCATCTCGATCAACGGAGGTCATGAGTATCTTCCTCAGCCTCTTAGCCTTATCACCAACTACATTAGCCAAACTTAACCTCATCAGCTTCTTCACTGAGGTTGGCCACCAAACATTGACCAACTTGTTCTCATTGCTAAACAAGAACTTGTTCCCAGCTGGTCCAACAAACACAGCCACTGTTTCTCCAAACAGTGAAGTCTTGAAAACCGGAGAATCATATTTCTTCATTCTATAATTTACAAATATCTCAGGTGGGAGATTTATGGGCAAAAACTGTAAAGTTTCACCAACGAGGGGCCATCCTAGACTTCCTGGTGGAAGATGAGGGTTTGGAAACAATCTTTCTTTGAGTGTTTTGATGACAAAATATAGTAAAAGAAGACAAGGGATTGCAACCAGAATCACAATACTATCATGATAAAGACTTGAAAACATTGCATTAATTCTACTAGCAAGTGTAGTAATTGTTAATAGCATGTGAACTCGCTTCTACGATGATCCTTAATCCTTAACTGGAACTTGTATTTATAACGGATAATTCAGTGATCGCAGGAGCTTGATTTAATTAATTAATGAATGATGGGGTCCCAATCCCATTTCTTTAACTCAGAGACCAATATATATATATATATATATCGACATCCCGAAAAGGACACTGCTTCAGCCATTAATGATGCATGTGCATACGTGTAAACAAACTGCCGTCATGAAAATTGTATAAAAGATGTAATAAAAAAACACAAGTGAAGACATATTGAAAGGGACACCATTTTCCAACCTGTATGAGGTTCAAGATACCATTGTGCTATCCTCGAATCTTGGGCGCATCCTTTTTTGTCGTACTAGTTCCATATTGCCAAGGGTAAATTATGCCCACTTTTCTTTTTGTTCATACTAGTCTTTCTGTCCATTGTTGTGCCTCTGGTAGGCAGCTAAAAAAATCCATACAATAGAGCTAGGAGGTTGCGGAGGAAGCAAGGAAAAAGCAGCAAACTCACCGCAGAAAATTCCTGCGGCGAGGTCGGTGTGGAAGAAGTCCCTACGGCAGCATCAGTAGCAGGGGTTCAGAGGTGTTAGAGAATGAGTTTCAATTATTTTTTTTTGTTAAAGTTTGATTTTTTTTAGTTTTGAATTAATTTTTTAGCTTTTTTTTTATTTGTTAATGTCAAAAATAAAAAAAAAATATTATTACATTGTTTTTCCTAATAAAAAATATTTTAAAAAATAACAACTACCTTACTTTTAAATGCACTCTAAATGGACGATGAGAGGCAGGATCCTTGCGATAAAACTCCCTTCGTATTATAATTTTCCTTTCCCTTTTTGTTTGCCACAGCTTCGGGGCTTCCATCAACTTGCATTGAAGAATTGAAGACGGTTTCTTATCTGACTCTTCTTTGGGTACGGTCTATGATATGTAGTTTTGGTGACAAGAAAATTAAAGATGATAAACAAGAAATTAAAGCAAGCATGTACGTAGTTGAATGAATTTACTGCAAACCCGCTGAAGTTGTAGGCAAGTAAACTGTTATACATAACACACCATAAGAGGTTCTCGATTTATCAAATAACAATTGATTAGTGTCTCGGGAAGCAGTTGAGATAGGAAAAACATGTTCCGAAAGGATAAAAAATTAACTTAAAAATCATTGTAAAAACCGGTTTATTTTATGTTATTATCTCTATTCCTCCAACTAAAGATAAACATATTTATGTTTTTCTAGTATTTGTTTTTTCTATATGAAACACCCACTGACCAAATATAACTTCAGTGAAAACATTGACAATCGAGCTTCTTTGAACCTATATAGGATCTTCTGTTTTGATGGTAAAAGAAAAATGTTCTAGGTGTTAAGAAAAATTATGTATAGAAAGAAAAGAAAAGGAAAACATGCATTGCAGACATGTTGGGGATTTTGACCAATAATATTCTAATAGTCGCCCATTAAATTTAACGTGGTTTGACAAACCGTCTATATTCACAAGAGAGTTTTATATTATCAGAAATAAAAAAATGATACAATACAAATACATAGAGGAGAAGGATCACATCCACTATACTCAACTCCCGGCTCTTATTGCTGCATTTGTAGCTACTGCAATGATAGCAACCATTGTAGCCACTCTCTTATTCTCTTAACTCTCTCTTCCATTGTGCTATTATCTTGGTGCCTATTTATAGCTAGGAATGGTGAGACAACTCGGCCATAGATTATAACACTAATGGTGGTAGCATATGAGTTGTAATATTTTATCAATGGTTGGTACAACTTGTTTAACAATACTCATATATTATTGTAGCCTTTTGACAATGGTTTTTCTCTTGTTTAGAGTAGGCTGTAAATGCTTTATGATTGCTGCATATTAATGGCAACAATCGTAATAATCACTCCCTTTGTCATTTATATAGGCAATTAACATCTTGCTTTTTCAGCATATGCTTGCATTTTATAGCTTTTCCAAGCTTATTATTCTGAGAGCATCTTTGGACAAGTTTACAAGTACTTGCTAAACCTTTCAATCACTAGAGTCACCCAAGCACGCCTTTGCTTACTCTAAAGGATCACTTCAACCAGATGATCTACCATATCTTATTAGAAGAGTGTTAAAGCTTGTCTCTGGAATAACATTCCCCTTCAAGCATATCCACCATACTTGACCTGAAATGATTTATTAAGCCTTACACCAAGGCTTACAACACCCCCTCAAATGAATATTCCCAAGTGCAACAATCAATGAGTATTTTAATGTGATCATGAGCTTACCACTCTTCCAAGAGTTTACTCATCTCGGAGTTGTGTTTGCCTTTTGTTCCACCCTAGGAACCATGCCTTACTTCTTTGTAAGTCTCCTGTTCTTAGTCTCAAGAGTTAAAATAGCTCTCTACATTTAATCACGGTGGAAACCCATTAAAGATTGATCCATATCTATTTTTATATTCTAAATATTACAATGTCATTACTAAACTTACCACCTTGACAAGAGTCAATTTATTCCTAGAATCTGCGTATACCCTCTACTCATTCCTAGCAATTGCATCTTAATACTCCACAAGTCATTGGTTTATTATCCAAGGTAAATGTTATCTAACTCATTGATATTTAGTATGAGGGCAATATCTATAAAAGTCAATCCTGCATTTGTCTCCATACTCATCATAGCCTCTTTATTGGCTATATATTTTTCCACTTATA
Source organism: Populus ilicifolia (assembly GCA_015708895.1). NCBI lineage: Eukaryota > Viridiplantae > Streptophyta > Magnoliopsida > Malpighiales > Salicaceae > Populus > Populus ilicifolia. Next base: position 394,852 of record SRLM01000189.1, on the reverse strand, counting down.
TCTAGCCATCATATCAATTTTGAAGCACTCTAAATTGGGCTCATATCATGCCATTACAACTTCTCCTGAGGTGTCTTCATCTGTCGTTATGAGACGGTCTGATCTTGGACTCATATCCTGGTCCTCACACCTTCTGTTTGAGGTGTCTCTACCTATTATCATGAGACAGTCTAATCTTTGACTTATATCCTGATCCTCACACCTTCTGTCAAGGTGTCTCTGCTTGTTTTTATGAGACAGTTTGAATCTATACTCATATTATGGCCTATACACTTTCTATCTCGTTCGTCGTCATGCAATGGTTTGTATTTGGACTCATATAATAACCTACACACCTTTCTCTGAGTTGTCTCTGCTTGTCATCATGCATCGATTTGTACTTGGGCTCATATCATGGTCCACACACCTCTGAGGAGTCTTCGTTTGTCGTCATGCTTTGGTTTGTACTTAGGCTCACCCTTTTTCATTGAGGATGACTCCAATGGCTCCAAGATTTTCTACCATGTAGACTTAGAAAAGATCATTGTCACTGATCACGTAGAAAGAGAGAGTTGTGGTATACTTCTCCCAATCCTCCATCTTGATTTTTATATTTGGAGCTTTTATGCCTTTTATTATCACACTTAACAACTCAACCTATACAGACTCTCTTTGGTGTCTTCACCTTTCATTATAGGTGGTCATATCCCTTCAATTAGGTGCTTTTGCAACATATCATCTCTTCATCCTTGCATGCAATGGAAAGGTCCTCGCTTGTTGTTTTCATCAAGAGTACAAGAGACTTCCTATTGTACAACTTTTCATGTAGTGTCTCAACTCTGAGCTTTATTTAGGAATTCTTCTTGTCTTTGCATCTATTATCTCATTACAGTATCTTATTGGATCTTACAGGTACTCCTACACAATCTTCGTGTGCTCTCATGTAATTTTTGTTCTCCAGATTTTCTCTATTCCTTGCTTATGTTTGGCATTAGCTTATCCTATCATAACATTTATCCAAATTAAAATAGGGTGCTAATTTTATCCCCTTGCTATATTTCTCTTTCATTATCTGGGTCTTTATCAATTCTCCTCTCGATAAATCACAATCATCGAATTCACCTTTTTTGGAGAAATCATCACCTTATTAGATCCTTAATCATATGGAACCTAACTGTTACTTTGGGTCGGCATCCTGCTAGTCTTCAACAATTTTATTACAAACCATTACATATATAAAAAGAGCATTGTATGGATAATTCTCTAACTAAGCAAGTTCTTAGGAAAGATTGAAGAGGTCATACTAGTTTCGCTTCAAACCCAATCTTCTACCCATAACTTTTTAAGCCTTATCTATCAATCATACTGTCTTTTTATATATATCAAATTGGTTTTCATCATTTTTCACTCTCCACTCAAATCGTCCACATGATTGGGTGTTTAGAGTGTCTTAATTTTTCCTTCCCTCAATAAAACTAAAAAAACTCTCCCCACTTAGCAGTTAAGCACATGTAATTGCGTAAACATGTGCATTTTCTTCTTCTTCATCTCTAACGACCAACATGATCTCCTGATTTTTGGCCAAAATCTCAATGATTGGACCATACCATTGTATCTAGAATGATCAAATTAGCTGAAAACAAGTTTGCAATAATCCAAATAGCATTTAAGACGACCAAGATTTTATTAAAACAATTTTGGCCTGATAAGCAGGCCAGATTCAATCTCAAATCCGATTGCATATAGGATTAGCCACACTAGATCCTATCCCTCAGCTTAAACTCAACTTGGCTCCACTAGGTTTTGTTTAGCTTAGCTCGACTCACGATTGATGACATGGGTAGATATGTCCCACTATGCTGACGTGTCAGCTGACTAGGTGCTGTCATGTCTTGTCAACTGTGCATGCTTATATGATTACATCATGATGATATCATCTTTATCCGGGTCAGTCACGTGGGTTGGGTTAGCCTATTAGAGCGAAGAAGACATGTGGCATTGCGTGGAGCTTGTCTATGCTCGTGGGCAGTCTCTTTGCTGACGCGTATTGCCATGTCCCATGTTAGAATTTTTCATTGTTTTCACCAGTGTTGTCGCACATGTACTGTGTCATGGCGATCATCTACCCTTTAGGAAAAATAAAGATGGTATTTTTTTTAGAAAAATATAGAGAGACAAGGAATTCTTGTCTCTTATTAGTGAAAAATTAAAATGAGAGTCACCAACTAGTATTTTGGTCACTAGTGTTGCAACCTTGCGGGCGGTTCAATGTCAATTTTTTTTTTATGGATAAAGGAGTTGGCACCTAGTATTTAGGCTAGTAGGAACCCTAACTAGTCTTTTAGAGATTCTAAAGTAAGGAACTAGTTGCATAAAGAGAAGGTATTAACATCCCTAGTACGTCCTATTTAAGACAAGTTGCTTGGTGTTTGATTTGCTTTATAATTTCTATGGTGTTGGTGTTTTCTAATCCCATTATTTTTTCTAGGTTTGATTCAAGCTAAATTTATTAAGATAGAAATCCAAGGAAATTCCATATGCCTTAAAAGCTCATTTTTCCCTTAGTATTTCAAGAGTTTGTCACTTGTAAATTGCAAAATGAAGGAACAAAAATTTAGAAATCTAGGGTACTTTAAAAGCATATTTTTGCCTTAGTGTTTTATACTCTTACGGCTCATAAACCGTGCAGTAAAAAAAATTAAAATGTCCTCGATTATAATTAAGGCTTCTTTCAAGGATGTGTGATGACTTATTATCCTTAAAAAATTATTTTGGATATTTACTACTTAGAGTTTCTTTATCCAAATATTAACAGTGAATAATAACAAGTTATTCCTATTAAATATTTTACATATTCATCCCTTTGAGATTTCTTTATCCAAACATTAACGGTGAATAATAGATGAATTCCCTATAAAATAAGATTTTTTTTTAATATTGGCCAATACTCTTTGGATTTTTACAAACATGTTGTAATATCCAGAGATACAAGAAAATAACTTTGTTGTGTTTAATAAATCCACATGAAAAACTATTTTTGAAAATTTCCATATTTTTTGCATAAAAAAGCGTTCAAGACATATTAGGGTATTGGTGTATGCAACACACAAGAAAAATATTTTTTGATATATATATGTATATTTGTCACGTTGCGTCAAAAATCGGGTATTCAAAATACTAGATTGATATTTTTTTACGACATAAAAAAATTTAGACCTTAAAATAAATATGTCAGAAAATCATAAATCTCTATCTCTTTTATTTTTTTTTAAAGAAAAGAAAAAGTAGGTCCAGTCGGATCACTTGCCAAAGCAAGGAACCCAGCTGCACTCAAACAAGATGCAATTACAGTTTAATCAAGGCTAGCGGGTTACTGTTCAAGTGAATTAATTCACTTGAATAGTACACACACAAAGTAAAATGCATGCAAAGAGACCAAGTTACTATTCAAGTGAATTGAATTTCACTTGAACATTGCAGATACTAGGAAAACAAATGCATGTAAGGAGTGAAGAGAACAAACCTGGAGTTGAAGAAGCTGCTGCAATGTTGAAAGCATGATGGTTGCTTAATCTGTGTTCCTCTATTTCAAACCTTTTCCTTTATTTATGTATTTATGTCAGTTTCTTGCATTTTCTTTCATCTACGTCTTTGTCACTCTCTCTACTGGTTCCTGCAGTTTCTTCTCCCCTATTCTTTTTTGTGATTTTTGTCTTTCTTTTTATGTTCCTTTACTTGCTCTCTTTCTGTTTTTTCTTTTCTTTTTTATGCTATTTTTCTTGCTCTTTTCTCTTTGTTTTTCTCCTCGTTTTCTAGGTCATTAAAGGGGCTTATATATAGTCTAACATATCTCTATTTAGAAAAGATTTAATACTGTAATTCTAGGATGCAAATCCCTATTGATTCGTAGTAAAAAAAGCAAAAAAAACAAATGCAATATTCTAATTTTGATTTTGTGCTCACTGACACGACAAAAAGATTGATGTCTTCTCCCAAGTGCAGGAGTGTCGAAGTAATAAATAACCCGGCAAGACCGGGGTCGAACCACAGGGAGGTTATTGTACAAGTTACAAATAACAATAATAAAACAACAACAATAATAACAATAACAACAACAACAATAGTAGTAGTAGTAGTAGTAGTAGTAATAATAATAATAATACTAATAATAGTAGTAGTAATAATACTAATACTAATAATAACAATAATAAAGAAGAAGAAGGTGAGAACTTTGAGATGAAATATTAAAGTAAGGATTAAACAATGATAATAACAAATGTCAAGGTTAGAGGTTCCACTAATGGTATGTCAAACAAGTATAGTATAAACTCTTATTATTCAATTGGAAACCACACATAAAGAAGGTTCCAATCATATTTTAAATTGTTAGCATGATTACATTAGTAATCTTATTCAATTAATGCTAATACTTGTAAATTTCATCAAGCTTTCATGATTATAACTTATGTTAACAACAAATCAAGTTCTTTTCATAACTCAGGTATCGGTTATACCATACATTATAGGCTATGAAAGTGCCAAGCATTTGTTGTACCAAGTGTTATATAACATAAATCAAGATTAATCATTTAACAAGCAAAGTATTAAAAAGTGAATAAGATAACAAATATAAAACATGTTAGTGTAACCTTTTCACCTTGATATAATTAACTTAGCTAGACATAATGAAAGAAAGAAAAATAGATAAACAAAATAAGAACATAAAAGTTAACTAAGTAAAGGAAAGGAAATGAAAGACATAAACTTAATATTAATGGAAGCAAAGTATAAACATTACAAAAAATACAAAGAGAGAAATGAAGAGCATGATCTTGATCTGGATACCAAGATGCCTAAATGCATGGCAAATGCCTCCTTCTATAGGCCAAAATTAGGAACTATTGATTTGATGACTAATTTATAAGTGGGTGGCCAACTCTTGACTTGGTGACAATCCTTATCTTCTCTTGTCTGCCCAAAACATCATTGATAACGTTAAAATTGGAGCCACTTGAAAACATGAAAGTTGTAGGCAATTGTCTCAGCTATCTTATGTAAGAAATTCAGCTCATTTAGACTTTTAGAACTCCAGATATGGCCAAAATACTGAACAGTGCTCGGGTTGGAGAACAAATTCGGGCTTCTTTGTTGTTTCTACAATTTGGACTTCAAAATGACCTTTTCAGATCTTGGGCTCCATAAGAAAGTTGTAGGCCTATGTCTTACCTTTCCATCCATATAAAATAGACCTAAATATGAGATTTATATTTCCAGATATGACCTAATTACCGAACAGTATTCCGGTTTGGATTGCACCGACATCTCTTTTCTAAGTTTGATGATCTGTTTGCCTTTACAATTGAAGTTCTTAAAGTCATCAATCAATCCTTTCATATATGTGATAAGCCTGCATTTAAAATGGACATTTACCACAAATTAAAGGTATCTTATATTATTAGATAGATTATTATAAAACGTACTTTAGTTAAGGAGTTATCGATACTTCAAGTGCAAAATGATGATATAAAACCATGATAAAAATACATTTTTGAGTACTAATCACTCACATTTGACTTTTGTTTCCAATTTTAGAGGATGATGTGGCTCTTTTCTTTCCTTCCATAGGGCCAACTACTCCCTTTGAAATGAGGCAATAAAAACATGGTCTGCAACTCTCCATTCAAGAGAAATATGGAAACCAAACAAGAAATTTGAGATAAAAAGGAAAGAAATAAAATGGCTAGCTGTACAAGTAAATGTGTTTTCTTCAATGTCTTCCTTCGACTAAATTCCTTTCTATTTTTTTTTTATCATTAATCATCCTTTTTATTTTAGTTTTTTTTTCCATTTAGTCCTTGATCCAAAAAGGATTCAAATTAGCCTATAATTGGTCTTCAATCTTTAAGCATCTTGCAATTGTGTCCCTACAAACTTGGTAAAAAATCCTTCTCGCGACAGGAATCCCTGCTTTCACACTAGATTTTAAACATGAATATCTTGAGCTTTTGATATCAAAATTAAGCCATTTAAAGGCCTAAATTTATTTATATATCCTGAACTACAACTTTGATGAGGATTCAAAGTGAGATAAATTCTTTTTGAATAACAGAATTGCAACCAAACTCGGTTGGAAACCTTATTGCGTAAGATTCTACATTTTCACGCTAGATTTCAAATAGGAATACCTTGAGCTTTTGATATCAAAATTAAACAATTCAAAAGCCTAAATTCATCTATGCATTTGGAACTAGAACTTTGATGAAAAAGTCAAAGTGAAATAAAATCGTTTTAAAGAACAAAATCTGACAGTAATCTAGTTGGTCAAAAAGGATCTCCAAGTCTAATTTAGAAACTGACAATGTCGAGTGTCCTAATATGAATAAGAGTATGAACTAAGAACAAAAATTATAAAATTTTATCATGGAAATAGAGTTTTTTTAGTGCAAACTCAGGTCAATATCCTTCTCGCGACAGAATTCTCTACCTTCTTCATAGATATTCAAACGGGAATATCTTGAGATTCTTATATCAAAATCAAGCAATTCAAAAGCCCAAAATTATCTACATGTCTAAGAATACAACTTTGATAAATGAGACAAAGTGAGATAAAATTATTTTAGAGAATAGAATCTAGCAGTAATGTTGTTGGTAAAAAAGATTCTTGATGTGACAATGTTGAGCATCCAAATTTGACTAAGATTCTGCCGTAAGAACAATGATCTCTAGGACCTAATAAAGGTGTAGGTTAATTTTTCAACATGTCATGAGTGATAAAATATGGCTAGGATGGTCAGATTTCTTACGAAATTGAGTTAGAATCAGAGCCTAAGTTGGAATAAAAAATTTACAATAGTAGAACCTTTTTTTTAGTGCAAATTCTGATGGATTTATCCAACCTCAAAGACTAGATAAAGAAGGAATGAATTAAACATTATAAAGAGTCCTGATCAACTTAAGAAAACCTGATGATTTTGGTAGCAAAAGAGAAGGATAAAAAAACACTGCTCAAACAAGGATTCAAAAAAAAAAAATTTTCTTTCTCTGCTTTTGTCAATCTTCTAGTGAACGTGAGCTAAACCCCTACACTTAGTTCAAAAAAGATATACACAATATTTAGCACGCGGGATCCAAAATTGAGTAACAACAACTAGAAACCCTAACTGGTCTTAGAGATCAGGTATAGATAGTGGTTATGTAAAGAGAAGGTATTAGCACTCTAATTACGATACCTACCTAAGGTAGACTATATTGTTTTGTTGTTTGTTAAAATCTAAAGTTTTGTCATAGTTTATAATTGTTGGTTTGTCTAAGGTTCAAAATAAGCCCTCCTTAATAAGATGGTTTTTATCTTAATGAGGTAAAACCTAACCATTTATTGTTCCAAAAAAGAATTAAATATTCAGAATACATATTATGTGTAATGTCGTACCCCAGATACTATGAGACAAACAATAAAATTTTTATTGTTTTTGAAATTTTGGTCAATGTTCTCTTGACTTTAATAAACTGATTATTAAAGTCAAAATAAATATTAAGATATTTTTTTTTAAATAGGTGTATGAAAAACAATATTAAATTTTAGCTTTTAGACACTTGGTTGTATGCATAAAAATATTTTTATTTTTTCTTTTTTTGGAATTTTTGACGAAAACAAGGTATTTGAATACTTGATTTGTATTTTTATAACATAAAAATATTGCTTGATGTTAATTAAAATGACATAAAACTATGCAGAAAAATTGTAAAATTTCCAAAAATATTTTTAAGTTTTTCTTTAAAAAAAAACAGGGCTGGACCTGGCTCAACCATTCTAGGTTGAGCTTAACTCAGCCCATTACTTGGGCTGGGCTGATGTTCCAGCCCATCACTAATTAATCTAGTTACTATGCATGAGCACAATAACTAACAAACTCTGTATTTGCTGTAAAATGTGATTTATTCATGCTCTGCATGCAAATGTAGGCGACATATAAGAAACAGAGAAGAGGGAGGCGTAATTACCTAGATTGGCGGCAACACTGGTGGCCACAAAGACTATAGGGTGGTGGTTCTTCTTCTTCTTCTTCTTCTTCTCCCCCCTATTATTTGCTCTCTTTTTTTCTTCTTCCTTTTCTCTCTCCTCCTTTTCCTTTCTATCTTCAAACTGTTCTCTCTCTTCTTGTTTTTTCCTATCTTTGTTTTTCTCTTTCTCTTTTCTGTTTTATCTTTCTCGTTGTGTCATTTCTTTTTTTCTTTCCTCTCTCTCTTCTCTTCCCCTATTTTTATTAGCAAAATGAGGGGAAGATGGTGGATAAGGCAGTCACAGTGCTACCACCCCGAACTGCCTAATGGGTATGTCCCCTCCATTCTTCCACCACGTGACAAGCAAGTAGGTTGTCAATGTCTTTTTTAGAGAGAGTTAGCATTGGAACAAGGAAAAAAATCTTCTTCTTCTTCCCCTGCTTCTTGCATCCAAAGGAACAAGAACACATATGGTGCCGTTCAAAACGACATTGTTCTGAGCTTCCCTTTTTATGTGAATAGTAAATGAAATAGCGCTGTTTTGGGCAAAATACGTCATTTTATTTAAAAGAAAAGGGCAACAAAATGTGTTAAAATTCATATTGGTCCTCAATTTGCAATTTGTTTGATCAAGTCCTAAAAGAAAATTTTAATTTAAAAATCAATGCAATTATATCCCTACCAAGAATCCAACAACGACCCTAAAATTGGTTATCTTTTTCACTTTGGTCCTTGATCTTGAATGTAAGCATTTAGACCCTTAATTGATTAATAATCTTTTAATTTTTTCAATTGGACCCCTGATTTGGTTTTAATTATAGCCCCTCTATTTACATGCCTTTTTCAGTTTGATCCTTTATTTTGAATTTCTTTAATTAAGTCCCTATTTGGCTATCAAACTTCAATATTTATGCGATTAAGCCCCTCATTTGTTCAAATTAACTCTTGAAAATTATAATTTGACCCTAGAACTTTAATTTCTTCCTATTAAAGTTCAAATAAACTCAAAAATTAATATTTCTTATAATCAAAACCTCCATAAATTCAATTAACCTTTAATAAAATTTAAATAAGTTGATAAACAACTGATTTTGGACTTTTCTTCCTGAAATTGAATTTTCATTATTAGCACGACTTTTATCGGTCAATAAAATATTATCAAATTTTAATCTTTGTATTTTTGAACCTTCTCAACTATATTTTAACCATTTCTAAGGTGCTCTAATATCTTTTTTTCACTGTTTATATTTTTTAATAATATTTTTTTTGTATTTTATTATGTTTTAAAAGAGAAAAAATGTGAATTGGGAAATAATCCAAAAATATGTTATGACAAGTGTGCTCATTTATTTCTTCTCTACACGATGGTATGGTCAAAATATAATTTTGACAACTTTGATTTTTTAGCAAAAATCAAATTCCACTTTAAACTATATGCTCTGATATCAATTGTTAGGGATTCCGTTTGATGATATTCTGATAGTTGTCTATTGAAAGCTAAGTATACTGACATAGTATTTAAAGTAGTTTGGCAAATCGCTTATATCCATGAGAAAGTCATATTATTAGAAATCAAGAAAGTATATAATACAAATACATGGAGGAAAAGAATCACATCCACTCTACTCAATTCACAGCTCCTATTGCTGCACTTGCAATTGTTGCAATGGTAGTAGCCATGCATTGCAACCACTCTCTTCTTCTCTCCTCTCTTATTCTCCTAACACTCTCTTTGATTGTGCTGCTCTCTTGGTGCGTATTTATAGGCAAGAATGGTGAGAGAACTTAGCCATAAATTATAACACTAATGGTAGCAATATACAGATTGTATCATTTTGTTAATGATTGGTGAAACTTGTTTGACAATACCCACCTATTATTATAGTCTTTTGACAATGGCTTCCCTCTTCTTTAGAGTAGGCTACAAATGTTATATGATTATTGGACATTAATGAGAACAATCCTAACAAGAAACACATTTTGTCCTCATATTATATCTCTCATAATTAAGAAAGGAAATCCCATGGATTTTCAATACATGTCTATAGAAGGATGATTCTAAACGCTGAATAGAAGAACCACATCATTAATACTTGCATATGCACATACAAGAACAAAGTAACCAACACTGGACTGTGGACGCCTGAGAAACTAGTGCTGTTTTACAGCCAAAATCATTGGCAATATCGAAATTTGTCTCAAGATGAAAGGGAACGACACCTAGGCTGTGGATTGATGCGGCTCAATACGAATCGGAAGACCATGTGAGGGTGCAGGCATGGGATCATATGTAACTTTCTCATCAGGAATCAGTAAATCCCATTTGAATCTCTTCACGATGTTATGCATGAACACGAGTATTTGCGGTCTAGAGTATTCATTCCCTATACAAACCCTCCCACCCCCTCCGAATGGAACAAAGGTATACGGGGCAGGCCCCGCTCCTTCATACCTGGAAGGATCAAACTCTTCTGGATTTGGGAAGTAAGCTGGGTCTTTAGTTGTCGAGTCAGGACTCCAGTATAGCTAGGGCACGGAGATCAAAAAATCATTTTTCTCATCTAAACAATCTGAACCAAACTTAGACTAGACAGCTTGTTCAATTGCTGCATAAACTTCGTTTAAGAGTACGAGAGAGTGATGGTACCTACCTTCCATCCTTTTGGGATTTTATAACCTGCATAGGTGAAGTCAACCAATGCCTTTCTGAAAGTACCACGTATAGGCGGTATCATCCTCAAAACTTCGGAGATCACATTGCATGAGTATCTCATTCTCTGAATATCCTCCCATTTCAACAACTCTCCTGCTTCTTTAGACTTAGCAATATCAAGCTGCTCTGTTAACCAAAGGCAATCAAAGATTATTTATTGCAAGAAATACTGTAAACCCGAGTCAAGAATGGGTGAGGGCTGTAGGGTATATCCAGTGGAAACAAGATAAATCTTCTGTTGTTTCTAAGTTGTCGTAATCATGTTATACAATTTGCTGCAAAACAATCATATGCTATACGATAGGTTAACAACTAACCTCTCAAAACCATTTGGTAAACTTCAGGCAATTCTGCAAGATACTTCATTACACATGTCATGGCTGATGTTGTAGTGTCATGACTAGCAAAGAGCAACATCAGCATGTTGTCAACAATCTCGGACTCGGATAGTAACTTTCCGCTTGCGTCTGTAGTCACAAGCAAATGTGACAGAAGATCTTTTCTGTGCGATTCCATTTTCTTGTCCAGAGCTTCTCTTCTTTTTCTAGCAATCAACCGAAGCTCTTCCTTGATTGCATCAGCAGCTTTGGAAGCACGGTAAAATGGCGTGCCAGGTACATAGATAGGAAAGTGAATGACTCCTTTGAGAAAGATGTCAAAATGGTGTGCAAGCTTGGAAATGTGTGTAGGGTCATCAATGCTTGCAAAAAGGCGACAAGAAAGCTCAAATGTGTATAAATTGATAGTTGGATGCAGTTTCAGCTCCTCTTTTCCTTCATGTCAAAAGAATTAGTACTGTCAATTAATATCACACAATCCAGAATTCTTAACTTGGTTAAAAGACTGAAGAGATTCATACATGGCTGAAACTTTATGAAAACCCAAGAGGTCCTGATAAGTCAGTAGCATGCGGATATCCCATAATTGGAATATGTGGATGGTCTTGCGGGGATTCAGCAATCAATGAAGACGGGGTTAAGCCTAAAAACAGGCTCAACCCCGTCAGAATTATCTATTCTTGCGTTTGTTGTTTTTCTAGTGTTGTTTCCACTTATTTCAAGACTGCACAAGGCAACTTGTAACACATGATTATAGCATTATAAATATATATATATATAGAAGGTAGCAAATTAATATACTATGTTAATTATCAGACATCATCATCTCTATTATTTGGATTGCATCTCAAAGAAAACATGTGCAGCAGCAAGTCATTTCTCCCATTAAATTGAACAGTAATAATTTATTGGAAAAACAGGATTTCTTTACCAAGATAAGAAAAGGAACAGACTTGATACCTTCCCAGTGTGTCCTGATATGGTTTTGTGCGACCAAATCCATCCTGTCTATGTACCTCTTGAGCGCATCTCGATCAAGGGAAGTTAAGAGCATCTTCCTCATCCTCTTAGCGTCGTCGCCCACTACATTAGACAAACTTGATTTCATCAGCTTCTTCACTGAAGTTGGCCACCAAAGATTGACCAGCTTGTTCTCATTGTGGAACAAGAACTTGTTCCCAGCTGGTCCACAAAACACAGCCACTGTTTCTCCAAACAGTGAAGTCTTGAAAACCTGAGGATTGTATTTCTTCATTCTATCGCTTACAAATCTCTCAGGTTTTGGTGTGCGACGTGTTGGCAAGAACTGTAAAGTCTCACCAAGGAGAGGCCATCCTAGACTTCCTGGTGGAAGTTGAGGGTCTGGAAACAATCTCTCTCGGAGTGTTTTGATTACAAAATATAGTAGAAGAAGACAAGGGGTTGCAACCAGAATCATAATATTATCATGATCCGGACTTGAAAACATTGCATTAATTAATCTACTAGCAAGTGTAGTATATGAGTATGTGAGCTAGCTTGCTAGCTTCTGCGATGATCCTTAATCCTTTACTGAAACTTGTGTTTATAATGTGTACTTCAGTCATTGCAAGTGGGAGCTTAATTAATCAGCTCCAACATTAATTAACTTGTGCCAGCGATGCAAGCCAACTAATCCCCCTTTTTTTTTTTACCAATAATAATAATAATTTCATTGAATTAAAATGAAGACACCATAAACCCATTTACTATAAAAAATTACAACTTGACATCTTAATACTACATTTATTATCATACAAGCTATTTACCTAGTTTCAATCAGTATGAACTCAGGTTAATTTTAATTTTTTAATAAATTAAAATGATATTTAATTAACTAACAAGTTATAACGGGGTTTGGATTAATTCTTGTTAAATCAATTGAGCTATCAAGTTAATTAACGAGATTATCTAAGTTTTTAAGTATTTTTATCTTTTTTTAAACCCAACCTAGTTCTAATCCTAAATTAGCTAGATTTTGAGTCAGCTTGTCGCCGGGGTGGTTTCAAAACCATGCGTCGTTTAATGTAAGGATCATATGAAAACACACACACACACATAGATATATATATTATCAAGGGTAAAGTAATAATTTCCGACCTTCAAAAAACTATTAAAGTAGAAATTAGTAGTTATGCAGTGTAAAAAATTTGGGATTCGAATAAAATTAAATTTAGTTAAAGTGAAACTGTGTTTTTCTATAATTTATGTTAAGTCAGACTTCCCTCTTATATAGCCATATGTATTTATTTCACTTAGTTATATGAAAACTTGATTTTAGTCAACAAAAAATCTAATTAAATCTTCAATCTTGTTCGAGAATTATTTGCACTCAACAATTTATTTAGAAAATATTTCTATTTTGATCAATACTTCTTTCTTTCTTTTTATATATATATAAAAAAAGTGAACGTGTTTGGCCCTATTGTTAATTTAAACTTAAATTGTAATATATTTTAATTCAAAAAAGATGAGAAATAACTTCTTTAATCTCTTACATATAAAAAAAAAACTTGTTATCTTCTAGTTGTACCAAATAGTTTATTGGAAATGAGATGTTAACTTTAATTATCATGAATCGATTTCTAGATCCATAAGCAACATACAGGTAAGTTCTCCTACCCACGGTCTCATATCAATACGAACCCAAATTTATACAATAACCTATTATTTAAATAACTCAATTAGAGTTCAACGCAACACTTATAACAAAATTAACTTTATAATATAATTTGATTGTCTTGATACAAGAGTTAATATAATTTTTTGTAATTATGAAGCACTAACTAGACATAACTAAATAATATTAATTATAACAAAAAATCAAGTTTTAAAGGTCTAACAAAAACGACCCACTAACAAGCTATAAATCTAAAAACAATAATGAGAGAATGAGTTCAACAACTCAATGAGTAGATAACATTCAATATATATTCACGAGCTAATATAAAAATATGAAATATATATACAAATATAACTTTAGGTTCTTATAGTAAAGTTTCTCAAATAAGCTATAATAAAAATATTATAAGATAAAACTTATTAGAAAATGAAAATACAATGAGTATAAATCTATGTATTATAGGATGATTAAAACATAGGTTTGTGACTTCCTCAACCAACTAGAGTTTCAGATATGATTTGCACAATGACTAATATTATTTTATTAGCTTGAGTATTTTAACTAATATGACAAACAAACCTGTATTTTAAGACTCATCTCATAAAATCAATCAAATAAGGAGTTATTATTTCATAAGTACATAATAATTCTTATCAAAAATTTAGTTTTAATGAATGGTTATGCTTGATCATAAATAAGGAATAAATAATAGTACTTATTACAAAAAAAAAAAGCATGATTAATTTCATATTAACAATTCAAGTGTCTATACCAATACTCTAGCATATGAAAAATTATGCACTCACCTGATTTCAAAGCAAGAAAATTTCAAAAGCAAATATTCAAAGGAATCCTCCCGATATAGTAGAATATCAAAATTATTTGAATACAAAAAAAATACTAAAAAATAATTCAAAAAAATATACAATTTATTTAATATACTTGATATAACTCATAACCCTATAGTTTTAAAATATTCCCAATTACAAACAAAAATCGTTCCACCAATCAATTCCAAACATTAACTAAATTGAGTGAGCCTCGAAGAATTATTTAACCTCATTCTCAGGTTAACCGGTTTATCAATTTAATTCAACTGATTAACGGGAACCATCCAGGACAAACTGGTCAGCTGAAATATACCAACCGGTCTGCTGAAAATCTCGGTAAATTGAGGCCTGCGAGCATGTAAACAGTACTACACACACGAAATATATGAAAGGCCCTAGCTGAGCATGTTATGCTGAAGAACGGTGCCGCAGAAGTCGCACTGGATGAGGACTAGGAAAGAATCTTTCTTTGAATATTTTGATGACAAAATAAGGTGACAGAAGCAAGAGAGCAGGTTCCAAGAAGAATTGGATGATCATCAAGAACTGAAAACATTGCAAATTGCTTTTCTAATTCCTAGCACTGCTGTCCTTACTTGATTTTGAACTCAACACTGTCTTTAATTATCATATCAATTTCTTGACTGCTCTAAACCAATACTTAAGCGTGATTAATTAGTTGAGATATCATGTCATTTCTTTCTAGCCGGCCATCATAAGAAAACAAATGTAATACGGACAGACACAAAAGTGATAATCTGTTTCCGCCGAAGTATAGTATCTGTGGTTTTTCTGATTCTCCCATGAGATCGATCCCCTCAAATTTTGGACACTTCCATGCATTTTATTATTCATATATAAGACTGTTTTGTGGATAATCTTTCTTCCTAGATCTCTCAAATCTTAGATTTATTTCAAACAGGTCATGTGTATTTAATTTCATTCAATTTGGTCCTCAAGTGCTCTATTATAACTGTCCTAAAATCTCTGTCATTCTCTTCAGACTGCATGCTATCACGTGTGTCAATTTTACATGAAATTGTAAGAATTATTACAAGAACACAGATCAAATCAACATTAACAGGAATTTAAGACGCGATTCTCCAATCCTTTTATTGTTGGGGACACACACACACATGTTAATTTATCCGGGTCCTTTACTAGTCTCTTGATTAGAATCGAGCAAGTTCTTCGAAAACCAAACCAATGAAAAAGAAGTACACATGAAAGGAAAATAGAGACTTTTTTTATTGGTTTTGTTTCTTTTCCATATCAGTTTCTGTGTAAGTTTTTTTCCAGTGGTTTTGTTTCTCCAGAACTTGTAGCAACATCTCCTCCACCTGTGATAACATCCAATTCAGTACAGCACAATAGAGTGCTGCTCCAAGCTTTGATTTTGCTGTAACAGTCGATAGGAGATTCATTCTCACATGGACTGGGCATACAAGTGGTCCTAGCTAGGTACGATGTGTCAAGCACTTCGCCTTCACTGATAAATTCTCTGCCGCCCGTCAAACAGCCCATCTGCTTCCTCTTCCTCCAACGCCATCGCTTCCCATCACGGCGACCGCCACGACCATCAAAGACTGGATAGTTGACAGGACGCCACCAGACTTTAATCAGTCTTTATTTAGATTTTGTTTTCCATTTGTGAAACGACAGAACCGAAGAATATGCCACTTCGTTATTATTCTGTTATTTTTAAAATTATATGAAAGTAAGTTTTAAAAAATATATAGTTATGTGTGGTAAGTGTTTAATAAAAATCATACTTGCAGTTCATGTGCAGTAAAAAATTTGAATAAAATATTTAGTTGTGGTAATTTTTCAAAAGTATTTTTTATTTGAAATGCATTAAAATAATTTTTTTATTTTTAAATATCAGGTTATCAAAATAATCTAAAAATACAAAAAAATAATTTGAAATAAAAAAATTAAAAAAATACTTTTGAAATACAAAATCAAACAAAGTTTTATGAAATTTAATTAAAAAAATATATAAAAACTACTTCATAGAAATTATATTAAAAATCAGTTTTTTAATAAATTCTATAATACAAAACATAGTTTGGTCTGTTTTTTTTACACTGCAAATACAAAAATGGATAAACTAGCGGACCCTGTCCTCATCATTAGCCCAAACAGTGAAGTCTTGAAAACAGGAGAATTATATTTCTTCATTCTATAATTTACAAAGATCTCCGGTGTGAGATTTACGAGCAAAAACCGTGAAGTGTCACCGATGAGAGGCCAATATCCTGGACTTCCCGGTGGAAGATGAGGGTTTCGAAACAATCTTTCTTTGAGGGCTTGGCTTGTGTAGGTGTTTTTATTTTTAATAATGTTTTAGCCCCATGCCAAGGATTTTCAATTATTCCATACGTAAAGCATTCTCAGTTCCTTTACTTTTGACAGTTGATCAAACCAGTCCTTGTACATAATTTTGTTTTCAAACTAAATCCTGTACTTGTAATCAAAATAATTTATTCTTAATTATTTTCTCCCATAATTTTTTTTTTGTAATTATTTAATATTAAGTAATTTCCTGATAAAATAAACATTTTCACTTGACATCATTCAAGTAAACTATTCCAGTGGGTTCAATTTGAGCCCAAATCACCCGAAATGAATGCAAGCAAGCAGTAGTAGCTGAACGAAATAATTCCTTGAAGATTGGCTGGTGACTTCTATTAAAGAGAAAATTAAGGCCTGAAACATACACTAATATACATCTGAAAATCTTGGTAAATTGAAGCCTGCGAGCATGTAAACAGTACCGCACGCAATACATAAAAGGCCCTAGCTGAACATGTTTTGCTGAGGATTGGTGCGCTTGAAGTCGAAGTAGTGGAAGACCTTGGGATGCATGGGGCAGGCATTTGGATCATACGGGACTTTCTCATCAGGAATCAGTAAATCCCATTTGAATCTCTTGACAATGTTATGCAGGAACACAAGTCTTTGTGGCCTAGCTAGCATATTCATCTCCTTCATGCCTGGAAGCAACAAAGCCTTGTGCATTTGGGAATAAAGCTGGATCTTTAATTAGCTGTTGAGGCACGAGTCCAGTACAGCTAGTACATACATGCACAGAAAATCATCAGTTTACACAACTTGTTCTTTAATTGCTGCATAAAATTCGCCTAGGAGTAAGAGTACAAGAGAGCGAGCGATGGCACCTACGAACCTTCCATCCTTTTGGTATTCTATAACCTGCGTGGGTGAAATCAGTTAATGCCTCTCTGAAAGCCCCACGTACAGGTGGCATCAGCCTCAGAACTTCAGAGACCACATTCCATGGGTATCTCATCTTCTGAATATCTTCCCACGTACAGGTGTTTTTATTTTTATTTTTTTCTATTTAGTTTATGCTCTTGGAATGCCAATAAATCAATTTCTCAACTCAAAATACCCCTAATTTTGTCTAAAAACACAATCAAATCTAAAAAAGCTCCCTTTCTCAACCCCGAGCTGCTTTTTCCTGGCAAGATAAAGAGGAAAAAATAACTTAATAAAATTGATCTTACAGAATAAAACACCAAAATGAGTTTTTTTATTGCTAGAACAAGGACCACCAATGGCTTTTTCTCTCCTTTTTTGTTTTTTAAATTCTATCTCTTTTCTCTAACCAAAGACTTAAATGAGAACAAAATAAAAATTTAAGTCAAAACATATAATTTTTAAGCTAAAAAGAAAAAAAATACAATTTGAAAAAAATCTAAAAGGCATTTCTTCCCAAAGAGGCATTGACAGAACATTGTTGGGTAAAAAGAAAAGCTTTATTTTCACCTCCCTTTCAGTTTTGATCTGTATTTTGAGTTTTTTTAAAACAATAAAATGAATTTTTTTAATCGAAATCAGCATCAAGCCAATATCACAAAAAAATTTATGTAGGAATCTTTTTTTTTTCTTTTAACACCACGAGAACCCTATCAGTTTTACCTCACTTCCAAATTCCATGTTGGATGATCATATTTTCCTTGAAGATGCATTAGAAGCAGGATTTGAAGACTTTAATTATTATTTAAGAAATTAAGTTCTGGATTTATTGAATATGAGAAGTCTGATGCTGGAAACTGAACATGTTATGCTGAGGGCCGCAGACGTATCGGAAGACCTTGGGATGGTGCAGGCATGGGATCATACGGAACTTTCTCATCAGGAATCATTAAATCCCATTTGAATCTCTTGACAATGTTATGCAGGAACACAAGTATTTGTGGTCTAGCATATTCGATCCCAAGGCAAATCCTTGGTCCCCCTCCGAATGGAACATATGAATAGGGGGCGGGTCCAGCTCCATCATACCTGGAAGCATCAAACTGTTCTGCATTTGGGAATAGAGTCGGATCCTTGCTCGTTGTCATAGGACTCCAATATACCTAGTACACACAACACAAATCAAAACGTTAATCTGACAAAAATTAACACAACTTGCTGCGTAAAATTGATACAAGAGTGAGTAGAGGGGAGGGAATGGATGAGGGTACCTTCCATCCTTTTGGGATTGTATAGCCTGCATAGGTGAAATCAACTATAGCCTCTCTGAAAGCACCACGTACAGGTGGCATCAGCCTCAGAATTTCGGAGACAACGTTCCATGAGTCGCATTTTCTGTATATCCTCCCATTTCAGCAACTCTCCTGGTTCTTTAGACTTTGCAGTATCAATCTGCTCTGTTAACCAAAGCTTGTGGATTTAGAAAAGAAAAGGAAAAGGTGCCAGGATCATGTTTGAGTACATTTTCAAGGAATTACAAAACATTAAACCGAAATTGAATGCAGTTGCTGTGTTTCGATGGTTTTAGAGGATCAACACCCTCCTTCAAGCTAGCTATTAGTAAGAGTAGAAAGATGGGGGGAGGCATAGATTATGTGGTTAACGAAAGAAGGAGATCATTTCTGCTGTGATTAAAGATATACAGGATATGATGGATCAGTTAGGAAGGTCTTACAATCAATGTAGCAGCATTCACTTGAAAAGAACCATAAGCTAGAAGAGTAATACCCTACCTCTCATAACTTTTTGGTACACTTCAGGCAATTCTGCAAGGTACTTCATGACACATGTTATGACTGATGTTGTAGTGTCATGACTAGCAAAGAGCAACAACAGTATGTTGTCAACAATCTCTGTCTCCGACAGGAATTTTCCACTTGCATCTGAAGTCACAAGCAAATGTGACAGAAGGTCTTGTGTGGATGATGCCATCTTCTTGTCCAATGCTGCCCTTCTTCGTCTAGAAATCAACCGAAGCTCTTCCTTGATTGCATCAGCAGCTTTTGAAGCACGGTAAAATCTTGTTCCAGGTATATTGATTGGGAAATGAATTACTCCTTTGAGGAAAATATCAAATTGATGTGCAAGCTTTGAAATGTGCAGTGGGTCATCGATGCTTATAAATAGGCGACAAGACAGCTCGAATGTGTATAAATTTACAGTTGGATGGACTTTCACCTCCTCTTTTCCTTCATGGTCATAAAAAATTAGGTTATGATGCAATCCAACATTCTTAATTTTGTCGAGGAACACATTAAATCACTGAAGACGAGATCTATGATGGTATTGCCATTTAACTAATAGGAATTCTTTCAGGGTTCAAAAATTTGAACAGCTGGTAACAAACAAAAGATATTATAGAATTTTGATCTGTAAAAATTGAACTTATTATCACCTTTTCTTCTCATTTCACACAAAAGTTACCTGCATCAAGTTATTCATTGGAAAAAAGCAGATTCAAGATTTCTTTCCCAACAAATTATCTAGTAACATACCTTCCCAGAGTGTGCTGATATGGTGTTGTGTGCCCAAATCCATCCTCTCTATATACCTCTTGAGTGCATCTGGATCAAGGAAGGTCAAGAGTATACTCCTTATCCTCTTTGCTTCATCACCAGCTACGTTAACCAGACTTGACTTTAAGAGTTTCGTCACCGATCTTGGCCACCAAAGGTTAACTAGCTTGTTCTCGTTGCTGAACAAGAACTTGTTCCCGGCTGGTCCACAAAACACAGCCACTGTTTCTCCAAACAGTGAAGTCTTGAAAACTTGGGGATCAAGTTTCTCCATCCTATCTCTTAGAAACCAATCAGGTCGTCCAGCGAGACAGGCTCCCAGGTAGTTTACAGTTTCACCTATGAGAGGCCATCCTAGGCTACCTGGTGGAAGATGAGGATTCGGAATCAGTCTTTCTTTGAGTGTTTTGGTGATGATATAAAGTGAAACTACCAAAAAGATACCAATCAAATTTGAAAACATTGCAATTTGCATTGATTTGAAGAGTATTCAGTAGTAATGTGTGAACTTGGCCACTCCCTGAGGCTTGAGCAGGATAAGGAGACAAGTCTGGATTTGGTTCTTCTCTCTTACCTTTAAGATACGAACAAAAGCTGATGAAAGGTTGGTTAACATGTTGGGTTTTGTGGTGTGGAGATTTGGGCTCAATATATAATTAATAATTCAAGTGTTTAGAACTGTTTCAAGTTGGCTATTCTAAGAGTGGTTAGGTAACTAATATTACTCGTTTGTTACGGGTTAAATTTTTAAAAAAATATAAAAAAATATTAAGAGTATAATTTTTTTTCAATTGTATTACTTTATAAATTTTAATAATATAATATTTTTTTATTTTTTTAATTATATGATAAAAAATTAAATATAAAAAAATTCAATTCAATTAAAAAGATAATTAACTAAACTCGTAAATTAGGACAACTTAAGTTACCTTAACAAACTAGTAAACCATGCTAACCTCATATAAAAGCAAAATAAAAATAAGTAAATTATCAAGCTAAATTTTTAATAATTTTAATTTTAAAAGATGAAATCGACAACAACAAATTTGAAAAAAAAATCATAACAAAAATTTAAAAACAAAAGGAAAAGGAAAGGAAAAAAGAAAACACAACATTATGGATTATTATTGTAATTCATAATACAATGAGTGTTAGGTGAACAACAGTTTCCTACATCCTTTAATTTTTATTACTTTATAAAGTTTAATAACATAATTTTTTTCTAAAATTATTTTTTAACTATATGAGAAAAAATGGACTATAAAAAGAAAGAAAACCCACTAAATCCAAAAACAAAGGCAATTGAGCAACCTGAGTTACTTTGATAAACCCACAAATCACGTTAATCTTATAAAAAACAAAATAAAAAAAAAACATATTTTACAAAAATAATTTTGAAAAAAATCATAACAAAAAAAAAAAGAAACCATGTGTTCAAGTAGGGGGGAAAACCAAGTGGGAAGAGATACTGTAACAATCTACAGTGTTTTGTAAAGAAAGCTACAATACTTTCCCTATATGTTTTGGTTATTATTAATGTCTTGTGTTCTTAGAATAATATTCCATTCCTCTATTTCTTAGCGCATCAACTTATATTTCAAAAACATGAAAGATACGTCTTGTAAGCATGAAAGAACAGGCTAGAAATGTGCTTCATGGATATCATATATTGGGATAAATAAATGTTTCACATCTTCCAAGCTCAAACAATGATTGTTGCCCTTTGGTTACTTCTTTTTCAAGTTTGTTACTTGATTAAGACTTAAAAATATATTTTTATTAAGGCTTTATATCATCATTTTGCACTTAAAGTGTCATAGCCTAAGTCTGGGTTATTCCCCAAAAATCAATTTTTTTCAAAATAAAAATCAAAATAAAATAAAAGCTGATAATGTAGAGAAAGCAGATCAAGGAAGGCTAGAAAAATAGGGGGGAAAATCAACCTGTCATTTTTGAAGGAAATTCAAGGCCTAATTGTACTCCATTATGCCTAAAAATACAGAAAAATACAAATTCAAGGTCAAATTGAATGATTATGGGATGAATTTGTATAAAGATTAAGCCCATTGACATAATTAAATTTACAATAAGCCAATTTGATTTAATCATGGGCCAAATTAAATTTTAATTATATTTAAGAATTAATTTGGGTTCAATTGAAGGATTTCATTAAGTGCAAGAACTTAATTATACTTTAAATGGGTTAAATTAATTTTATTTGGGGCTTAATTGGTGAAAAATTAAGTTTGAGAGCCTAATTTTAGCTTAATTGAGAAGATTTGAATTTTAAGAGATCAAATTTAAATTTTACCAAGTTAATTGATTGAAATTAGGACCTTAATTGTATTAAATAAAAAAAATTAGAGTCAGTTAGGGTTTAATTGAAAGTCATTGGAAGAGGAAAGACTGAAATGAATTTTGGCCAAAAACAGGACTCATCATTGTTCACTCTCTTTTTTTTCCTTAAAAAAGCTGGTCAGGTTACCTATTTTGTAGCTATATTTAATGTACCTAATATCCATCAAATTTAACAAATCGTATATAAAAATGATCATCTATACTTTCTCTATAACCCTATGTGATCAGTTTAAGTTAAATGATAATAAATCATCTCTGGTGATAGACTAAAGAGACCAACTCAATCAATTTTTATACGTAGATTTATAACTCATGATACTTACTTTGAATTGATGATTGAGATCCTTTCCAACTAAATCAAGGGCTGAAATTTTTTTCAATATAGACAAGATTGCCCTCTTTCATCACCTATAAAGGCGGACTTTATGGCTTGACGGAAGAGAAATTCAGGTTTAAAAATTGAAAAAAAAAACCTCATCCCCAGTTTTTATCTGTAGAGTCCTCTTTTTTTTCTCTCTCCACCGTGGCCTTTGGCCGCCGCCGCCACCACTGATCTTCCCACCATCAGCTCTATCATAGAAACCTTTCTCTTGCACTAACAGATATTTTATCAGTGGTAGAACAAACATCGCATCTTTTTCCTCTCCTCTATCTCCCCATTACAGATATTTTATCAGTGGGAGAACAAACACCACATCTTTTTCCTCTCCTCCTTCTCCCTATTACAGTTTTTTTCTGCACAGTCCTCTCTTTTTTCACTCTCCACCATGGCCTTTGACCGCCACCATCACCACTGATCTTCCCACCATCAGCTCTACCATAGAAACTTTTCTCCTGCACTAACAGATATTTTATCAGTGGTAAAACAGACACCGCATCTTTTTCCTCTCCTCCTTCTCCCCATTATAGATTTTCTTCCTCTGCCATCAACATCTTTTCCACCTACTCTGCCTTGAGCAACCAACACCACCACATGTTGCCAAAACCACCGGCCAACCACCATTATGTTTGTAATAAGTCATCGTGAATGTCTCTCTTCCCTCTGTAAATTTTTTTCCTTTTCTTTCTCTTCCAGTTGTAGCCGCTTAAGCCAACTCCACCATCATTTCCACCACCAGCTACAGGTTGTCCTCCCCGCCAACCAGTCATCATCACCATACCAGGTGGTCTACCTTCCTTATTTCACCTTCGTCTCCTTGTTCCACTATTTATGCGTGAACAATGGACGTGAATTATAATTCACGTCCACACTTTTAGTGGACAAAAAAAATAAAAAAATAATTTAAAAAAATTATGATTTTCAAAAATATTTTTCTAACAATTTTTCATAATATTGGGTTATATATTTACACTGTAAAATTTAAATTCAATATTAAAATACTATGTTCTCTCCATATACAAAACTTTTAAAATATTTTTTTACATATGGCCAAATCCTGAAATTTTTTCAAGTATATTTTTCAAAAAAATAAAAATTGTATTTTTTTCATGTTTAAAAAAATTTAAAAATGGATATCATAACCAATTTATGATTATTCATTAGGATTTCACCAACATGTCAATAATCTTTTTCCAATCTTTTTTTTTAGAATCCAAATGTGAACTTTAATATTTATGAGGTGTAAAATTACATGATAAAGTACACCCTCAGGTATTAAAGATACAAGATATAAATAAATACAATGTTAAAATTCAAATTTTAGAACGGTTAAGGTTGTACTCAAGAAGGTAGAAACTCCCTTATAAAAAGATATTTTCCTTAAACCTTAGAAAAGATCAAAAAATAGAAACCCAACTTAGAAAAAAATAATTAAACAACAATGCAGCTTACCTTAGGTAGGATACACTGGAGATGATGCATTAAACAGTTTTTAAAGGCTCAATCACAACCCATACTCGTAAACATATAACCTTGGTTGGAGAAATCACCTAAATTTTAGTTAAAAGAGCAATAACAATAATGCACAAACTTCACAACCATTATTTCAAGCGCACCTTAATTTCTAAAATTCTCATAAATATGCACCTCCTTATGCTCCACCTTCTTATGATCCACCTCCTAAAAGAAATCTTAAGAAAACATTGTATTCATTCATTGAAAAGCAAGAGACAATCAACATTCAACTTGCTCAAAGCATAATAGATTTTAAATATACTCTTACAAGATTGACATCTACTTTTAATTTTTAAAAGAAAGGTAAGTTTCCATCTCAACCACAGCAAAATTCCAAGGGGCAATACAATGTAAATGCAAGTAGTTTCGGAGGCTAACACATGGATCAAGTTAAATCAATTATCACTCTTCATAGTGGTGAGATTATTGAAAAATTCACTATTAAACCTTGTAAGAAAGATGATAAGTTAATCTTTGAGGGTAAGGAAGGGGTTGAATTTAAACGTTACAAAGAAAAAATTGATATCCCGCCAACACTTCCATTCCTTCATGTTATGACCAAACAACGAAAAGTCAATTATGACTCTGAAATCTTTAAAACTTTCAAATAGGTAAGGATAAATATACCTTTGTTAAATGCTATTAAACAAGTACCTTTTTATGCTAAATTTTTTAAAGATCTGTGCACTGTGCAAAGAAAATTGAATGTGAAAAAAAAAGCCTTTTTAGCCAAACAAGTAAGTGTCATTCTTCAGAACAATAATACTTTTAAATATAAAGACGCTGATTGTTTTACAAAAAAATTTTTATTAAAGAACATAAAATTGAAAGAGTCTTACTTGATTTTGGAGCTAATGTGAATTTACTTTCATATTCAGTTTTTCAGAGTCTTAATCTAGGTCAGTTAAAACCAACTTCTGTAACTCTCTTACTTGCTGATAGATCTATAAAAGTGCCTAGAGGAATAGTTAAAGATATGTTAGTACAAGTTGATAAATTTATTTATCCTGTGGATTTTATTATCTTGGAGACATAACATGTTAAAGTATGTAATTCATTTCCTGTTATTTTAGGATTTTTGTTTCTCGCAACTTCTAATGCACTGATTAATTATAGGAATAGACTGATGAAGCTATCATTTGAAAACATGACATTGGAGATGAATATTTTTAACATTTACAAGCCTAGAGATGATAATGATTTATAATAAGTATATTATATTGAATAATTAGTTTATAATCAATTTGAATCTATCTTGAGTAAAACTGAGTTTACTCTTAGTCCAATATCTTGGTTTGCTAATCATATCAATTTTTTTCTTCAAGAGATTTGCCAACTCATTGGAGTACTCAAGACAAAAGAAAGTTTTTAAACGAAGTGAAAAACTTTTACTAGGATAATACTTACTTATTCAAATATTGTCCTCATTAAATATTTCAAAGATGTATTCTCGACAATGAGGTAAGTGGTGTCATCAAATTTTATCATTCTAAGACATGTGGATGTCATTTCTTATAAAAAAAACTGTAAAAATCTTATAAAATGGATTTTATTGGCCCACCATGTTCAAAAATATGCATGCATTCTGTAAAACTTGTGAAAATTGTCAAAAAACTGATATTGGTCAAAAAGTTTTGCTTTATAATTCTTGACTCTATTTGTTTCCTAAAAAGCTAGGATCAAGATGGAGCGGTCCATTTATTAAGAAACATGTATCCTTATAGGGCCTTTGATATTGAGAATCGAAATAATGACAATTTTTTTAAGGTAAATGGACATCATTTGAAAACTTACCTTGATAATTTTACTAGTGAAAATGAACTCATTGGTTTGAATGATCGTATAGATAAAGGTTAATTATTTTGTTTGTTAATTATTTTATTTTTCTCATATTAGTTTTGTGTTTTTTTTATGTATGACTCTTGTTTTACTAGTCTCTCTCACCCTAGTTAAATGGTGGATAACAGTATTTTGTGACTCTTAAGTCAATTATTTTAGTTTCTCATGATAACTGATATTTATGTATATATTTATATAATTCTTTGCTCTTTCTCCCTCCTTTAAATCTTTTCTCTAATTTTCATTTAAAGATAGACATCACTCTTGAAATATTGAAAAAGTATTTTTCCACCTTGTCTTAAAATACAATTACAAAAATTTATCATGTTAGATGTACAAGATTAAGGTTGTTAATAAACCATGAAATTCCTGAAGATATTCGTTGGATGATTGACTGAAAGGTTTGATTATCATACAAGTCTTCCAATTATTTTATTTAATACATATCTAGGACAGATAAAAGCACTTTTATAAAAAAAACATCGTGTAAAATGACTAAAAGTCTATCATCAATGTGCCAGATAGACTTCTAATGCACAATGTTGTTATTTAGAAATAGTATCTGTAAACCATGAAGATAAAGTATAATTTATTAAGGATGGTCTGAATAGAGAGTCTTTAGATAATTTCTATTAACTTTTGAAATGCATCCTAGTAAAAATATGCATCACGCAATTCATGATTTATGGCTCTATTTTCATACAGAATATGATCAACTTAGTCTTGGGAATCTAACTATAAAAGACCTTATTCGCTAGTTTTTAAGAAACTAGATAGGAAGCCTATTATCAACCCATAAAATGCGTTTAAGCTATTCTTAAATGTAAAACCAAGGAAAGATATGAGTCACAATCACAACTATGATTTAAGCTTTAGTTTATAAGCATGCGTTTCTTTTGGTTTTATTAATAGCATAATATTTGTGTTTTGTTATTTCTTATATTTGTTTAAGTGTTTTCATGCTTGTCAATAGTCGTTGCTTTAGGTGACGTCTTGTATACTCTATTTTTCTACTTTATGATACTGAGGACAATGTCTCCTTTTGGTTGGGGGGGAAGGATAGTAGTTGATATTAAAAAAAAAAACTAATTATGTTTTCTATGTCATATACCATTTGCAAAAATTATTGTTACTAGGATGGTAGAGTAAAGGAGTTCTTTTGTTATAATGGCCCTTAAGACGCATCTTAGTAAACATTCTTAACAAGGTCTATCAGAATACTTCTTGAAATATTCATATTTACAAACTCTCACATTGTTATCACTTAATTCTGCTCATATACTCATTTAACAGGTATTCTTAAACCTTTATTTTAACATACACAACTTTAATATATGATTGTGGGTTGCAAATTGGATTATTACATTATTTATATTCTTTTGTTAAATGTAACAACTAAGAAAAATGGATAGTATATAATTTATAAAAAAAAATTAATGATAATAAAAATATAAATAAATTTGGTTTCATAGCCTCCCTAACCTAAGCAATTAAGTTCGAAAAGGTATTTTAACACCTAATACCCTAAACAATTGGCCCAACCATTGTTATATAAGTTGAGGAGAAAAGCTTAAAGAAATTAAACATTGCACTATCTACGTATTAATATCTGCAACCCGAGTTATTAAGCTCAAAAAGGTGTTTCAACACCTATTATCCTAAGACCAACTGGTTTAGGAGTCATTAGTCGAAAGCTCGTTACATAGATTAAAAATGTATTGTGTTATATGTATATATATTAAAAAAAAATAGAAACAAAAAGAAGATAATAATCTCAACCTAAGGAAATTAACCTTAAACATTAGAATAAAATTATGTTTTCATCCAAGTAAAGCCCTATAACTATGTGTTGATATATTGAGCATAAAAAAAATTTATTAATATCTTGGTAAAGAGGTATTGAGCAGATATATAAATTTATTGAGAGTTTGTTTATCTTAATAGATTAATAAAAGTTAAATGATGAATGTCTTGCTTTATGGAACTTGCAAATTGGTTTTTTTATTTTAATATTTTGATTACTAGGGACTAATAATAAGTTGGATAAGGGTGTAATTAGTATTTAAAAGTATATTTTATCAAGGTTTTATATCAGTATTTTCCATTTGAAGTATCAATAATTCTTTAACTAAAGCATGTTTTATAATAACAAGTCTGATACTATGAAGTACCTTTAATTTATGGTAAATATCCATCTTAAATGCAGGGCTATCAAATAAATTAAAGGATTGATTGATGAATTCAACTACTAAAATTAAAAAGACAAAGAGAGGGTAAAGCTTAGAAAAGAGAAGTTGGTTCGGTCCAAACTAGAACATTATTCAGTCATTGGGTTATATCTGGAGCTGTAGAACTTGGATTTGGGCATGCTCTACATGGATGGAAAGCTAAAACATGGGTCTAAAATATTTATAGGAATGCAAGACTTAATTTTGTTATTTGGAAGTTCAAATTTAAGTAATAATGAAGAAGTTTAAATCTATCCTGCCGCCTAGATATTGTTCAGTGCTTAACCCATATCTTGAATTCTAGAAGTCTAAATGATCTTAATTTTTTTTATTGGAAAGCTGAAACAATTTTCTAAAACTTTCATAATTAAGATTGTTCAAATTCTGATGTTAGCGATGACATTTTGTTTAGATAAAAAGATAAGGATTGTCACCAAGTCAAGTTGTGGCTACCTACTCAACAATTAGTCAACAAATCAATAATTCTCCATTTTAGCCTACAAAAGGAGGCATTTTCCATGCATTTAGGCATCTTGGTTTTTAGATCAAGATCATGTTCTTGTTCTTTTTCTTTATATTTTTGTAATATTTAAGTTCTGCTTTCATTAATCTCTTATTTATGCTTTTTATTTCCTTTTATTTTCTTAGTTAACTTGTATCTTATTTATATTCCTATCTTGTTTATATATTTCTCTTTTTCATTATATTTAGCTAAGTTTATCATATCAAGGAAAAAAGGATAAACTAATGGTGTAAGAATAAGTATAATATAAACTCAACATGAACTTTAATGTTTGATACTAACATTTTTTGTATTTGTTATCTTATTCATTTTTAATACTTTACTTGTTAAATGTTAATCTAGATTTATGTTGTATAACACTTGGTACAACAAATACTTGGCACTTTCATAGTTCAACTGTATGGTATAACCTATACCTGTGTTATGAAAGAAACTTGATTTGTTGTGAACATAAGTTATAATCATAAATACTTGACAACATTTACAATTATTAGCATTATTCGAATAAGATAACTAGTGTCATTATATTAACCATTTATAATCTGATTGGAACATTCTTTGTGTGTGGTTTCCAATTGAGTAATAAAAAGAGTTTATATTATAATTATTTAAAATACCATTAATGAATCCTCTAACCTTGATATTTGTTTTTATTGTTTAATCATTACATTAATCTTACATTTCAAAGTCCACTTATTATTATTATTATTATTATTAGTAGTAGTAGTATTGTTGTTGTTGTTGTTGTTGTTGTTGTTGTTGTTGTTGTTATTGTTGTTGTTGTTGTAATTTATATAATTAACCTCTTTGTGATTCAACCCTAGTCTTGCTGAATTATTTATTACTTCGACATTTTTGCACTTAGAAGAAGACATTATTATTTTAGTTGTGTCACTACTTTCTCTCTAAATTGAGAAAATCTTTGTGCCAGATTATTAAATCTTCACACTTTAAAGTTCTTTTATCAATCTTTTCCTCACCTTTTTCTCTCTTTCTCTCTTTTCCCCACTTTCTCTTTTCTTTTCTAGCAGATTTTTAGAAGGGTATTTATAGGGTTTTAAGCTAAGATTTTTAAGGATTTAATTAAAAATTAATCATCATTCATCAAAGCTTGGCCCTCTGATTAAAATGGGAGAGTTTGGGGTGCATTTTACAGTTATGATGAGAGTAGTTAATCATTGTAAAGAGGGTGTTTCTCAATTAAATGAAGATGGCTACAACCCTAAATTTAGTTAGAAATGCCACATTTATTCGCCTAAGATATGTACTCGATCAACAAAAACTGTTAAAAAATAAGTTAAACAGTAGTTTAACTATGTGTCATTCACTCCTTTCATTAATCTAAGTGACACATCCTCTATATTAAACCTAAAAGTTAGAGTTTTTAATTTGAGATTTGACAAACTTCAATTTAGTTTATATTCTTTCAATTGCTTTTTATTGTACCAATAATTGCATCCCAACTTTTAATTTGATGCAATTTCACTCATTCCAAACCTAATTATAATCCCCAAAGTTCAACACCCTTTTCATCCTGATCATTAGTTTCTGACTTGTGTATTTCAATTTTCAATTGACCTTCAAACTTTTAGTTTTTTTTAATTTAGCCCATATTTCACCTACTACTACCCTTGAAATTATGCACTACTTACAAATTGGTTATTGGTGTTGAAAATCTGTAATTAGATCTTTAATTTGCCTTAAAACCTTAATATTTATGTAATTAAACTCTTGATTTCACCAAATTAACCCTTCAAAATACAATTTAACCACTAGGCTTTTATTTTTTCAAATTAAAACCTAAATTAACTTCAAAAAATTAATTTTTCTTGCAATTAAACACTCAATAAATTAAATTAAACCCTAAAAAATTTTAATTGAGTTTTTAAACATTCAATTTTAAATTTTTCTTCTCAAATTGAATTATCCTCGTTAGATAGGTTTTCATTAGTCAAAATTAAACAGCCAATTTTTCCAACCTTATTTTCCTGCGAAGAGAAGGGCTTGGAAACAATCTTGTTTTGAATGTTTTAGTGATAAAAGGAATGAAGAGGATGCACTGGTAGGCCAAAATGGCTAAGCAGTCAGCAGTAAGCAGCACCATCCTACTTCCATTAAGAAACAAGCCTATTATTAAGAACTTGGAATTCTCATCTTCAAACTTTAGGCTTGAAGTGGTAACTTTTTCCTTGTGAGGAAGAAGAAATGGTCCTGGTGTTTCCATCTAGACAGTGAAGCTGGTGAGTCACGTTTCTTTACTTATCAGATACGGTTCCCTCCACCGGAAACAAATCTAGTGACTTGACTATGAGGTTTCTACGCGGTTTGTTGTCTTTCAAACTTCAAAAAAACAAAGAAACAAAACATTCCAAGTCTTATTCCACTGCTTAATGTCATTATTCCAAGTCAACTGAAGTAGCAGCTCAAGTCCACGCGAGGAATCAAACCTGCCTCTCCCTAGCCCACTGGTTTTTCCACCTTTCACCACTAGCCATAGACTAAAACACACCATATTACTGCAGCGTGGGAGCACTTACTCCTATATACTTTTACAGCTGGGAACAAGAAAACCAGAGGAAACCATACTCAACTACTGATGGCTGAACTTAGATTACTACTAGTTTCCCTCTCCATCCTCTTCTCCTCTTCCTTGTGCTGTCCAGATGATCAGAAACTAGCCCTTCTCCACTTCAAATCCTCCCTCGTGGACAGTATTAACTCTTCTACACAATATTCCCTCTCCAGCCTGGATTCGTGGGATGCTAGCTCAGATTGTTGCCACTGGGATTTGGTCACTTGTAGTTCTCGGTCAAATTCTAGTAAAGTAGTTGCCCTCCACCTTCACTCCCTGGTTTTAGCAAAGCAACCCATACCAATTCCTTCCATGGTTTTATCTCCTCTCTCTCTCATCAAAAGCTTGATGCTGCTTGATATATCCTCAAATTATATCGTAGGTGAGATCCCACCCAGTGTGTTTTTCAATCTCAGCAAGCTGGTTCACCTCGACATGATGCAAAATAACTTCAGTGGATCCATTCCTCCACATATTTTCCATTTGACGTATCTACAGTATCTTGATATGAGTAGCAATTTACTAAATGGGGTTATAAGCAAAGAAGTGGGCTCTCTTCTCAACTTGAGAGTATTGAAGTTGGATGATAATTCTCTAGGGGGGTATATTCCTGAAGAGATCGGAAACCTTACGAAGTTACAGCAGTTGAATCTTCGCAGCAACAATTTCTTTGGTATGATTCCATCTTCAGTTCTCTTCCTGAAGGAGCTGGAAATATTGGAGTTGAGGGACAATTCTTTATCCATGGAGATTCCTAAAGATATTGGTGATTTAACCAACTTGACCACTCTGGCCTTGAGTGGTAACAGGCTGACTGGTGGAATCACATCATCCATACAGAAGCTTCACAAGTTAGAAACACTCAGATTGGAAAACAACGTACTATCTGGAGGAATCCCAACTTGGTTGTTTGACATCAAAAGTCTGAAGGATCTGTTTCTTGGAGGGAATAATCTGACTTGGAATAACACTGCAAACTTGGAGCCCAAGTGTATGCTAGCTCAGTTATCTCTGAGTTCATGCCATCTCGCGGGGAGAATCCCAGACTGGATTTCTACACAGAAGGATCTTGTTTTCCTGGATTTAAGCAAGAATAAGCTAGAAGGACCATTCCCGGAATGGGTTGCTAAAATGGACATAGGCAGCATATTTCTGTCAGACAACAATCTTACAGGTTCACTTCCACCTCGTCTCTTTCGGTCTGAAAGTTTGTCAGTCCTTGCCTTATCGAGGAATAGCTTCTCCGGAGAGTTGCCAAGTAACATTGGAGATGCCACTAAAGTCATGATTCTTGTGTTCTCCGGAAACAACTTTTCAGGACAGATTCCAGCGTCCATCTCGAAGATTTATCGCCTTCTTCTTCTGGATTTATCAGGAAACAGGTTTTCGGGGAACATTCCAGATTTTAGGCCCAATGCATTACTCGCTTACATCGATTTATCTTACAATGAGTTCTCGGGTGAAATTCCAGTGATCTTTTCTCAAGAAACCAGGATACTTTCATTAGGAAAAAACATGTTCTCAGGAAAACTACCCAGTAACCTGACAGATTTGAACAACCTTGAACACCTTGACCTCCATGACAACAGAATTGCAGGAGAACTGCCGATGTCTCTCTCTCAAATGTCCACTCTTCAAGTCCTGAACTTACGTAACAACAACCTCGAAGGTTCAATCCCCAGCAACATACCCAACCTCACTAACCTCCGAATTCTAGATGTCTCAAACAACAATCTCAGTGGTGAAATACCGGCCAAGATGGGGAATCTGATTGGAATGATAGATACACCCAATACTTTCAGATCAGTCTCAGATATGTTCACCTTCCCCATTGAATTCAGTGACTTGATAGTTAATTGGAAAAAGTCGAAACAAGGTCTCTCAAGCCACAGCCTTGAAATCTACTCTTTGCTAGACTTGTCAAAGAACCAGCTTTCTGGCCAACTCCCAGCTTCATTAGGTCACCTCAAGGGTCTGAAGCTACTGAACATCTCATATAACCACCTCTCTGGCAAGATACCAGCAACTTACGGCAATCTAGAGAGTCTAGAGAGCCTGGACTTGTCACATAACAGACTATCCGGTTCCATTCCAAGAACACTATCAAAACTTCAAGAACTTACAACTTTGGATGTAAGTAACAACAAACTCGAGGGTCAGATTCCAGTGGGTGGCCAAATGGACACGATGAATGATCCAAATTCATATGCCAACAACAGTGGGCTATGTGGTTTTCAAATTCAACTACCATGTCCACCAGAGCAGCCACAAGTAAAGCAACCAGAAGCAGATGACTCATGGTTTTCTTGGCAAGGTGCAGGGATTGGATATTCAGTAGGCTTTTTTGCAACAATAACAATCATACTTGTCTCTGGCTGTATAAGGCTACCACCTCAAAATCGCCACCGATCACACAGAAGGCAACTTAGGTTTGGCTACTGACTGTTGGCAAGGGATCAATGGTAACAAGTATACTTTATTTTTCAGAACATGTACCTTGTGCTCCGAGTCTAGTTAGAAGTGCCACAAGCTGAAATTGCAAGAATATTTCAATTGGGCATGCCATTTCTAAATGATCTGTTCTATAATTTGTTTACACTCTGCAAGTCTGTGAAGTTCATTTAACCTTTTTAGTGGTTTGGAATGGCAACAAACGCACCATTTCCCACCTATTTTACTCTGTGGACCAGTTACACTACTAATCTGCACTTTAGGAAACATATGTTTGAATCATAAACATCACATGCAAACGATATAATAGTTAAAAAAAAAAATATCTGATAAGAAACAACACAGAGAGCAGTATTGACCCACTCTGACAACACTCCCGTAATTTTCACGTGAAGGAAGTAGCGTATATCATGCAGAAACATGCTACAATACTATTAATAGTTTTATGACAGCTATTGAGGGAATCATGAATCTAGCATGATGATAAGTGTCCAATCTCGTAAAAGAAGTGACTTAACAGGAGTTCGATTGTGAACTTATATGTAATTTCATATTTGCTAAATGAATGAGCCATTACACCGTAAAAGAATTGAAAGAGAGACAATATTTTCCCATTTCATATAAAGTATATATTGAAGTCTCTCTTGGATATCTTTTGATTTGAGAGTTGATTCAGCGGAATTGAAGTAAATGGGAACCTGATCTAACTCCACTGCAGATTCTCCGAGAGGAGCCACAGATTCTTTTCATCTTTCTCTTGTGATTGTTGTAGTCACTACAGAAGCTTGAAAAATAGGATGTTGTTAAATAGATGTCAAAGAATTGTACAAGCACAGCCTCTATTGCTCTGACCTTCACTGTCACTATCTTCTACTTCGCTGGTTAAAAGGGAAAAAACAGGTTCAAAGAAATATTATAAGGTTGGGAACAATCCAGGTATAAAATTTATTGGTTATAAACAATCCATAAAAGTAGAATTCAAGAAAATGCTACAAGTGGCATTGACATGTTAGATAAGCAACATTCTAGTGTGTTGTTTAGGGCCACAAGTACGTTGCAGCACACATTGTAAAAATGCAGATTTTCTATTTGATTAGAGCTGCGAATGCGATGAGCAATTGCACATGCTTCAGGGGACTGGGAACTCATTTCTCCCACAAAATGATGATGACTACATATATCTCAAGCCAGTGATTTGTTTTCGTTTTCAGGATTTTTTCTTGGAAATGTTTGCCATCGTTTGATGCAAGTTGGATGGCTTGAAATCATTTGATCAAGCCAATCTTCTGTACAGTTAATTTGCAAGCACTAAATGATTAAATTGAGGATTTAAATCCTGGATAGATAGAAGTTGCATGTCAGAATCCCTTAGAACAAGTCGAAATACATATCACTATAACTATAAAAAGAGAGCATGTATCATCAGATGAGAGCAAAATCAAATGCTATCCTCGCATCCCTACTCAGGGAGGGAGTAGTAGACACGCAGAAATTACGAATCTATAAGAGAGACAAGATTGTATGGAACACGATAAGCTACTGAATATCCGTTTCTGTTAAGCCAGTTTCTTAAATATACCACGAAGACCAGCAACGGATTTTCCATTATTTAAGATATCACAAGGGAGGAGTTTAATACATCCATCTCTATTCTATTCATATGTTCCTTGGAAAACATTAGCCCATCCCAATTTTCCCAACCAAAAGTATGATGCCATTGTCCTCGTTTTATATACAGATCAACGTAAAAGCATTGTTTCCCACCAATCAAAGCTCATTGTTTCAAACAATTACAATCAGAAAGCTTAGCCACCACAGGAAATGCAGCCTTAAGAGGGAACTTCCCTCCCTTACCCTAGAAGAAGCTTCTTTGCACAATGTTTAAAACCAGTAGAACAACAATATGCTATAGCTGAAAGGACTGGAAGTGCTACAGTCAATCAGTGAGAAAATTAACAAAATTTAATGAAACCATTCTTTCTTGTCCATCCTTAAAATCCATCAGCTTCATCAATTACACTTATACAGAAATACGTTTGTTTTGTATAGCAAAAATGTCGATAGAGATAATAGAGACCACAAAAAAGTACAAACCTGGACTCAAATTCTCTGATCTCAACAAGTTCCTTCCCTAAGAAATCCATCCACCGCACTTTCTTCTTATTAACCTCTTTCGAATCAAAATCTGCCTTTTTGAGACTACTTTTGAGGCCATTCTGAGCCTGTGATTGTTTCCCATCAACACCTACACTCCCTTCTTTCACATCAACGGAATCATTCAGAACATGAGGGCTGTTTTCCAATTTCAGTGGTACTGGTCCGTATATTCTAGGAGAGGGCTTGCAGAAGCAAATGAAAGGACAATGGATCTTGCAAAACAAGAGCCGCATGAACAAATATTTTCTTGATCGTCAATCAAACTACATAAGAATTTGCCCATTTCATTTGCCCATTTCATGACTCCAATTCAAAAGCATGGATCTAAAACTTGAATCTTTCAACCATTGAATTCCTATAATTTGAGAACAATGAAGAAGGACAAAAAATGGAAAGCAAGCAAACCCAACAAGGTGGTTTGTAAAAGGAACTGTCTTTTAACAGACAAAACTGCTGTCAACTTGGCAAAAAAGTTGTCGGAACAAAATGGACCCCATTGAAGAAAATAGAAACAAAACAAGTTGTAATAACACAGAACCAAATTAAACTCAAAATGGGGTACTTTTGTTTTGAGTTTAGAGATCGAAAGGAGGGATCAAGTCAAAAACTTTCAAAGAAAGAAGTGGAACCCAGAAAGCAATTTTGAGTATTAAGGTATTTGATGATGAATTAGAAGACTCTATAGACTGAAAAAACCTGTCCATCCAGAGTTAAAACACACCTCTGTTTCAATGATAGAGAAAGACAGCACTTGTAATCTTAACAAGACAGGACAAAATTATGGAATATTACTATTGCATGAAATGACAATCCTAGCCTCTTTCATCTCACCTCAGCATTGGAAACCAGCCATGAAAGGAGGAGCAAGAAATCCAGTCAGACATGTAGGGGCAAAAAGAAGGGGCAACCTTAAGAGAGACTAGGATTTGGAAGATAAAAACCAACTGCCAAGTATACTTGTATTCTATAATGTAACTGTTAGGCCCTCCACAATCCCAAGAAAAGGGATTTTATTATTAACTGCCTTAAATACTTTATTTTGCATGCAGGAGGAATATTATGACGGTGCAGAAAAGATGAAAAATAACATAAATAATAAGAGGATATATCTATTTTTATACTTCTTGTTTTGAAAATAAAATTTATTCCAAAATTGTTTTTTAAATAAATCTATTATTTTATTTTTTTATCTTTATTTCTTCAATGAGATATATTTTTATCTTCTTCTTTTTTTAATTTTCTATATTAAAACACTATCAAACACAACCTATACTTTTAAAATCTTTTTCCACTGTACCCGGGTGGAAGGGACTTGTCTCCTTTTACTGTACCTGGGTTTGAGCCCTGGCGTGCATGCCTGTCACCCCCGCGGTGCCTTACATGTCTCTACTGGGTTTGTAGAGTATTCAGTGAGTCGTGGGGATTAGTCGTGGTACGCGCAAGCTGACCCGGACACTCCACGTAAATCAAAAAAAAAAAAACTCTTTCATTTCAATTTTGTGGGTTTCAAGGGCAAGATTTTAACTTATTGTGAAAGAGAATGTTCAAAGAATCTGCACGCATGTTTGGTATTACGTTTGAAACTACATTTGTATATGTTTTAAAAGTGTGTTTGGCTTGAAAAACATTAAATTTATATTTATTTTTAAATTTTTTTTATGCTTATGATGAGGTGTTATTGTCAAAAATTAAAAAAGATATGAAAAAAATTATTTTATTATATTTTCAAATAAAAAATAATTTTAAAAAACATAACGCATCTTAATACCAAATACAATGAATTACATATAGCAAGCACGTAGTTGTATTCAAACAAGTTACCTTAAATGTAGAAGCACCATTAGCCAAGATAATTCTCCCATGGTTTGCCTAATAGGCAATTAAGCATCCCACTAGGTTATGACTTTCCTCCTTATCCAATGATTAGGCATCAAGGTTTCCAAGTTGACTCACATGTTGACTCGGATTTATTCTAATGATATGGAATTAGGTTTTCTGAGGAATTTTAGAGGATTTAATCCAAAGCAAAGCTAGTGGCTGTGTTTTCCCCTCGATTTGCTCTCCTCTTTATTCTTTCCCTAGTTGCCTCCTCGATTTTAGCAGGCACAAAAGTACTCTTGGGTAAACTGTGATTTGCTTCCTATTTTTTATGATTTTACAACTTGGTCCTTTTGGTTTTGAAAATCATAAGCTAATCCCTTGATCTATGTTAATTGTTAAATTTTAAAAAAAAATGTGTAAACATTCTTTTCTAAGTGCATCTTTGATCTTATCTATGGTATGTGAGGTTGCAAATCTTGATTAGGAATGAAGAATATTTTAGAAAAAATAATTAAATTGTCAAGAGAAATCCAACAAAAAATTTCAGTTTTGAACACTTGGTATCATTTTTTTTATCAAATGAATTAAGTAATTATTTCACTGAAAAAAACTTAGATATCAATGAAGATATTATACAAACATTACAAATCAAATATATTTTATTTTATTTTTAATTTTTTATTAACATCTAACATGTAAATTCAAAATAACATGAGTAGATGAAAGATATATTTGATAACACAAAGTATAATATTATCAAAAGTATTTAATGACATGAATGCCATTGATTTACATGTCTTAGTAGTGAGTTATTGAGATCCTATTTATTAATTTACAAGTCTTAGTATTAGTAGTGAGTTATCGAGATCCTATTTATTTTTTTATTTAAAAAAAATAATTTTTTTTGTTTTAAATTAATATTTTTAATGTTTTTAAATCATTTTAATACGTTGATATTAAAAATAATTTTTTAAAAAATAAAAAATATATAATATTTTGATAATTTTTTAAATGAAAAAATCGTTTAAAAAAAATCACAACCACACTTTTAAATAGACATCAAAGGATTTAGAAACTATTTATTTTTGTATTTTAAAAGCATTTTAAAAAAATTAAAAAAATTATTTTTTTATTTTAAATTAATTTTTTAGTCTTTTTATATTATTTTGATGTGTAAATATTAAAAATAAAAAAATATTAATTTAATATATTTTTAAATAAAAAAAACTGAAAAATACAATTATAGGAATATTAAACCGAAAAAGGTATCATGCATCCAAGGTAACATGATAAGAATGAGGCAAAGGCACTCATTTTAAAGATGTGCCACACGTTAACGTGCCAAAATAGGGAACCATCAATCGAAATTCGAATGCTAGACATTTGGAAACCACATGATTATTAGAGAAGCCAATCAAAGGCAGTCATATGATGCAAGGAAAAATCACGAAAGCCAAGGTAAAAAGTTTGTGACATGAACTTCATGGATGTCACTTTCATCTCCCCTTTTTTGTTTTTTGAGGGACAGAAGCATGCCCCTATGTGTTTGCTTTTGTCAGAGTTCAGCATCGGAAACTCTTAATCACAGACAAATTTACTAGCAGGTAGCAGGGATTTATATGGATATGATGAAATGGATTATAACAGCAAACAGAGCAACTCGTTTCTCCAGTAACACATATATAGAATTTGAAAGCCTCTAATTTTCAAGTTGAACTAATAAGATATTACCGATGCAATCAATTAATGTCAAATCAGGTTCATAGCGACCCATTGTTGCATCGAAGGACCTCTCCAATCAGCCAGTGGCTATAATAGAACTAACCAGGCCTGCTAAAGATCGGCGAAGTACACGAATTGTTCAAGAAGCCCATCATAAAAAGAGTAAAGGCTGGATGCTAACCAATATTCCCGGGGTTTGATATACCATATCAACATGATATTATTAAATTCAGTTTAACTGCTGAACTCATATACTTGTAGATTTAAAAAAATATCAAATTCAATATCTTTAAAGTCAATTGCACGCTTAGTCCATATGCCTATAAATCTAGCAAGATATCAGATCCAATACCATTTGATTCAGGTATGCATTTAACCCAAGTATCTATTAGTATAGAAACGTGTCTGACCTAGTAATCTTGAATTCAACTATATGTTACACTTGAATGCCCATGAATCTAACAAGATGTCAAACCCAATATTCTTGGATTCAGTTTTATACTTAGCCCAAGTGCCTATAGATCTGACAAGTTATCGGACTCAATATCCTTCAGCTCAGCTACGCACTTAACCCAAATGCTTATGAGACTAATAAAATGTCATACCTAATACCCTTAGACTCAAATATGTACTTAGCCCAAGTTTCTACGAGCCTGGTGATGCGCCTGACCCAATACCTATAGAATTAGTTATACATTGAGCCTAAGTACTTATGGGTCTAACACAATACTTTTGAACTCAACAATGTGCTAAGCCCAAATGCATATAAGTCTGGTAAGACACCAAACCCAACATCCCTAGATTTGGAATCAATCTAGATCCGAATATATCTTGAATTGAAAATCTTTTTAGGTCTCATACCAGGTCACAAGACTATTCTATAGTCTATGATATAAAATGTTAAAGGATCTAGGGTAGTCTTGTCCTCACCATCCATACATCATATTCTAGACATTTCCAGTCACCTATGTATGTCATCACCACCAGTCTCATGATAAGGATTTAATACTTCAATAGACATTGTACTTGTAACTCTTTTCAAGGTAGATATAAAAAAACTACTTGCTTCGTCATTTTACATATTATCTTATCTTTGGAGCCCTACTTTTTAAGTACTTCAACCATAAATGACAGAAGAAGATATGTAGCCTATTATGTAACCAAACTTTACCAAAGTGTGACGTTCAAACAATGGAGCAAGATACGAGAAATAAGATCAGCATGGCTAACAGGAGTAGAGAATGCAAATAGATGAAGCCATCTTCATGTGTGATAGAGATTAGAAGAATAGAGTTGAATTTGCCAAGATTCACAAGTGGAGAAGACAGATCAATTGAGTGTTATCTTCTCATTAATTAATCTATCAATCTATACAAGTTCTCATAAAGACTGAGAAATTAGTGAGCAGATCCTTCAGGAGTTGTATCCATTTCTGAATCGAAAGAAAAACATAGGTTTTTATCTTGGCTTTGTATGACAGGAGTTGTGATAGATGAGTTCACCTCATTCCGGCCACCATGTGAGTCATAACTAGCATTGGAAATATTGTTCAGCTCACTCTGCAAATCAATTCAAAA
The DNA here is from genome assembly GCA_015708895.1 of Populus ilicifolia. NCBI lineage: Eukaryota > Viridiplantae > Streptophyta > Magnoliopsida > Malpighiales > Salicaceae > Populus > Populus ilicifolia. Next base: position 353,413 of record SRLM01000189.1, on the reverse strand, counting down.
AAAAAAAAACGAAATCACAATCAGAATTTGCATAACTAGTCAGGAAATAACATAGCCTTCCCAAAACATGTTTGCAGCTTCAACTAAAGGCCATGCCTTCCCAGCAATTGATTGCCTTTCCAGCATTCAGACAGTACTTGGAGCATAAAATCATGCTCCCACCCACTATGTTAAATATGACTTCTGTTCCAAAGTACCATTGAAAAAGTTGTACTTTCTGGTATCGCTAGAGCATTTTCTATTGATCTTCTCAAGAGATGGGATAGCCTTAATTATATTGTCAATGGCACCTTCCTCTTAGTTATTTTCCTATTCGTTCAATGCAGCAGTTAAAAACAGATAGCATGGCTACCTGTGAATATCGAAAGACAAGATTGGGTCTTGAACAGTCTACAATCTTCAGGATTTTGGAAAGGAAGAAAAGAGTCGGATATTTATATGTAAAGCACAGGTCAACAGAATTTAAATCAGCAACAGATTGCAGCTGGTAAGAAACAGGCATTAAAGAAAACAAATTGGTAGAAGAGCATTTATTATATCAGTTTCTCCGCACTGGTTTTATCATCATTCACAATCTTCTCACCTTTGTAAATTTAAAACTTTTACAAAAGGTTTGATGGGCTCCTAAGATAAAACAAAACAGAACGAGATGGAATGCTTGAGCAGCAAACCTACCTTTATGATGCAATAAACACTGAGAGAGGAATATTTAATGAAGAGTTACTTCCATGTTTAGCAATCACAATACCAAAGATGAGAAACATGTTTCAAATGAATGAATGCCAAGAGCTTTTCCTGAATTGTGAAGAGAAGGATTGTAAGTAAAAATTTCATAACAAAACCTGCAGATAAGTAGAAATATCTTCTGGTGTCACCATTATTCCACCTTGCTGCTTCACTGCCATCCAGTTACTCAGTTTCTCCTGAAGAAAACAAATGGTAATGTATGAGTGGATGGTCTTCATGAACATCAAAGGCATGTTCTATTTTCCAAAGGGTTGAATAAAGCTAATAACGGAGATGCCAGCAATCATGCACATGATTGCACCACTCTTATGCAGCTTATCATGATAATCCCATGATATATAGAGGAGACTTGAGAAATCCAGTTGAGCAATTTCAGCCCTAGAAAATAATTACCACTAGCTTTACTAAAACAGTGTCAACAAAAATGGGAACCAAACGATGCAGTCCAACAAATATCTAGTGCTTCCTTGTTTGTTTCAGCAATGACCCAATCTGCTTATATTAACAGAAATGGCAGCGCCAAAGCTAAGGCTAAATAACTACGACTAAGAAACATAATTAAGTGCGTGCATGCAAATACGGTCAAATTTATCAAATAGCTAATGGACCCTAGTCAAATAAACATAGAACAGAATTGTCAGAACCAGTTTAATCACTACATTTTTCCATCATTTTGCTGCTATCAGTCCCAGATTCAACCAATTTAATGCAATTACTTCACTCCTCGGATAAGAGAGCGATCAAGAGAGCAAAGAACTACCATTTGTAATTTTCAATAAGATTTTCAGCATCCAATAATCATAAAAATAAACGCTTGGAAATCTTTTTTTGCTATTTGATCATTGAAACCCAGAAAATGAACAAAATGGGATAATTAGGAGTCTTCTCCTTGTACCAAATACGGTCCTTAACTAAGAACATTCAAATCCCATTACTTTTCCAAGCTTGCCCATAGCTTCAGACTTCCAAAATGACACCAAGCATTCAATAATCCATAAGAGGCCAAAAGAAAAGAAAGAAAGAAAGTAAAACATCGTTCATGAAAGAAAGAAAAACATCGTTCATATCATTCAGTAAACACGGTACTCAATCAATTCACTCAAGTTAAAACAACAAATCAGTAAACTTGATATGAGGTTAAACCAAAACCAACAACTATGATAATTCATATCACATAAGTTCCAAAAAGCATGATAATCGTAACCAATTATACATTAAAGATCAAAACTTTCAACAACAAACACACCATCTACCCTCAAAAGTAGAATCAAAACAATCAAACCCCAAAGGGGTTTTCACAAATTCAATAAAGATGAGTCGTGCCATACCAAAACAAGAAAAGGAAAAGAAATTGAACAAAAAGAAAAAAGAAAGAAACTTTTAGTGGTCTCACGAGAGCATGTCTTTGTCCAGCTTCAAAAGAAAGCTTGTTATGACTGATTGCTTGAGAGTATAATTGAGAGAGTTCATTAGCAGAATTTCTAAACGCTGAATACAAAACTTTGTCACTCTCATCTACTATCGCTGCGCTACTTTCCACTTTCCTCTTCCTCGCCATAACTTTCGTTTTCCTCCTCTTCTATCTGAGTAATTTTTTTTTCTTGTGGCTATTTACAATAAATACTCTAATCCTTTTCTTTTATGTCTCCAGTTCTTGTAGTGGCCCACAGAATCCCCACTTTGGTTTCCTATTTGGCCCAAAAAACTACACTGCTCACAGCCACAGATGAATCCATAACTGAAGATGGGACTCTCTACTTAAGTTGGAATTTTTTTTTAATTTACGTGTGGTATCTACATGATTTATTAAACATCCTGCAAGTTTAGTAAATAAATAAAGTATTATAAAAATGACAAACATGAATGGTAAGATTCAAACCCTAAATAAAAAAAAAAAATTCCTTCAACTATTAGGTTACAACCTCACTTATATACTTATATGAAGTTTGAAACTTTGAGAGAGAGAGAGAGATTAATCGAGTGGACAAAGACAAAACAGTTTTATAGCTTTCAATGCCAATTTGCAAGTATTTGAGTTCTCCTTGGTGTGTTATATTGATTGGTGAGTTAATAGGTTGTTAGAGGGGTTAATCACTCCAACTTGGTCCCTGTACTATTCTAGTTTGATTAATTGAGTCCTCTTACTTCCTGTACATCTTGATTTACAAGCACGGCGGGGCTCTCTATTATGAGGTTGCAGGGTAGAAGTGCTCTCTGTCTATGACAGGGTTAGCAATGGCTTGCTGTCATGCTCTATGCATGACAAGTGTCCTGTTGATTAAATCTAATTAAGAAAAAGAGAAAAATATTTTTTTATGAAAAAAGAATAAACAGTCTTAAAAAAAAACGTATTCGTAAGACTTATGAGATGATTTGGGGTTTTTACATTTATGTTAGTTTATATTATTATCCATTGGTCTTAAATAATTGAAATTTGAAAGTATAAAATAAATTAAATGTAATTTGCTAAGCATTTTTTTTTCTTTTACAAATAGAAGAATGCACATCCATCATTGGATTCCACATTAAAATCATGTCTTAATGTTTAATGTTTAACTCGTATTAGTCTATATGATTTGTATACCCTGTCTAGTTATGAAATTGCAAAGTGAAAGAACAAAAATCTTACAACATTGTCGAATCAAACACGTGTGAAATCAGAAAACCTGTTTTGTCCCAGAGTCATCTCTAAGAGTGATGAGAAGTGCAAGCTTTCCAAGAGCTCAGCAGGCACCAATTCTCCCAGCAATGGATACTTGATCGTTCTCACTAGACGACAATTCGTCATTGACTAAATTTCACCTTCATTTAACCTCACCTGTGTGTTAAGAATCTCAAAGTTTTTTGTTTTTTGTTTCCCCTGGTTGCAGATATATGGTTTGAGCTTCTGGCGCCTGAAGAAGCAACGACTGACGAACTGAGATTGGCGCACTTATGGGAGCAGAAACAAATTGATTTTGCAACATATTTATTAGAAAATGTTAGTACATTTGAGCAGATGACCCTGTCACTGCATGCCAAGATGTTCTCAATTTCCAGGGAGTGGTCAGAGAGGCATGAGGCCATATGGGACAATGAACGGAACATCCATGATTCTTTGAACACCTGCAACAAAATGCCGTGTCTGAAAATGTCTAGGTGGTCATTGGATGTTATATTTTATATGTCTCCGTCCTTTCAATCAAATTAATTTATATCCAACGCTAATATGAAGAGAATAGTGCAGGCAAAGCATTAAATATTAAAGTTTGAAAAATTTTCATTCGTGCTATATGCATAGGGGGAGTCTTCTATGCCCATTTTTTCTATGTTTATAGGTTTTTTATATTTTTTATCAAATGTTTATGGATATGAACGGCTGGCGTTCCTATCAAACTATTCATCTTTAAACGTGGTGACCAAGTTGTGCTTGACTTCTGTTTTCATGTGTTGCTAACCGAAGGTCAACGCTTAAACTAAGACCCATCTTCTCTGCTGCAAAGTCCAAACTGTAAGGGCACTATCGAACAATCATTTTGATCACAATTTACGTCATTGGTGGCTGCATCCAATCTGAGAAGCAGCCCTCTCTTTCAGGTCGTGTATTTGATATGATGATAATTTTTACAGTTATAAATTTTTAAAAATATATAATTAAAGTACAATTTTTTAAAGTTTTTTTAACGTCAAAAATATATCAAAAAATAAGCTCATATCTGTCACTACCTGTGATTTTTAAGGTTTTTTTTCCTCTTTTTTTAATCTAAAAATGTGTCACGACATGAAAACAAAACAACAGCAGCAAGCAAGCAAACAACAAAAGAGAGCGAGGACAGTTGAGACAGAGGATTAAAAATCTGTCTTAAATCAAAGGAAAGAAATAGCAAAGAGAGAAGAGAGAAGAAAAATGGTGTTCAACAGCTTAATTGTATTATCAGTAGCCCACGTATCAGCAGACGTATGGCAACATATAGCATGCGTAAGGTTCCAAGATCGTGTGAGCAGTCACCAGCTCCTTGATCTTGTTTGCTGCTTTCCTCTTCAACAACTGGGCCGTTTAGCTCTTTTCGTCTGGACTTTCCTCTGCTTGCCTCCACCTGATTCTTTCCTGTCTTCTTACTCTTATTACTCCACATCATCAGATGATGAAGATCACCATCAGTATGATCATCATCATCATCATCAAGCTTCTTTTTCTTCCTCCTCTGCTGATGTTGAATACTACTACTATGACTCTGACTGATTTACTCCATTTTGTTTCATCATTTGTGCACGGTATCTCTCTCTCTCTCTCTCACTTGTATATGTTTAATTTGTTTCTTTTGTTTTGTGGGGATTTTGTTTTGTTTATGAGGAAATTGTGGGGTTGTTTGGATTGGTGTTGCATGATAATTTTGTGGAGACGAGTGTATATATCTACTGATTTTGTGGGTTTTTATCAAGATTCTTTTTCTTTTCTTTTTTTTTTTGCCTCAATCTGGCTTTTCTTTTCTTTTTCTTTTTTTTTTATATTTATATGTCAAGATTGCATCTTGATGAGTGATGGCATCGTTAAAAGGCTAGGTCATGGCCATGGAGAAGATTTTTAAAAGAAAAGTTTGCTTGCTATCCTTGGAATTTGCAGACTTGTATGTGTTTGTGCATATGCAATACCATTGAGGGTTATGTCCATTTTGAACTTGGATCCAGTTGGACTCCGCTAGTTGATGATGATTGCTTTTTGTCTTATACTTGTTTGTTATGAGGATACTGTCCAAACCAAAGTTGATTCTTTTCTCTTTTTTGAGCAGACAGCTAATAGATGCCTATCCAATATCATGTTATTTGACTAAAAAGTTATGTCAATTCCTAGAGGCAAACTTTTCACTTGAGGTGAATGAGATCTTTATAAGTATCTTATCCTCTCGATGATCAATTAGTCGATTACCCTGAACATTTTAGTTTAGCTATTAGAGATGGAAGATATATAATCTTGAAAATTTTCACCTAGATTATCATTTAATGCTGTCTATTGATTGATTTCATTGGAAGTGCAATTGTCAATAATCATTCTACTTTCTCAAGTTCCTGGTTGCTGAAATTTCATACTTCATGTGGAAAACTTGCTGGGATAGAATTCTTTTGTAGACTGCTTAGTCTCTTGTCCATGTATGCAGTTGTAGAGTTTGTCTTGATAAAGGATCAGAAAAGATGATTGTGTTCAAGTTTTGACTTCAGTCGGCTACATCAAGCAAAGAGTTTCCAGATGACTAAGATAACTTAAAGGAGCTTGTTTATGTTCATCTTGTTTGTATCCCTCTAGCTGTTGACCGTGCTGAATCTTTGTAAGTAATTAATTTCAGATTTTTCAAAGTTCCGTATTTCATGGTTGTGTGGTTGCTTTAAAACTACAGATACAGTTTCTAATGCAAAATGTATTAAAGTTAACTGTTTGTACATATGGATGATTCTGGGACTTCTTGTTACATTCGTTTCAAATGACTCCCTAAATCGACTACTTTACATGTGTGACCATTATGAAATTGTGATATTGGCCTAATTTCATTTAGAACTTTTGGGATCTTTATTTGTTATGTAGATGTATCCAATCTTGTAACTTTTTTATTATAAATAGAAATTTATACAAATTCTGGATTGGTTATACATGATGGGATAGGATTTTGATTTAAGCAATTGAAATAAACCATGAAAGACTGCATGATTACTTAGAGGCTGAGTTATTTTTAACCAAATTGTTCTTGGATATTAAATTGTTAAAAGCCACACAAAAGAGTTGTGTTGCAATCAAACTGGTTATGCCATGTCCCCCATTCATATACCTTGTGAAATAGCAATAACAACAAATGATATTGATAGAGAGATGAAAGGAACTGCATATGTAGCTGAATATCATAGCTCTATACATTGAAGTATGGAAGAAGCAAGTGGTATGAATATTCTCCTTCAAAAACTGTTTTACAAATACTCTTGAGGTCGTATGACAAATGCAAGAAATATGTAGCAAAGGAGATGGAAATGTTTGGGCAGTTGCAGAAAAGAAGGCAAAGAAGTTTGAAAAAAGAAACCAGAATAGCACAGGTGAATGCCCATAAAACAGGTAAATGATATGGCCTCTCATTTAGATCTTGAGGTCGTGAGTGATCCTCTGTCAGATTGTTTTGCAAATTGCTGAGAAGATAGAGATAAGAAACTCTAAAAAGGGTCTATGATTTGGTTGATAGAACATTGTGAGTTGGAATATGCCTGGTAACAGTTGGATATTGTCTGTTATTATTCTCGCTGGTGTAGGGGAATCCAGCCCTCACATCAAAAATTGAAAAGACAAATGGCCAGATCTTTCCAACAGTTAAAAGGAATCCATTCCATTTTATGGTTAAAAGGAATCCATTCCATTTTATGAACTGGCTTGCTGGTCCTCTCTCGTGAAATATATGATTTTCGGTTGCACTGCCACATTTAACATGACTCAAAACATTGCTGCAGCTCGTTTGCCCTAACCTACAGACAGACATCCTCTAGGAGAAACATAATTTTTCCCAGATGGCTTTTGAAGATTGCAAACCATATGTAGAGACTGCAGGTTTCTCATTACTTGTGACCCTGTGTTTTCCCGTGTTGCTTTCCAGAGAGTTGCCTGAAGCAGCTATGGTTGGTATCCCTATGCTCAAATTCTAGCTGCTGCATTCTATGATATCGCATCTGCCTTACAAGTATTAATCAAAATGATCAGTCTCTTGAGAAGGAGTTATCCAAATGTGGTTTTCCTGTCCTTCGTGAAAACAGAAACTAGATATGGAAAGATTAGGAAACATGTTGGAAAGTTGGCAAGTTAGTTTCGATGGGAATCGAGGGTAGGGTCTTTGGCATCTTCACTCGTCGTTTTCAAACTTCTCTCGAGGCCGTCATTAAGAGGGTCTTTGCGAGTAAGAAGAGCATCAACTGGCCATTTTACAGCCTTCAGAGTGTTGGGAAGTCTCTGCTATCATCAAGTAGCAAGAAAACTTGTGCATTGGGAGATTAGAGGGCCTTGAAATCTGGGGTGAGTAACAGTTGGGAGTTCTGGTACTCTCTGTGTAAAACACAGTTGAAACCTGTTCAGGAAGGCTCATCGTTCGTCGGCAACAGCCAGGCCATCTTCAGTGAGATTCATGGGACGATATCCCAAATCAGGGGAAGCATTTATGTGCAGGACATGCTCATGGGATTGGTTCAGCATGCATCTCCGAGTCTCCATGTGCAGGCCACGCACAATGACTTGAACACAACATGACCAGAACAAAAACATCATACAAGCCATTCATTCATGTTAGTTCTTATATGCTAATGGCTTATCACAAATCGGAGTTTTATTATATTTATTACTCAACGAGTAAAATTCTTAAAATAAAATAATATATATATATATGAAGTATAACTTGAACGGAGTTTTTAGGGAAAATTTATATATATAAAATCCGTTTTCTTATTAACTTTTTAAAAGTAAAAGGGGATCAAGATTATAGAAAAAAAATTAAAAAGTCAACGAAATATTAAAAATAAATAAATTAAAGTTATCTTCTTAACAAAATGCGAGGTCATATCACGTGTTTATTCTAAGCTTGACAAACACCTAAAAAATAGTCTTTGAAAAAATAAATAAAATGGATTTCATTTAACTGAAAAAACCTTTATAGGTGAGACGCAGCGTTTTTCGTGCTCTCATTCTACGGTGTACGCGCACATCCCTCTATCTAGCCTGTGTTCAGTCAGTCACCTTCCCGCCGCTTGCTTCCGCTACCTCTTCTCTTCCTTCGACCTCCGCGTTCCGGCCTATTGCACCGCCTGCCTCTTCCGGTTGGTATTGCAGCTGCTCTTTCTTTCATTCTTTTTGTCTCATATCACTGTTAGACTTGGGACTTTTGAAGTATAAAAGACTGTGTGTGAGTGCAAGGACTATGAACTAACTCCTATCTAGTCAAAGGGATGTGCTTTATTTCATGGACATAGGATTGTTAAATTGAAAACTCAATCTGGGTTTTGCTCGTTTGATCAAAAGCAATTAATTGCGTGGTTAAAGCTTGAATCTTGATCTTTGTAGATTAGTTTTTGTCCACTTTAGCTTGAATGAGGTTGATAGAGAACACCCAAATATCCAATATAAATGAATAATCCTTGTTTAAGGAAACAAAATGTGCACCAATAACATTAATCTGTCAGGATATGGTTTTGACATGTGGTTACATTGAGGAAGAGAGATGAAGCTAGGCCTGAGCCGAGCGTGTCTTTATGGCTGCTGTTGCACACCGATTTTTCTCTTCATCAATGCCGTCTTTAACAACAATTAAACCAAAAATACCCCTCTTTTTTAGGCCACCTAATTATTTAGTGCTTCATCAGAACTTAAAAAATGTCATGGTTGGGCAAAAAACGTTGCCTCCTATGTTGGGTCGTCTTTTGTGGAGTCTGATAATGGCCCTGACTCCATTCTCCTGTCCTGTGTAGGGAGCTCAATTAGCTCATTGAGGACTCACTTGTAAACTGCTCCTCCTCCTCCTCCTCGTGCTTTTCCTTTTCCCGTTATAAATATGATACTAGTGGTAAAAATGAGAATGTCATGCTACGGATAAGTTCGGATGATCTTTACCAATTGTGGAAGCAGATGATTGAAGAGAGGAGGCCTTACCAGTATATAGTAGGGTGTGAGCACTGGAGGGACTTGGTGTTGAGTGTGAGGGAGGGGTCTTGATTCCGAGGCCAGATACAGAATTGATTGTTGATCTGGTAAGTGATGTGGTTTCCAAAAATGAAGAATTGGGACAAGCGTTGTGGGCAGATGTGGGTACGGGTAGTGGTGCTATTGCTATAGGTATTAGAACGATTTGGGGAAGTTATGACACTGATTGAAGCCCAATTGCAGTTTTGGTGGCAACTCTAATGTGCCTGTATGGCCTTCAGGATGTGATTGAAGTAAGGCAAGGATCTTGGTTTGAGCCATTAAAGGATGTTAAGGACAACTTGTAGGTATTGTGAGTAATCCACCATGCATACCAAGTGACAAGCTAAAGTTGGTAGACATGAACCAAGACTTGCTTTAGATGGTGGTTCTAGTGGGATTGATTATCTTGTTCATCTTTGCAACGGGGCTTCTGCAATGTTGAAACCTGATGGATTTTTTGCTATTGAAACTAACAGGGAGAAGCAATGTGAGTTTCTAGTAGATTGCATACAAAATGACATTGCTGGGAGCTTTTGTAATCTGAGCATTGCTGGTATTGAAAGATTTGTGACTGGGTTCCGCAGATGAGTAACATAATTGTTAAATGGCCCTTTACCAGCCATCAAGAAAGATGCAAGACAAGTTGTGTTGCGATGTAAATAAATTTAGTAATATCTAATGAAATCATAGTACCATCATATTAGTGCCCCTTTGTCATATCATTGATGACCTGAATGTGTTGAGGTTAAAAAATTGTAACTTATTTTGCTAGTTAGTGTGAATTTATGAATCTTATGAGATTCTTTTGCATGTAGAGTCGCCCTAACTTCTTTGTCTCAAAAGTTCTGGTTGTTTTCGTCTCTCTGTTGATTGATTTCTGAGTGTTTGATCCATTACAAAAACATATAAAGGAATACTGATTCAAAGAAAATAATCTTTTATGTCTCAATTTTTCTGGCTTTTATAAAATCTGAAATTTTCTCAAAAGTTGTACTACATTTTAGGAGGTGTGAAACTTTTGTTTTTGTCATGCTGTTGGTTGTGATGTGTTTTAGTTTCAAATTTGTTTTAGCAATTCTTCAGCCACCAAAATGGGCATTGTGTACAAAGATGTATGATGCATTTCATATCTTTGGCTTTGACATAAAATGGGAACTTCAGGTGCTTTGTGCTTTAATATCCTGTTTAAAAACTACTACTGTTCTGATACATCATGTATAACATATTCAGCTTTGATGTTCTTTCAGTAGGAATGAGTCGTGTACAAGGACCTTCATCCCTTAAGAGGAAACGGCCAGAACTGAATTCTCCAGTTCAATCTCTGACTGAACATGAGCGTATCCTCTATGATGTGATCCGAGGCAAACAAGATATTGGAATCTGGACCAGAGACATGAAAAAAGAAGCCAAACTTCCAGATAATGTGGTTAATAAATCTCTCAAGGCTCTGCGGGTCAAAAACTTGATAAAAGAGGTGGTGAACATCCAAAACAAGGGGAGGAAACACTTCATGGCAACAGAGTTTGAACCTTCAAAGGAAATCAGTGGAGGGGCATGGTATCTTGAGGGGAGCCTTGATACAGAGTTTATCGAGTCACTGAGGCAGTTATGCAAACGCCAAATAGAAAAGAAGGGGGTTGCCACTTTGGTGGAAGTTACAGATATGATCAATAGTTATCCAGCCTTCAATGTTGACGTGACAAAACAGCAAATTGAAGAGATCCTGAGGACTTTGATTTTGGACAATGCAATCATGGAAGTGAAGAGTAATGGAATGGGTGAGTTTGCTTCAATTCCTTTTGGAGAAGTTTGCTATAGATACATTAGCAAGGGAGCCCTTGGAGGGGAACCAAAAGCAGGTGCATTAGCTTCAATCCCGTGTGGAGTTTGTCCACGGATAAATCATTGTACACCTGATGGCATTATCTCTCCAAAGACTTGTGTCTACTACCAGAAGTGGTTGGATTTTTAATTTCTACGCATATATTTTAAAAAATTATCTCGCTCTTTTACATTTAAGATGTCGAAAAATCTCCTTTCTGGATACCATGCTATCATTTATATAATAGCATAGTTTGCATTTTAATTATTTCTCTTTGGAGTCCCATGTTGTTCTGTGCTGCAATGTTATTAAGCATCTCCATTCAATGTCCAGCGGCTCAGTTTCAACTTCGGGACTCTCTGATATTTTGTAAAGCCCTTCGGGAATAACCGTTCATGTTCTGTTGATACATGTAACTAATTTCTGTTGCCATTCTATTGTTGCTTGAGGTATGATGAGATTTCAATGGAAAAATGGATTTGGCTATTGCATCTCAATCTGCAAAATACATAAACTCGTGCATCTTCCTGCTCTGGCATTATTGGAACCAAGATGATGCTCATGTGATAGGTTTTACTTTTCATGCTGTCTTGGCTTCTTTTTCGTTTCTTCATTTGTTATCACTGATAATGCTCTAAAGCTAATTCACCTCCATTATCACTTCTTTTCTTTTCTGAACATCCTCCATTATGAAAGAGTCATATTTACGATGCTTTGTGCATGATTTAAAATTATAGCTGCAAATTGCTCGCTCCCTCTCTTATTTGTGAGATTCTGAGTGGAATATATTGACAATTTGGAGTCATGAAAGAAGTGAATGGCAGCCGAGCTCAGGGCACTATGCACAGGCATTTTGTTCTCTCAGGGCCTAATTTCCACAGATGATCCAAAGTTAATTATGATGGTTGTTCAGTTGCATTCCCAAGTTCCTAGCCTTCCTGCTTGAAAGTGCGTAAACTGGAAAATGCATTACAGAGTGGACAAAAGTGGTTGGTCAATCTTTGGATGCTAAATTAGGTATATTGCATTGAAGAAGGTGCTGGTTGTTGACATGGGAGGTTGAGAGGATTACGCGCACTCAAGCCTCCATCATGCCATCAAACTATTCAAGGGACATGTCGCAAACTCCACGGCAGACTACGGAAAACATGAACAAGCTAGAAGAAATTGCACGTACTAGCCGGGTGCCCTATGCGCCGTGGGACTTAAAAAAAAAAAAAAAAAAAAACAATATTCAAGTAGCGTAAACAAGTTTTTTAAAAAAAAAATATGATTCAAGTTATTAACTTTATTTTATTAAATAAGTTAATTTTATTTTAATAAAATAAAAATAAAAATAAATAATTACAACAACTTAAAAAAATAACAATGATAATCTTGGAAAAAAATTATAAAATAAGACAAACAATGCATCTCAATCCTAAATTCATTAAATACAAAATGATAAAATTAAATTAAAAAACAAAAAAAAATCAGTTAAGGTTAATTTAAATTAGCATGATAAACTAATAATTCAATAAATAAAAGGTGAGTAAAGCTAGTTTAATCCATCCAACCTATGATTTAGATTATAAAAATAGAATAACTTAATAAAAAAGTGTCAAAAATCACAAAACTAAAAAAAATAAGTTTAAAATCTAAATAAAAGAAAGTAAAATTATGTTTAACTTTATAAACTTGTGATTTATGTCATTAAACTAAAAACATTTTATTTGTAAAAAGTACAAAGCTCAAATCTTAATTAATTGGATGTTGAAGAATTAACTTTAAAAAAATATTAATTACAAAAAAAGAATTCAAAATAAAAAAATAACAATTGAAATAATAGAGATTAAAATTGAAATATAAGATAAATTTTATTTTTAATTAAAAGGTTATATTAAAAAGAAAAATTATTTGAACAAAAGGATCAAAAATCAATTAAACAAATAAGGATCAAAATTAAAATAGAAAAATTAATTGAAAGGTGAGATTTAAAATAAAAATTAATTTAACAAAAGGCCCAAAAATAATCAAAAAAATGATGGCGTAATTGGAAATAATAATACATGGCATATTAGGATTGAATGATGGAATTAAAAATACATAGAACTTGTATAAAAAGATCATGAATAAAAATTAAAAATAAAAAAATATCAAAGTTGAAATATCAACAACAAAAAAAACCAAACTGTAATTTTTATACAAGAAAAAAAAAAACAAAACAAGACCCACTAATGGAAAATCGGATTACTAGTGTTGACATGAGTTGTACTATTATAAAGATGACCTGAAAACGCTTTCAATAATAGGATGGAAGATCTTTTTTAGAAATTAAAAGATGTCACACATGCCATAGCTTTTTTTTTTTTAATCTTTTATATCTAATTGAATATCAAATTGCTTCAAAAGTTAGTGATAATAATGAAAAATCCGTTATGAAGAGATAAGAAATATCATTAACATAAATTTTATTATTTTTTGCTTTTAAAAGCATTTTAGTTGTTTCATTGTATTTTTTTTAATATATACATATCAAGTCAGATATCAAATTATCCCTGACTGAATCGATAATAACAAGAAAAAAAAACAATGTAAAAATAAAAAATCATTAAATATATTTGTTAAATATGCATATGAAATAAAATAAATTTTCATTATTATTATTTGTTAATTTAACAATAACTAAATGACTTTATAAAAATAACTAAATATCTTCAACAGCAAGTTTCAAGATTTGTAGATGAAGGTTAAGTCACGACAAAGAAAATGAAAGTCATGGCATGGGAAATGAAAGATTAAAGTGTCATGGAATATTTTTCTTTTTAGTGCTAGGAATGGAAAGTGACTGAGCTGCCTCAAACTTTCACATATCACGAATTAATGTTCGTCTGGTATTATAATAGGTTTTAATTATGATTATTATTTTAAAATATAGATCTAAAATAATTTACAAATTAAAAATCTTTCTTGATCAAGGGTTTTTTTTTTTTTAAGTTTTCAGTAAATCCCATGCAAAATTTATAATTAAAACAAAACACAAATTCCAGCTACACCGCATCACCCTGTCAACCAACCCTGCGTACATAACACCTCTACACACACATCTAGAGATATCTCCACGGCACTTACACAAGGGTTGAAGCTCCGACATCCCCAGCAATGAAGCCACTATAAAACACAGAGTTCTACCAGTAAAGACTCACGGCACCAGGATTCGAGCGGGCAGCTTTGATGGAAGAAAGATCAATAATTAAGATGGATCAATTAATTATTCCAGCAAGGAAAGATTGGAGAACAACTAGGTAGCTAGGAGGGCCGACCCCGAACACCAATCACGGCACCCGTATCAAATCAACGTGGGGCCCTGGATTTTATTATCCAATGAGGGGGGACATGAGTGCCCTCTGGCTAGCTAAGAGCTGACTATTAGATGAGTACTGGTATGGCAGGCGTGTACATGTTTTTCTAAAGAGAAGATAGCACAGTCGCGGAGAGAGAAGGGAGAGGAAAAGGCCATGGGCTCCAGCAACCTACTCGCGTCTATCAAGCATTAACCCATCTTGAAAGAACTAGCATCGCCGAACTTTCTTTGTGTGCAGCCAGGGGCTGGCTGGAATGCTGTCTTTTCCCGCCTAGTTTTCTGCCTGGTGGGGGGTTGCTTGCTGGTTGCCAAATTAACCTCTGCTGACTTCTCTTCTCAAAGATACTATAGCCTTCAATGATCTTGCCCCTGTCTGCACTGCGAGGCCCATATCAAATACTACGTATTCAATGTACTGGAAAGAATTGAAAAAAGAAAAGAAAAAAAAGAGAGAAAGAGAGAGAGCGGGGGAGAGTGCGGTCACCATCTTTTCATTTACCATACATTATAATGATTCCTCGGCCATGAATATCGAAAGCTTTTGGAATATTTCGCATAGTTCATGATCTGCAAAGCACACAATCATTCTTAGCATAATTTGCCTTGTTATTCTCTGACTCAATATCAAGAGCAACTCTTAAAAAACAAAATAAAGAAGTAGAAAAAAATCCCTCGACTTGAAGCGTACGTCATGAAACATGCATCGGGATAAATATTAATGTGGTGAACGATCTTGTATTGGCCGCTGAATTGAGAAGATTGTCTCCCCTTCAAGCTTGCTCCGTCTTTGGATGTCGTTAATGCCTCAAGGCAACAAGAGCACACAGACAGCGATGTTCATGATCAGATATAAAGAACAGGGTCCGCGAGATCAAATTTTATCAGGGTTTATTACTTGTGTTTCGTTCTTGGAACGCTAGAAATTAGCATCCCCTCTAAATAATGCAGACGTGTGAAATTAAGTGATCCATGTCCATGAATTCCCATGCCATCTTGCTGTTCATGCAATGGTATTTTCAAGTCAGTTCAAGAAACCTGACCCGCCCTCCATGATCTCGAACAGTACCACTGGTCACTAATTAATGGTGTTTAATGAAATAATCTTGATCGTTTTATTATTTGTATATAATTAATTAGTGTCTAGTGAGTTAATTGTAATTCTATTCAAGTATTGTCGTGGTTAATATAAGTAAGTGTATTTGTAATTTTGTATTATCTTTACTGTATTTAAACAGGAACAGTAAAGGGTTTCATATCTATTAAATATATTTAACCCAGATATTATTGATCTTGTACGATTCATCAAAAGGCCATTGACAGGTGGTGCGTGATATGATTGCAACAATGGCTGATTTTCTAGAGACTCTGCAACTATTTAACCCCTGGCAGCGGAAAATCATGTAATATATATATATATATACACACACAGAACAAGTGAATATTTTTTTGGAAATATTTTGCATAAATTAAATTCAAAATCTGGGGTGAAAATACAACATGAATGAACTTCAGAGAATGGGCCCGACCATCCAAGTGTCTTGTTACTTCAATGCATGCAAGTATGGAGGAGGGAAGTGGGGTGTGCGGCCAAAATCATATGGATGACGACGACGTGTGGAGCTATGGCCACGTGTCATATCGCGGAAATGGACAAAGGGGTCCTGCAGCTACCGGCAGAAATACAGAATAGTCCTACCAACCACACATTTACTCTATATATATATACATACAAATCTATGCACATATTTTATTTTATTCTTGTTTTGTTCATTTTCCTCGTGTAAATTTCTTGAGAAAACACTAAAATTAATACTTCTTTCCACGTTTTTAATATATTAACATTAAAAACAACAAAAAACTTTAATATATTTTCAAATTAAAAAAAAAAAGAAGACTAGGATTGAACATGGCATGCTGAAACTAATTGCCGGTGCCTGTAGCAGTAGGCAATGTCGGGAATATAAGTAGATATTTATGAAAAAATAATTATGTATTTACTTAGCGAAGATTCCCACATAATTACCGGGCTTCCCGCAGGTTGCTTCACTCGCGTCAAAATATAAGTAGATAATTATGAAAAGAGCAATTATGTATTTAGTTATTGAGGATTCAGTTATAATTAACAAGAAACAATTAAATGGTTTTTTAACCTGTAATGAGCCAAGCCAGGAGAAGGACCAGAGCCTTGGCCTTATTGATGGCTTTGTCACCACTTTCCCCTTGGATTCCCCTTCGCTACCACTAGTTACCGTCAGCGGCGGTGGTCAAGTCAATCCTCTTTTTCACATTTCTCTCATTCCTGCCCTTTTCCTCGTGACGTGTGCCGTTTTCGCACGGGTGTGTCCCTCTTCTTGCACGAGTTTGTTACACGTGTACGTATCGTGATGCACCCACAGGTGGTAAGACCTACACAGTTCACACCAAGGCGTTTTATTATTATTGTTGTTGTTGTTATTTTGGGTAACACGTCACCTCGTTCGTGTACTGTACACAGTGGCGGTTGCGGAGTTAAGGCCGACGGGCAGGCACGTGAGGTAAGTAACGGCGTTAAAAAGGACATAACGGTGGCTACAACTGGGAGCCCGGTACTGTTGCCTTGGTGGTGGGAAACGAGGTGCCGAAGTGAAGGCGGAGGAGACCCTTGCTCGGGAACAAGAATTTCTGTTTGGTCCCCTCTAATTACCATTATTATTATTATTTTTTTTAAATATTTATTCCTTGAATGGATGAGATTTGAAAAATACTATTTTAAATATTAGTGTACTAAAATAATATGAAAGCATAAAAAATAAATATTTTAAAAACGAAAAAAACGAACAGTAACACAGTAATTAACTCGAGGTGACTGGTATCGGGTTAACGTCGCTATCTGGGTGAGCTTGCATGCGATTATGTTTCTTGTACGGTGGACGTCTTGATTATTGATGGCTAATGTGTACGATCCGATCCATCACAGCTCTTCCTCTAAATTTTCACGACAGTCGTACGCTTAGAGCCAATGAAGACAAGTTACCCTTGTCCATTTGAGTTATCGGGAGTCATGTTTTGTTTTTAATGCCTGGGAAATGTAAACGAGGAGGGCTTGAGATTGCATGCATGAGAGAGCTCGAATCCGAGCTAACGTAAGCGTTGGTCCATGAAGCCGAACAAATATATATATTAAGCCTCTCTCTCCTGCTCTATTTCTTTCAATAAAAACAACGATGGCCATTTCTTTAAGAAATGTTCTATCTTTGTTAGATATTTGAGCTCCTACAGCTTTGACATATTCTATTGGCATAGAAAATGGTGCCCTTTGCCTCCTTCGTTTGAGCAAATATTGGACGTTTGAGCAAAAATTGGACCGTGTGTTTTAGCACTTCTCTCTTTTATGTTTAACCAGTTGATTCTAGAATTATATGGCCATTATCCCACTAAGCCTTCTCATAGAACGAGCATACGAACTACACTTGGTTTCCTTTATCATTAGAAAAACCAACACTGTGACTACACAGAAAAATCCTTGCCTAGAGTATCAACGCAAAATCATGATCGTGGTGAGACGCAACTTGTAAGCGATTCCCCGCTGAATTGTAGTCAAAGGGCCATGGAGATTGCCATCTCAAGCACCAACAAACCTGTTTCTCTAAAATTCAAGCAGTCAAAGCAAGTAACCGTGGTAACGTTTGTGCTGGCCATAATGTTACAGTTACTCTCTCTCGCCATCAATTCTATAACCCTTTTACCTGGAACCACAATGAATAAAAGATTACCATTATTTGAAGAAATTTGTAAGTGTGGGGATCGATTCTGAACAAAAAGTGGGGCAAATGGGGAGCCTAAAGGGAGGGCCTCATAAAAAGCAGGCTTTTGAAAAAGACAACGAAAATTTGTTAGTTTTTCCACCACCACTCCCTTCCCCATCCTCCACTAATCCTACTTAATCCCCATTTCACCCCTCTTTTCTTTAATTAAAAAAGTACAAAAATAGATAAATAAAACAATAAAAAATTGCTTTCTTTCTGTGAGAGAGGAGTGAAGGACAATCAGATCACATGGTGGAAATTAGAAACCCAAAGTGGGGTTTAAGCTATTTGAGGAGGAGGAAAGAGACATTTTAATAATAAAAAAAAGAAGAGAGGGTCATGGAGAAAGAGAAAATGACAAGAAAGGTGATTTTTTGAAGAGAAAGAGAGAGAAAGAAGGTGTTTTTCAGAGACAGAGAGAAAAGGCAGAAGTGGGCAGAGAGCTTGATTGGATTTTCTGGAGGAAACAGAACACAACAAGCAAGACCCACTTCAAAGCTAGGTGGGAGCCGAGGGGTGCGTAGGATAAGCAGTAGGAGAAGAAGATTAACTTAAAAAAGCTGTCCTTTATGCGCTCTTCACATTTTTCTATCCCTTACATGGTGTAGCGTAGTATTGTTTACTGCTATGCTTAAGCGTTAACCTGGGTGCGTAGGATAAGGAAGAGTTTGCTCTGGTTCTTTTGTGGGTTTTTTTTTTGCAGTGAAGATGGGTTCTTGTGCTTATGGTGGTTGTGCTCATTTTAGCAGAAGCAGGCTTTTGGTTTTGATATTTTGCTTGTGCAGTTTGGTTTCACTATCTTGCGCTGCTAGATTGAGTGTGTCAAGACAGAAACTTGAGGTCCAAAAACACTTGGACCGCTTGAACAAGCCAGCTGTTAAAAGCATTGAGGTACTCTTAGTTTTGTTTTTTTCCTTGAGGTTCTGTTTGGTGAATCTGAAACCGAGGGAAAGTGAAGGAAAATATGTTTTTAAAGTTTTCTTCTTTTCTTTGCCTGAATGGATTGGTTTAAGAATTTATCTCAAACTAATACTCGTGGTGGTTTTATGTGAGTTTTGTATTCCTTTTATTTTCATTTGGTTTCTTGCATTTTCTCAGCGGTAAAGTGGGTTAAAAATGTAAACGGGTTTTCTTTAAATCTCCTTTTTGTTCTGTGATGATCATCAATTTTTTTTATTTTTCTTGAAATTTTATTATTTGGAAGCAACAATGATGCTTTGATTATTTTCCATCTCTCTTTCTTTATCTCCACATGATGATGTCCTTTTTGGAGTTATTGAAGCAATAAAGAAAGAAGCTGTAAATTTGTATTGTTTTTGGCACTCCACATTTTCTAAGCAGCGAAGCATGGCATAAATGCAAGTGGGACTGTGGTTTCTCTTCTGCTTCCAATTTTATGTGGACTTAACTCTTAAGACCTTGCTGATATACTGACTTCTAGCATGATTTGATAGGACCGACAAATTTGTGGTATTGCTGCAAGATTTCTCACTATCTTCCTTGGATTTTTTTTTGGCCATACAGAGTCCAGATGGAGATATAATTGATTGTGTTCACATGTCTCATCAGCCTGCTTTTGATCACCCCTACCTCAAAGACCACAAGATTCAGGTTAATCTTCTTCAGCCGCACACTTAAAGTCTATCTATTTTTCATGTTTTTGGTTTTTGCTGTTACTGATTCTGTCAGTTGGGTTTGTTTTTGGTTAATTAGATGAGACCTGGTTACCATCCAGAAGGGCGAGTCCTTGATGATAACAAGGTATCTACAGAATCCAAAGAAAGAACAAACCCTATTACTCAGTCGTGGCATGTGAATGGTAAATGCCCCGAGGGTACTATTCCCATTAGAAGAACAAAGAAGGATGATGTTTTAAGAGCTAGCTCTGTGAAAAGATATGGCAAGAAGAAGCACAGAGCAATCCCCCAGCCCAGGTCTGCAGATCCTGATCTTGTCAATGAAAGTGGTCACCAGGTTAAGTTTCTTCCTCCTATTCCTTCTCTTATACATAAATTTATTTAAAGACATATTTGAAGTAGCTTTTGTCATCAACTTTGTTGATTCTGTCATGCTCTATTTGTTCCCAATGTTCATATTCTTTTGTCTGACAATATTTTTTGGGTGATTAGCATGCAATAGCTTATGTGGAAGGGGATAAATACTATGGAGCAAAAGCAACCATTAATGTATGGGAACCCAAAATACAACAGCCTAATGAATTCAGCTTGTCTCAGCTGTGGATACTGGGAGGCTCCTTTGGTCAAGATCTCAACAGCATTGAAGCTGGTTGGCAGGTATTATTCCAATTAGTTTAATCTTATTTTAGCCAGAATTAATTCGATTTTATAATGGAGTCAAATTACCCCAATAATCCCATCTCGTTTTTCCTAGATCATCCTTAATTTTAGTGCTTTCAATGTGGATGGAAACAGGTTAGCCCGGATCTGTATGGCGATAACAACACACGGCTCTTCACCTACTGGACTGTGAGCTGCTAGTCCTGTCACTCATTAATTAGTCTTAAAATTTTCATGGATTAAATGATCGATCTCACTCGCAATTGTTTTACTTGTGCTAATATTACAGAGTGATGCGTATCAAGCCACAGGTTGCTACAATCTCCTTTGCTCAGGCTTTATTCAAATCAACAGCGAGATTGCAATGGGTGCAAGCATCTCTCCTGTTTCTGGCTATCGCAATTCCCAATATGATATCAGTATACTTGTCTGGAAGGTAAAATCCAAGGCCCTCTCATTCACATTCAGCTCCAAGTTGAATAGTTAAAGGCCTAGTCATTAGTAAGGTTTTCAGCATATAGGAGCCAAATATAAAAACGGAGTGAACTGATACTTTCTGAGGCGCATGTGAAACTTTACAGATATTGTCCCTCTGAATGGTTTCATATTCAGCTCCAACTTGAATAGCAAGGTCTTTTGGCATTATCTTTTGATCATTGGTTTGGATACACATGGAATTTTGAATTGATGGTAGGACATTGACCTCGTTTGGGATGCTTTTGCACAGTAGTTTCATCAAAATTTGAAGGGTTTTTTTAAAAAAAACAAAATGATTTTAAATTGTTTTGATATATCTATTTAAAAAATAAAAAAATATTATTTTAATATATTTATATTAAAAAAACACTATTTTTCCAAATTTTTCCATGCACTTTTTACATAAATAATAGAATCCAGTACTCTACATAGCATGGCACAGGCAGGACTTAGATGCTATAATGGAGAACGTTATTGTTGTCTAGCTCAGTGCTCGAGATTTGAGAGGACTGCTCACCTATTTACTCGAAGCACACACCTTTGAAGTTTTTAACATTAGCTGTTTCGAAACTCTTGCAGGATCCAAAAGAGGGGCACTGGTGGATGCAATTTGGCAATGACTATGTGTTGGGTTATTGGCCTTCTTTCCTGTTCTCATACCTAGCAGATAGTGCTTCCATGATTGAGTGGGGAGGTGAGGTGGTGAACTCAGAGCCTGATGGTCAGCACACCTCTACTCAAATGGGCAGTGGTCGTTTCCCTGAAGAAGGGTTCGGCAAATCAAGTTATTTCAGGAATGTTCAAGTTGTTGATGCCTCCAACAATCTTAAGGCCCCCAAAGGGATTGGCACCTTCACTGAGCAATCCAACTGCTATGATGTTCTAACTGGCAATAATGGGGATTGGGGCCATTACTTTTATTATGGGGGCCCTGGTAGAAATGAAAATTGTCAATGAAGTGAAACACACCCTCCCATTTTCACCCTCCCCATATATTCTCTCCCTATGTATCATTCACCCTAGTGTAATGCCTCTCTCTCTCTCTCTCTCTCTCTCTTGTATACCCCTTTTTAGTTTTTACTGGAGGTTGGGCTAGTGAACGTGACATTTCTGAAGTGGGAAGTTTTGACCCTTGTTTTTTTCACCAAGATTCTCCATGCAAGTGGCAGGGGAAGCGGCCAGGTATCTCGAAAAGCTAAAAGAACCTGGCCTTTTACTCTCATTGTACTCTATTTGTTTGTTAATACTTCTTCCTTGGGAGTGGTTTGGTGGTGAATGAATGAATCTCTCACCTTTGTTGGCCATGAAAACATTCAAGCATGCCACATTTTCTTTGTTCCTCCACTTTGAATACAAAAATAAAGAAATGCAGGGTGGAAGGGAGCAGTGAGATTTGAATAATGTTTCTCCTTTCAAAAGAAAAAATATTTGGATTCTAGGAGTTGCATGTGAGTTGATGGCAGTATACTTCTCATGAAAGCCGGAGACTTTTGTGAAGGGTTCTAGGGCTCTTCCTTCTTCACCTGAATCTGATCATTTAAGTACAAATAAATTGGTTTGTCGTTCGTTCATTCCTCAAAACAAGAGGGATTCTTCCATTTTCATTTCATAAAGGCTTCCAATGAGGGATTCTTTGATGCAAGTGTCTCAAATTAAGATAGGTTTTACAAGATTGGCATGATGCTTTATGTCATTTTCTGGCAACAACCTGCAATGTGCAGGAAGAGATGTCCTGCAAGCTTTGTCAATGGGGTTTGTTATGCGAGTGGAGTGGAGAATGTCACTTGATTACCGCTCAGATCCATCATCCAAGGTCTTGTTTTGGGTTGATTAAGATCTAATCTATCAAGAAATCAAGGTGGAATTTATAGTCCTGGACCTTTCAAACAGATCCAGTTGTTTTAAGATAAATAATCCCAGGTAAAAATTCTCAGCTGTTGCTAGAGAACAACCTTGGAGTTCTCCGCTGTTGAGGATGTTCTATAGTTGAATTATGTCGGTAGCTTTGCAGATATCTACACACCTCTAGCTTACAATTTCTTCTTTTCCATGGCACTCAGATTTTACCAAGGTTACAAAGACCCGAGTTCGTAGGGGTTGGCTGGCTGCTGTGCCTGTGGTTAGGCTTGATAATTCAACTGATATGAGTATTCTATGGTAAATTTTTGCTTGACTAATTAATGATGCTCAGTTTTAAAAGATAATTATTGTCCTTGGAATAGGAAGGGATGATGAGCACTTTACCTATTTAATAAATCGACGAAGCGTGAATCTGGGCAGAAAACTGAAAAAGGTAGGGACAAGATTGGACCTTGGCCCCTTTGTGGTGTGAGTCAAGACAAGAAAAATCAGCACAGAGCAGCGGCAAGACTGCAAGAACAGGTTCACGTACAAGTAGCCCTACACCGAAAACATAAGAGAATACACGCATGGGTTAAATCAAGTGTTACAACACTTGAATTACTGACAATATTGAAGATAATTGCGATTTAAGAAGCCATACAAAGAAAAAAAATCAACTGAACATTTATTAATTTTAAGAAGAAACTGCTAATAATTAAGTAACATCGACCTTCTAAATCATAAGAGAAGCAAAATCCTCCCTTCAAAGTTAGATTATTGGTTTTCCTAAAAACAAATCATCTCAGAAATTTAAGTGTTAAATAAAATTTAAAAATAAAATTTATATTATTTTTTAATACACTTTCTTAAATAAATTTTTTAAATTTAAAATTTATACAAACTCCCATTACTTTGTATACTTAATTAATTTTAATTAAAAATATTAAAATTTAAACTTATAACCATTTAATTATTAGAGCTTCAATAGTATATTAAAAAATTATCTCAATATAAAAATTTAAACTCTAAAATAAAATTATTGTATGATATATGAAGACTGAATATATAAGGCTTAATATAAGCAAAATGTTAAATATTTGAAAATAAAGAAATTGTAAGAAAAATAAAAGATATATATGAGAACTAATTGCTTACATGGATGGTAGAAAATTGACTTCTATCTAAGAGAAATACCATATGTCTAGAAACAAAGAAAAAAACTTTATATAATATAAGCAACAATACCTTTTTTAATTAATTTAAATATCCTAGAAAAATACATTCTTTAATTCTAAAAACTAACTTATGATGTTCATATGATCTGAAACAGGGGTAATAGGCATAGCCAAAGGTTCAAGGTTTGGAATTTATAGGTGTTGTTTTATAAAAATAAAAATATGGTAGTGGATGTTTTAGAACTTTGGTCGGTAAGTGATTAACCAAGTACATTAATATCAAGAAAATATTTATCCAATAACAATTTGGAATAACAACTTTTTTTAAAAGGATCAATTACATTTCTTGAATATGTTTATGTTTGCGTTTGACTGCTATTTTGTGGAGATATATAAGACATGTAAAGTGATAAAGATTTCATATTTAGCTAAAATGTTTTGAAAACATTTAGATAAGTATTCTCCGCTAGTATTAGATTGTAGTTGCTAAATTGAATAGGAGAAAAAATTTCAAAAAGAACTTTATATTTTCCAAAAAAATAAAAGAACATCATTTTTGAAATGCATAAGATACATCTATCTAAAATGATTGAAGTCATCAATGAATGACATATAATAATATCGGCCTCTAGCTGAAGTGATAAGGGATATTCAAATATCAACATGGATCAAAGCTAAAGGTCCTGTGGACTATTTATTAAAGCCATCGATAATAGTTTTTTAGTTTTTCCTAACTATCAGGAATGAAAAACACTTGATTTGTTAATGAACTCTTTTATTAACGACATAAACTAGGGTGGACTTGGAAGGATAACAAAGACAATCATTCCATTAATCCCTAGTGGCCTTTGTCCCTAACTTGGAAGTTAAACAACAAAATTTATCAGTTTAACTCTTATTCCTATTAATTGGATAGAGACCATGCTTTAACTAACTCATGAAGTAGTAATTACCTTGTTTTATTCTCTTTAATATAGAAATTAGATTCGGTCATAATGAAATAACAGTTATTGTTTAGAATAAATTGATTAATAGATAAAAGATTGGTTGTAAATTTAGAATAATGAAAAAAATTGTTCAAATAAAAAAATCATGAGTTATATTTATACATGAAAAACCAGAGTTATGAATTATCAATCCTGAACCATTACCTACTTGGATAGTTTAAAGACCATCATAAGACTAAATAATTGTTAAATTTGCTACATTAGTAGTAATATGAGTGTTAGCCCTATTATTTGTATACAAAATTTATTGCTTAAAAGTATTGTTAGCTTTAGTATGAATTCTTGATAATTCAAAAGGTGGTCTCTTGCCTTGGAAAGAACAATTAAAGCATTGGAAATATTCTAAAGCAAAGTGACCATGCCTTTTCCTTAAAAAAAATAATAAAACGAGCTATATGATTATTGTTGAACTTGAATCTTGAAAGTCCACGAAGCTGTGCTAATGTAATAACTTGTTAGTTTTTTTTTGTGTGTGTGGTAGTTCTAGGTTTCCTCTTTTGATAATTAAATTTTTTTGTGTGTCGTAGTTCTAGGTTTCCTCTTTTGATAATTAAATGTCTCTGTAGAAAATGTAAAATTTGGATTTTACATAGAATTAGATGCTTTAATCAATATCTTAAAATTTAAAAGTTTTAAATGAAAACCATCAGGAGACAAGTACTTATCCTTGTAAGCAAAATTATAAGATGTAATAAATAGAGTAAAAGTGGCATGAAGACCACCAATTAAGAAAATGATGAAGTTATGATCATCCACCTATTGACTTACAATAACAAGGTGATCAACCAATTGTTTAAAATCTTCAAAAAATACAAAGCATGAACGCCTTGAATAATAGTCTAAAGTTGTCTTTCAAGAAGAGTAATGTATGATCTTTAAAATCTAGTCTAAATAAAATCATAGACTTATTTAGAGGTTTTCAAATTAAAGATAGTAGATACTAGTTTTCTAGACATAAAAGCTAGTAACTAGCTTAAAACACGATTATTTTTCTTGAACCAAATTGTATATGCTAAATTAAAAGAATTGTCTAAAAGAGTTTTAGGATGGTGCTGCTTTATAACCATTGATCATACCATTTAGATCTTGATTTTTTTTACAAATGATTTAAAATCTAAACACTCCATGACAAGTAATTATGTCCTTTATGTTTTTGATTGATATGTTGTAAAATAAGTTAAATATGTTAAGCAACTTATGTTTTTGATTGATATGTTGTGAAATAAATTAAATATGTTAAGCAAATAGGGATAAATAACTTGTGGAATCATAAAAAGAAGGTATAATAGAGAGTGAGAATGATAAAGATTTGTATGCATGAAAGCTTTGAAAAAGATCAGGTATTTGCCTGTTGTTGCTTTAATACTATAAAAGTTTATAAAAACTTATAAAGACATGTTATGGAGAATAACTCAAATGATATATTCTATTTTATATCTGGTGGTGTGAGGAGAGTTGACATTTAAAAATTAAAATAGCTAAAATTATTAAAAACTATAGATTTTGTAAATTGATAGTTGCTGTAGAATTCTTTGTAATATCTTTGGAATAGTCTGTTAATACTCTGATAATAAAAAAATAAAAAATTAAATAACAATAAAAAACATGAATTATATTATAAAAACATATCTCAAAAAGTATATATTAATAAAACAATATAATTAACAAAAAGTAAATATTATATACAAGAATAATTGAAATCAAGGATGAAGAAAAAATATTTTTATTTCACATGAATTTATAGTTACGTATGTTTACATTATATTTTCTTAATAATATTCATATTTACAGGCACATGTATATAAATATTTATAAGCTTAAAGATCATGAGAATATATAGATTCAAATGAACTTTAAGATATTTAAATAAATTTAATAATAATAAATGAACATAATAATAAAGAGGTGTAGGAAGATATCTAGATATTTATATATATATTATATAATTTTATAACATACTAAATTAATATAAAATTAAAATTAAATTAAATTAAAAATCAAAATATATAATAATTAAAAATTTAAAATTAAATTTGATATAATTAACAAATAATAAGATATTTTTGAATAATTCACAACTTCTAAAACATATTTTCAATTAAAAAAATATTTTTTTAAAAATCAAACTATTTTTTGAGTGAAAATAATTTTTTGTTAATTAATTTTTTAAATAAAAAATAAACACAAAAAAAATTTAAAAAGTATTTTTTTTAAATAACTTTTCGAAACAAATGGCGACATGGAAATATTCAGACAAACAAAGCTGTTAGTTTTTTAACCATCCCCCATCTTTACTCATGTTTTCCAGTCTTCTTGTCTTGTTCCTCTCTCTCTCTCTCTCTAAGAAAAGACCATCTTTTTTACCTCACAGTTCACAAATAGTAATAGTGTTTTTTTTTTGTAACTTTACTCTTTCTTTCTGTTCTTCTCTGAAGCTGAAAATCCTCAAAGAAGATAAAACCTAACCAATCAAACACCAGACAAAACAAAACAAAGCAAAGTCTAAAGTAGCTAACTTTTTCACCTTTTTCTCTTCTTTACTTGTATAGAAGCAACAAAACCCTAGATAAAGCTCAATTATTGCATGACCCTTTTGAATTAAGGCTATGGTGCTGTTTCCCATCAAGTTCACTTCACTCTAGGTAAAAATCCTATTTTTCTGTACCCTACATTGTTGTTCTTTATGTGAATTTCAATTCTTTTCAGTAGGTGTTAGATGGATTTTTTCTTGTTCTTGTAATTTCTTTATGTTTTCACGTTTGTAGTTAAAACCCACTAAATTGCCCCTTTCATTACTGTTAATTTTGGACAATGTGTTTTAGTTTTGTTTGTATCTATTGTGAAAAATTGGTGGTGGTATTGATGCACGTGGGTGTGCAGTAGGTGGGATAGTGGAGCCATGGAAGGCGACCAGCATGGGATTGCTCTGGCCTGTGCTATTTCAGGGACCCTTTTTGCGGTTTTGGGTTCTGCTTCGTATTCGATTCTATGGGCAGTGAATTGGAGGCCATGGAGGATTTATAGGTAATTCTGGATAAGCAACTTTTGGAATTTCTATTTATCTTGTCGCCATACTTGCCAGAGTGATTGAAAGTACATAGATTTCATGTGGGGGTTTATAGGATGTGATAATTAATGGTTAATTATTAGGATTTGAGGTTGCATTGTCCTATATAGTAATATTCTTTAGTTTGTTAAATGTGTCATTAATTAATCATTAAGGCTTCATTTGTTGTGTGATTGAAAAACAGTTGGTTATTTCCGATTATGCAGAGATGTAATATGGAACAGAAAGCTGGTTTAGCAGGTTATTTGAGTACAAGGTTTTCCTTTCTTTTAAAAAATAGATTGTTTTTTAGAGGTTTTGGACAATACAAAAATAGAAAACATCCCAGAGCTTTTCACACCTTTTTCTTTTCTTTCTTTGACGTGATCAATAAACTCTACATGTTCCTCTGTTATACAGGTTCTTTTTCCTTGTCTCTGTGTGTAGGCTTCGCTTGTGTACTTTATTGGTTTCTCTACTTTCAGCATTCTTATTTATGAAGTCAATGTGTTATACTGTTAAACTATGTGTATACTGATAATTGGATTAAGTCCTTTTCTCATCCTCTTGTTCTCGGCTGGCATTTCTCATTTCAGCTGGATCTTTGCCAGAAAATGGCCACATATCTTACAAGGTCCTCAGCTGGGCATATTGTGTCATTTTCTCTCTCTATCTGCATGGATGATTGTTGTATCTCCAGTTCTAATGCTTGTCATGTGGGGAAGCTGGTTAATTGTAATATTGAATCGGGATATAATTGGTCTGGCTGTAATCATGGCTGGAACTGCTCTTCTATTGGCATTCTATTCAATCATGCTCTGGTGGAGAACACAATGGCAAAGTTCAAGTATGTGTTTCCTTACCCTCTTTGTCTTCATTGTTTACCTAGAAAATGAACTCTTTTCTGTCTTATTATTTAATGTTCGTATGTCCATCGTGATATTTGTATAGCAAATCTGTCTTTGGTGCTAGAGATGTAACCTCTTAAATTGATTTTATTTGGCATTTAATTTCATGTTAAACATGCTATTCAGCATGCATTCCTCTATTATACAAGTTTCCAAGTGGTTAGGAACTTCCTTAAGTCAATAACAAAGTCTTTAGTTTCTGTTTCTCATTAAAAGCAACTAATTGGAGGATAGATCGTCCTATTGAGAATGAGGCAGGTTCCACTATCCTAAATTTGAATTTAATATTCAGAATGAGATAAATCGATTCATGTTAGACAATGTAGATGCTTTGTTGGTGAGATTGAGGCATGTGATAGAAATGGTGTAGTAATATAGAACAGGTTAGTGACAAGAATTTATAGGAATGAGGGATTGTCTGGTCAGCTAAGTTTTGTTAGACTGGGAGATGAGTTGCAATGCATTCACTAGACATTTTGGGAAATTCAACGATTGATTATTTTGCTGGAAAAGAAAACCTTAAACTGTCATGAATGAGCCAAGGATTTGGTTTTAAGCAACTTGGCATCTATAAAAGTTGAAAACATAATTATCGACTATTTTTCCAAATTAGGAAAACTTTATTCCAGACCTCTAAAATGTCACTCAGTTAAACAGATTAATAATGAGATATAGAGGGAATGTGACAGTAAACTTGGTAAAGCATCAAACAGTTGGGACTAAAGCAAATATGATAAAGTGGCAGAGGAAGCTACTTATTAAACGGGGAAAAAGAAAGATGTAAGAAGCTCAATAACAAACAGGAACATTATTATGACCAGCTAAGCTGCATACATTTACAGTATTCATGTTAAAGGTTCAGTAATAAAAAACAAGTGGATGATAAATTAGAGCTGGTTTCATTACACTTGAACTCCATATATAGATGTAACTATAGGCTGCTTTCTGGTCCATATGAATCTATTTGTGACAATCCCTCACTAAAGAGGGGCATTAAGACTGGGAAGCCTAACATGATAAAATTTCATTTTCATCTTTTGTTAAATATCATGTTCTCATTGTCTTAATCTTGTTTATCTGGCACTGTTTTATCTTGTGCATGGTAATAATTGAAGTTTGCTTTTATCATTGCGTAACTTTGCCATTCATGTTATTCATTGAGTTTTGCATTGTTTTCTCTTGCCTTTGGTTTTGACGTAATTTCTTTGTTTTGGCTCTACAGGAGCAGTTGCTATTCTTCTTCTGCTGGCTGTTGCCTTGCTCTGTGCATACGAACTATGTGCTGTGTATGTTACTGCTGGTAAAAATGCATCTGAGCGATATTCACCCTCTGGTTTCTTTTTTGGTGTATCAGCAATTGCTTTGGCAATTAACATGCTCTTTATTTGCCGAATGGTCTTTAATGGTGAGTTTTGCTTTATCTTTTCATGTCAAGCGTTATTTTGCTTCATTAGTTGTTCCGGAGATGTATTGCACTGTGATGATATGATTTCATGTTTTCCAGGCCTGAGTCTTGATGATACAATAAACTTTTGTTGCTGTTATCTGTTTTTGATGTAATAAATATTTTATTTTGTTTCCTGTTCCTTCAATGCCTGAAGGGAATGGCTTAGATGTGGATGAGTATGTGCGGAGGGCATACAAATTTGCTTATAGTGATTGTATAGAAATGGGTCCAATTCCTTGCTCACCGGAGCCACCTGAACCCAATGAATTATACCCTCGGCAATCCAGTAGGTAAGCCATATGCTCAAGCTTTGCTTGTTTGGTATTTTGTATCATATCTTAGTGGTTAGTGTTGAATCTGTCTTGTTTAGGCATAACTAGAGTGGGTGCAACCTTTTCAGGTGGTCCTGTTGATAACTGCATTTATTTTTTACTTGCTTTATGATAAGTAGGGAGTGTGTATGACTCTTGCTTACGAGGGTTAATTATATCGGTTCAGCATCCTTTTGAGGTGTTAAATTATTAACTAGGGATTTTTTGCCTAGCCAGTCTAATTGTTTAGTTGCTTCTATAATAACTTCTTTTTTCCTTTTCTTCTCAATGTGTTCATAGGGCTTCACATCTTGGACTTCTATACTTTGGTTCACTTGTGGTTCTGCTTGTGTATTCGATTTTATATGGTTTGACAGCAACAGAAGCACGTTGGCTTGGATTCATTACATCATCTGCTGTCATTATTCTTGGTATCCTATTGATGACCATGGTTACTTATGTTTTGCATTATTCATTGCCTTCTATGCAACCTTTGCTATACTTGGAGCTAATTTCATGTGATTAATTGTTATGCAGATTGGAACATGGGAGCATGCTTGTATGGGTTTCAGCTGCTTCAAAGCCGTGTGGTTGCACTTTTTGTTGCGGGCATATCCCGAGTTTTTCTTTTCTGCTTTGGGGTGCATTACTGGTTTGTTCTATAGATTTTTGCTCAAAATTATGTGTAAATTTGTTGGTTTCGGTCGCTGTCTTATGTCATAGTTAACATTCTTTTTCTTTGCTTCAGGTACTTGGGCCATTGCATTAGTTATGCTGTTGTAGCATCTGTTCTGTTAGGTGCTACTGTTTCTCGTCATTTGTCAGTCACAAATCCTTTAGCTGCTAGAAGAGATGCCTTAAAGAGCACAGTGATTCGCCTTAGAGAGGGTTTTCGCAGAAAGGAACAGAACACTTCATCCAGCTCTTCTGAAGGTTGTGGCTCAAGTGTAAAACGTAGTAGTAGTATTGAAGCAGGTCCATTGGGTAATATTGTTGACTCTGGCAACCAGTTGGCAGTGCAGTGCACAACTGATTCTAGTAACTGGAATAATGTTCTATGCCAAAATGCTAGTTGTCATGAGGGGATCAACAGTGATAAAAGCACAGACAGTGGAAGACCGAGTTTAGCATTACATAGCAGTTCTTGTCGTTCAGTTGTCCAAGAGCCTGAAGCTGGGACATCTGGGGATAAAAAAATTGATCTGAATAGTTCCCCAGTGGTTTGCTCTAGTGGTGGTCTTGATAGTCAATGCTGCGAGTCTAGTGCATCAACTTCTGCAAATCAACAACTGTTAGATTTGAACCTTGCTCTTGCTTTTCAGGAAAGGTTGAATGATCCAAGGATTACCTCTATGCTGAGAAAGAGGGCAAGGCAAGGCAACAGAGAACTGGCTACTTTACTTCAGGATAAAGGACTGGATCCTAATTTTGCCATGATGTTGAAGGAGAAGAACTTGGACCACACTATTCTGGCATTACTCCAGAGGAGCAGTTTGGATGCAGATAGAGATCATTTTGACAATACTGATATCACTATTGTTGACTCAAATAGTGTTGACAGTGTTATGCCCAATCAAATTTCTCTTTCAGAAGAACTAAGGCTTCAGGGGCGTGAAAAGTGGCTTCAGTTGTCTAGATTTGTTCTGCATCACATGGCAGGTACTCCTGAGCGAGCATGGGTTCTCTTTAGTTTCATCTTCATTGTGGAAACGACTATTCTGGCAATTGTTCGTCCCAAGATAATAAAAATTATAAATACTACACATCAACAGGTGAGTGGAGTTTGTAAGATTTTTCCTTAATTATATTGTTTTTGTTTTTGGTAAGATTTTCGTCAGATATTGATAGTAAACAAAAATAATGTTTAAATTTGATGAAACAATTTATGTTGCAGTTTGAGCAACATTTCTACTATCTCTTGTTGTTTGCTGAAACAATTTATGTTGCAGTTTGAGCTTGGCATTGCAGTATTTCTTCTATCTCTTGTTGTTTGCTCAATCATGACTTTCCTTCGGTCACTTCAAGTAGAAGAAATGGCCATGACATCAAAACCTCGCAAGGTAGATGCTATTGAATATTGTAATTTCTTCACTTTTTTGTGTTGCATTAAAAATGGATTCTCTCTCTTCTTTTTTTATTTATGTGCATATGTACATAAATCCATATAAAATTTGCCTGTGTTTGTTCTTTCTGTTATCCTATGTCTTTATACTATTTAAAGTTTGTGGGACTTGTATCTGAATTCTTGGCGTTCTTATGTCTCCTTGAACATCTTTGTTTTTCAGTATGGTGTTATTGCTTGGCTGCTCAGCACTGGTGTTGGATTGTTGCTTTCCTTCTTGAGGTATGGTGGATTTCACATTTCATTTAAGTACTTGTGTCATTTTAGAATTTTCCAATCAAGGCAGTGTGTTTTTACTGTATATAGCCTTCTTCGTGGATGATTCTATGACATGTTATGGGTGACTCTGCACCCCATTCCTCATTATGCATTAATTTCTATTTCCACTTCTGCAGCAAATCGTCACTGCTTCTTGGATTATCCTTGACTGTCCCACTCATGGTGGCTTGTCTTTCTGTTGCCATTCCTATTTGGATTCACAATGGCTACCAGTTTTGGGTTCATCAAGTGCAGTCTGCAGGTCATACTGAAAACCATCGTCCTCCTGGGACAAAGGAGGTTTGTTCCTTCCCACTCTCCACCCTTCACCTTCAGATTTTATGTAACTATTCAAGAATAAATCTATCATTTTGGAAGTCTAATGGTTCAAAGGAGTTATCGCCTTTCCACTTTTTTATATTTTTATATCATTTGGTTTGCTACATTAAACCTTATTGATTCTAGTTGATTTTCTTGTCTTTTCTAGGGTATTGTTCTTATTGTTTGTACAATAGTATTTATTGGATCTGTGTTAGCTCTGGGTGCAATTGTGTCTGCAAAGCCTCTGGATGATTTACTATACAGGGCATTGACCAGTGGCCATAAAAGCTTTAGTTCTCCTTATGCATCACCAGCATACCTTGGTTGGGTGATGGCATCTGCAATTGCCTTAATAGTCACTGGTGTGCTACCAATTATTTCATGGTTTGCTACATATCGGTTTTCCCTGTCTTCTGCTGTATGTGTTGGGATATTTGCAGGTAACCTGTCTATACCTTTATGGTCTTCAATATTTGCATTTTTGTGTGGCATTTTGTGGATTTATCTTACTTCATGTTGCCTGTTTTGGTAGTTGTTCTCGTGGCATTTTGTGGCACATCTTATTTGGAAGTAGTCCAATCCAGGGATGACCAGGTTCCAACAAAGGGTGATTTTCTTGCGGCCCTACTTCCTCTTGTGTGCATTCCAGCATTGCTATCACTTTGCTGTGGATTGCTTAAATGGTGAGAATTATTGTACTAAACATTACTCCATGACAGAAGTTTACTTCTCAAACCATGACTGGATATTTGTGTACTGCTGCAAGTGGGCATTTGTTCAGCCATTTAATGTGCTTTAATTTTATTTTGCAGGAAAGATGATGACTGGAAGCTTTCTCGAGGTGTATATAGATTTGTTATTATTGGTCTTCTGCTGCTGCTTGGTGCAATATCTGCTGTTATAGCTGTGGTTAAGCCATGGACTGTAAGTGGGGTTTTTTATGCATCCCTGTATTTTCTTATCCTTGATTTTTGTGCAAAATCTTTTGACTTGTTTTTCTTTTGTCCTCTCAATTGCAACAGATAGGGGTGGCATTCCTCTTAGTTCTTCTCCTGATCGTACTAGCTATTGGTGTTATCCATCACTGGGCTTCAAACAATTTCTATTTGACCAGGACACAGATGCTCTTTGTTTGTTTCCTCGCTTTTCTTTTGGGCTTGGCTGCATTTCTTGTTGGATGGTTTGAAGGTGAAAACAAATATCATTATTGACCCA
This sequence comes from Populus ilicifolia, assembly GCA_015708895.1. NCBI lineage: Eukaryota > Viridiplantae > Streptophyta > Magnoliopsida > Malpighiales > Salicaceae > Populus > Populus ilicifolia. The sequence continues at coordinate 318,616 of SRLM01000189.1, read as the reverse complement.
TACAACTTCCTCAGCACCCTAGTCCTGGACATACTCTCTTCATGACTTTGTTGCATAATGACAACCAGCCAGTGACTTTAAATTTCACCTTTCTTTTCAGGCAAGCCTTTTGTGGGAGCATCTGTTGGTTATTTTTCATTTCTGTTTCTTCTTGCTGGACGAGCATTGACTGTAAGTTTCATCACATTAACTCCATTCAAGTTTTGATTGTAATAGTTATTCTCTGTTTTTCATTTTACAAAATGGATTTTATTTTCTCATTTATTCACTTCCTTTCCTTCTCTGCACACACGTGTGTCCCTGCAGGTCCTTCTGTCACCACCCATTGTAGTTTATTCACCACGAGTACTGCCTGTTTATGTTTATGATGCCCATGCAGATTGTGGAAAAAATGTCAGGTTTGTTTATCTAATCAATGTTCTTTTCTCTTATATAGTCATGGATTTCTAATTCTTATGTCATTTATTTTCTATTATAATTTTTTATATCTATACTAGAGCTTCATTCTTTATTCACATCTAATGCTTGTGCATCACCTCTCAAACAGCGGTGCATTTCTCATGCTTTATGGGATTGCTTTGGCAACTGAAGGATGGGGTGTTGTTGCCAGTTTGAATATTTATCCACCATTTGCTGGTGCTGCTGTATCTGCAATTACTCTTGTTGTATCCTTTGGGTTTGCAGTCTCTCGTCCATGCCTCACTCTAAAGGTCAGCATACTAATCATATCTGATTTCCTATGATTTGATTTGACTTGATGCCAGTCTGCGACTATTTTTCTAATGTGGTTTTAATATTATCTGAAAAGAGTTACTTTGTATCTCCCTTTGCAATGCTTATCGGGTTCAGTTGATAACATTTGCTTGCATCTCCAGATGATGGAAGATGCAGTTCAATTTCTCAGCAAGGATATGATTGTTCAAGCAATTACACGATCTGCCACTAAGGTGTGTTTGATTTTGAATTTAAAATTGAACTTGAAGTTGATTCATTATCCAGTTTATCTTGCATCAATGCCATAAGATCCCCCCTGCAAATAGTTGAATATGCAATATGAATGTTGATTGGTTTCTTGAATTTGGCATCAATGATGTGTGTGGTTAAGTAGTTTGCTAAATCTAAATGAAAATTTGGGGCTGTGAAGTGCAGCAATCCTTACACCTTACAACTAAATTGAGTCCATATGGTATATGATTTTCACTGGGTCATGCCCAAACTACTGTCTAAATATTTGTGAATGTATGTGTACATACTCCTACTGTAGTGTGTTTATAGAACATAATAAATCCACCATATTTTTTAATTCCCTATATCTTGCATGGTGGAAGGTTGTCCAAACTTATGCTCATATACCACTGCACTGCAATTAATGTGTTGCATTTTATTATGCTATCATGCAGACAAGGAATGCTTTGTCCGGAACATATTCAGCTCCTCAGCGGTCTGCTAGTTCAACAGCTCTTTTGGTTGGGGACCCTACTGCTACACGTGATAAGGCAGGAAACCTTGTGCTTCCTAGAGATGATGTCATGAAATTGCGAGATCGTCTAAGAAATGAGGAGTTAGTAGTAGGATCTTTCCTCTGCTGGATGAGATACCAGACATTTCGGCATGAATCAGTCAGTGGTGTAGATTACAGAAGGGAAATGTGTGCGCATGCTCGGATTTTGGCTTTAGAAGAGGCAATTGATACTGAATGGGTGTACATGTGGGATAGATTTGGTGGTTACCTACTTCTTCTGCTTGGCTTGACTGCTCAGGCAGAAAGAGTACAGGTAAATCAGGGTTTTGTGATGATTACTATACTTGTTTTATCATTACTTAGAGTTCCTGATTATACTTCTGCCATGATAGGATGAGGTACGCTTGAGGCTTTTTCTTGACAGCATAGGTTTCTCTGACCTAAGTGCCAAGAAAATTAAAAAGTGGATGCCAGAGGACCATAGGCAATTTGAAATTATTCAGGAGAGGTGACAACTTTCTGACTATTTTTTTTAATCCTTTTTCTACCATGCAAGGAATTACTCTTTCCATGTTTCTAAATCTTCATTCGGATTTTGTAGCTATCTGAGAGAAAAGGAGATGGAAGAGGAAATCTTAATGCAAAGACGTGAAGAGGAGGGGAGAGGTAAAGAAAGAAGGAAGGCCCTTTTGGAGAAGGAGGAGCGCAAATGGAAGGAGATTGAAGCGTCTCTCATTTCCACTATTCCTAATGCTGGCAGCAGGGAGGCAGCAGCTATGACAGCTGCAGTGCGTGCTGTGGGAGGTGATTCTGTTCTCAGTGATTCCTTTGCACGAGAAAGGGTTTCAAGCATTGCACGTAGGATACGCACAGCTCAATTAGCTCGCCGAGCACTGCAGGTTGATAACCTTGTTCTGTAAATCAGTTCTATGTTTCCATTTTGCTTTTTTTTTCCTTTTAATATCATATGATATGAAATGCTGGCATTTCTTCCATATTTGGAGGATTTTCCTTCCCATAGATGATTAAAGCTTATAGATTAGCTGCAGTGCTTCAGCTGAGATAGGCGTGGGGATGGTGAAATGCATGGAATCTGGGTTCTGAAACCAAGAATGGTAAAGGAAAGACTGTATCTTTAACAACCGATTCAGAAGAAGATGTTCTGAAAATATTGTGCAGTTTTATGGGCTAGTTTTAATAACCTGATCAGTAGCCAGATAAGTAATATCCCAAATTGTATAAACGAAGTCAGCACTCCAGCTTCAGCTTCTGGAATTTGTGGACTTTTAAGGTCTGGTTTTGCAGGAGCAGGGACTGCACCTTTAAGAAACTATCCCAAACTGCCTAAAGCTTTCCTTGAATCACTTTGCTACATTATGATCTATAAAGCTAGCATCTGAATTTGTGTGTAAAGATGTAACCAATTTTGTTGTGAAATATGAATCTATTAAATCTTAATGTTGTTGGCAGACTGGAGTTACAGGTGCTGTATGTGTTCTTGATGATGAACCAACCACAAGTGGCAGGCACTGTGGTGAGATCGATTCCAGTGTATGTCAAAGTCGAAAGGTCAGCTTTTCCATTGCAGTTTTGATCCAACCCGAGTCTGGACCAGTTTGCCTTTTGGGCACTGAATTTCAGAAGAAAAAATGCTGGGAAATTCTGGTGGCTGGTGCTGAGCAAGGTATTGAGGCTGGACAGGTTGGGCTTAGATTAATTACTAAAGGTGATAGGCAGACAACTGTTGCCAAGGAGTGGAGTATCAGTGCAACAAGTATTGCTGATGGAAGGTTAGGAAATTTTTTGCTGCAACTTCAAATCATAGTGCTTTCTTTGTAACTTTCCATGTATTCTTGCACTTGCTGTGGTATTTAATCTTTAATGAAGGATTGGAACTCCGCAATGTGTTATACTTGTATTTTGCTTTTATTTTCAGCATATATCATTTCTATCTCCAGTTTCAAGTTACTCAGATCTTACAATTACTTTGCAGATGGCATATTGTGACAATGACAGTTGATGCTGATTTGGGTGAAGCAACTTGCTATTTGGATGGTGGTTTTGATGGCTTCCAAACTGGGCTACCATTGTCTGTGGGCAGTAGCATCTGGGAAGAGGGGACAGAAGTTTGGGTCGGTGTTAGGCCACCAATAGATGTGGATGCATTTGGAAGATCAGATAGCGAAGGAGCTGAGTCTAAGATGCATATAATGGATGTTTTCTTATGGGGAAGGTGCTTAACTGAAGATGAGATTGCCTCTCTTCATGCTGCTATAGGCTCAACAGAGTTTGGTATGATTGACTACCCTGAAGATAACTGGCAATGGGCAGATTCACCCCCCAGAGTATGTTTCTGCTGTCAGTATTGCTTATTATGGTGAACTGTGTGAAATTTCAACTAACAGAAACAACATTTTATATTTGAGGTTGAAGTCCTTGACTAATCTTTGCTTCTTGTGTTCACTTAGGTTGATGAGTGGGATAGTGACCCTGCAGATGTAGATCTTTACGATAGGGATGATGTAGACTGGGATGGGCAATATTCAAGTGGGAGGAAAAGGAGATCAGATCGTGAAGGAGTGACAATAGATGTTGATTCTTTTGCTAGGAGGTTTAGGAAACCTAGGATAGAAACACAAGAAGAAATTAATCAACGGATGCTTTCAGTTGAATTGGCTGTTAAGGAAGCCTTGTGTGCTAGAGGAGAAGCACATTTTACTGACCAGGAGTTTCCTCCAAATGATCAATCGTTATACATGGATCCTAGAAATCCCCCTTCGAAGTTGCAGGTTGTTTCTTATCTGTAATTACATGCATTTTGGTGTATTTTATTGGTTTTTCTAACTTTGTCTTGGAGTTCAAACCTAGGTTGTTTCTGAGTGGACGCGGCCTGTGGAAATAGTCAAGGAAAGCCGTCTAGACTCCCACCCGTGTTTGTTTTCTGGGATAGCAAATCCCTCTGATGTTTGTCAGGTCTGGTCTCTCCTGGCTGCGTGACATGCAATTTTTCTTTACTGTACTGATCATGATATATTTTGAATCACCTTAATTTAATGGTTCAGAATTCTTAAAAATTGTCTTGCTCATGTTATAGGGTCATCTAGGTGATTGTTGGTTTCTAAGCGCTGTAGCTGTTCTAACAGAGGTATCACGAATATCAGAAGTGATAATTACACCAGAGTATAATGAGGAAGGAATTTACACAGTTCGCTTTTGTATTCAGGTAACAGCTCATAGTTTTCTTTTGGTATTAAGTACATCTTTCAATGTTTAATTCGTGCAAGGAAGCAGAAAGGTGGCCATTTGTCCTTTAATATATGATATATGGTTTTATGGTTCAGCTGTGCTTTTGAAGGGGAAATTGAAACATTGTGATGTATTCTGGACTTTTTATCATCACTGTTGTATGGAAATAATTAGAGAAGTCCTCTGATGTTTGCAAGTTAAAAATGCACCCCAAAGTTGTTGAAGGTACTCGATCTGCTGATGTGAATTTAATCTTTGATGGGTTAGACTTGCCTTCCATATTCTGATGATTTGAGTGTGAGAAAACTTTTATCCAAAGCTATTCTTTTATAGACTTGGCTGTTGAAATGAGAAATTATTCTGGAGAAAATCCCATTGTTTAGTGATAAAGTAACTCTAGTGCACCATTCAGCAGACAATTTTCGTGCTAGCATCTTGGAAGTAGGCTTTCTTCTTCTTTAGATGATTTAGATGCCAACGCCACCAGACTTTTGGTGGAGCTATCTCCCTTTGATGGGACTATATCAAAGCAATTGCCATTCTATTAGATATAGCCTCCCTGGGCTTCCCTTAAGAATCGGCAATGCTTTCCCTGGGACTTGGCCCAGGTGTGCTAGGGGTGAGGTGGTTCTGGGGTTGGTCTCGGGAATCTTTATGGTCATGGACACTGGCTTTCTTAATTTACTCCATGAGTCGTGTACTATAATTACCTGATCTCTTAACTGGATTGTACTTTTCATTTCTGAATAAAATGTATGACCCTGTTTTTGCTCTAATGGTGCTTCATTTCATGTTAAATTAGCTAACAGATATAATTAGTGAGACCTCTTCCTGTTTGGTTATCATGTTCATAACAGTATTCTCTGTTTTGTGATCTCCTTGCAGGGTGACTGGGTCCCAGTTGTTGTTGATGATTGGATTCCATGTGAATCACCAGGTAAACCCGCATTTGCTACCAGCCGGAAGGGTAATGAACTCTGGGTTTCTATATTGGAGAAAGCATACGCCAAATTGCACGGTTCTTATGAGGCATTGGAAGGTGGGCTTGTTCAGGATGCTCTTGTGGATCTCACTGGAGGTGCTGGCGAGGAGATTGACATGAGGAGCGCTCAGGCCCAGATTGATCTTGCAAGTGGTAGACTGTGGTCTCAATTGTTGCGCTTTAAACAAGAAGGCTTTCTATTGGGTGCAGGGAGTCCATCAGGTTCTGATGTCCAGGTTTCCTCAAGTGGTATTGTGCAGGGCCATGCATACTCTTTGCTGCAGGTAATACCAGCTTGTATCTTTCTACATTAATCGGGCATCAGCTGAAGAAATCTTGGTGGGAGTTTACACTCTTGTTAAATTATTCAGGTAAGAGAGGTGGATGGCCATAAGCTTGTTCAAATTCGAAATCCATGGGCTAATGAAGTTGAGTGGAATGGACCTTGGTCTGACTCATCTCCTGAATGGACTGATAGGATGAAGCACAAATTAAAGCATGTTCCACAGGTACTCGAGTAATACTTCTTAAGGCATGTTTTCCTTTTCTTCTCTTGGTGAGTAAAAAGTTATGCATCATGGTCCTTGAGTACTATTTGTTGAGGCATGAGTGACCAGATGATTTCATTTGTTCTGATCGCCATCTTGCAATGGGATATTATTTTCAAAAAGTTAAGTCTTGTTGAACAGTCGAAGGATGGTATATTCTGGATGTCCTGGCAAGACTTTCAAATCCACTTCCGGTCAATATATGTATGCCGTGTCTACCCCACTGAGATGCGGTATTCTGTCCATGGCCAATGGCGAGGCTACAGTGCTGGTGGATGCCAAGATTATGCTTCCTGGAATCAAAATCCACAGTTCCGATTGAGGGCCACTGGTCCAGATGCATCATTACCAATTCATGTGTTCATCACTTTAACTCAGGTATGTTTTCAGTGGACATACAATAATTTTTTTTAATCCCTTGCACTTCACATCTTTACTGAGTTTATGAACTCATCTAATTTTCTGTGTTTAGGGTGTGAGTTTCTCTAGAACAGCAGCTGGTTTCAGAAATTACCAATCTAGTCACGATTCAATGATGTTCTACATTGGAATGAGGATTCTGAAAACACGTGGTCGTCGTGCTTCCTACAACATTTACCTACATGAATCAGTTGGCGGGACAGATTATGTCAATTCTCGAGAAATATCATGTGAAATGGTTTTGGATCCTGATCCAAAAGGTTACACAATTGTACCTACAACTATACATCCCGGTGAAGAAGCACCATTTGTTCTCTCTGTTTTCACCAAAGCATCAGTTACAATGGAAGCTTTGTAATAATCAGTGATGGCTTTCAATTATTTTCTTTGTCCTTTGGGCTGAGAGCTTACCTGCTAGATTTTGAGGTGCTTGGGATGTTCATAGATCATGTACCACCCAAGGCAGATTTTGTTGAACCACAAATCAGTGTACAGAATCACAAGGTAAATTTTGTTGAACCACAAATCAGTGTACAGATTCGTTATTTTTTGTTTTGTATCTATGCTGAGCTATGGACTGATCGAAACCTGTGAATTTGGCAGCCTGTGCACAATGTGGTTCTCAGCTGCCAGGATGGCCTGTGAAAAGCAAGCAAGCCATTCGACCAGTGCATTTTTGGACTTTATTCCTTGTACAAGCTCCAGCACCAAATGAATTTGAGTGCACTTAGCTAGACATGAGAGCTTATTGCATACTATCAGTGCTTCGGAGAGGGTTGTCGAGGTGGTTAATTGTACATGTGTAGGTATGTAATCTGTAGGAAATATAGGCCTAATCGTGTAAATGAAGTGGAGAAAGAAAAAGACTGAAAAGAAATAGGAAAATAACCACTAACACTAGTTCTAGGTGAATACTGAAAAGCATGGTAGCTGGAGAATGTTTCAGCTGCGGTTTTGTTGTGCTTTATATTCTGGATACTTTGTCACTTGTAAAAAAAGATTACCCTATTTTGCAATACAATCATCATTTGTCATTTGAGTTGATAATTTTCAGTTTGTGTGTTTAATTTGTTTCCTTTGCATGAACTATGACGGTAGTTCAAACTATAATCAGCAAGTCTTTTCTTCTCATCTTTACAGGAACATTCCTTTTCATATCGGAGATATAATGAGGTATGAAAAAAGATAAAATAATTGTATATAAATATAATTATAATCCTTTTTTTTATTAACATGCCATTACAAACTGTCTCCCAAATTTTAAAAAATGTGTCCATTTTGTTGTATTTGTTTCCTGTATCAATGTGCATATTTTCTCTGCAGAAACCCTAGACCTGGCCACATGTGGCCATGGAGAATATGGTTTTGTTTTGACCTAGTACTTGCCCGTATGTGGATAACTGCATGGAAAATCCACAAATAGAGTGAAACAATTCTGTGGTAACAGTCATCAGTTTCCTGACCAACTTGCATGTCCTTGTATTCTTGAGTGTTCTTCAATCTTGTGTAATCTACAAGCCTGAGGCCAGTATAAATGCAAAAGCAAATTTCAACTGCAGAGAACCGGTGAAATGAAAAAAAAAGAGCAAAAGAATGATAGAAGGCAGCCAAAAGCATCAAGGAAGGAAGAAGAAAATATAACAAATGCTGAGATAAACATAATATTCTATATTCCAAATATCAGACTGGCAAAAGCCCCTTGCTACAAAAACAACGTCGTGGAAAAAGACTCCGATACTGTTCCCTCCTCCTTATCCTTTCTTTCTTCCTTTCAATAAAAGAAAGGAAAAGAGAGAGGAGGGAAGTGGGAACTCTATATTTCTAGTTGTCTTTCCTAACTACCAATGGTCAAAATCACTCATTCTGAGTCACTTTCCATGCTTCCCATTGCCTTCAATCCTCTAGGTCTCTGCATCAAATAAAAACCAATCATGAATTTCAAGGAAAAGATGCTAAATCTTGATTATAGCTCATTTATTTTGAATTCAAAATTTAAACCAACTTCCTTAGCTTTTTCTGCATTTTCTGAGCAACCAGACAATCTGAAATAAATACCAGTAACTAAAAAACAAGGCATGGAAGGAAACGAAAGAACAAGTCAGTACCTTTTTGGAAGTCTTCTTCTCCCTCACTTCATACCTCTCATGACACAAATCTGATAACCATGCACCTGGACTTACCAACTGCAAACACACGAGAATCAACAAAAGCTCCAATCAAAAGAAAAAGTTAAAGACTTCCTCTCAATTTTAACAGCCCCCAAATTCATTTAATAGTGTATATATTGAGTTGACTTACAAGTAAGGTTCGTTGAATCAACTTGGCTCTTTTCTTAGGCCTTTGAGGAGGCTTGCACCCTTTCATAGCCATGAAATCCTCTTCCTTCTCTTTGTTTGACAGTGCTATGAACAGTCTAGGCCAGACAACTTTTTCTTCCTTGACATTATCCATTAAAATCTTGCTATTATCATCCAATCCCATTGATCCCCTTGTTGTGTAGTACCTGTCTTCCTTATCCGGTGATAACACCGATGACTTCCTATTGTTCGATAACAAATCAGAATTCCTACATCCAACCACAACCCAAAAGTAAAATAAGAACTTTTAGACACATCTAGTCAAGAGATATTAATAACTAATGGGACAAGAAAGTAAAGAAAATTTGCAACAGCAAAAAATTCTTTCACAATTTTGATTTTTCCTAATTTCCTATATTTTCTAATCAACCAGGTCAGTCATATAGATCAGATAAAACTTCCTTCCTAATTCACATAAAACAAAAGATCCTAAAACAACAAGGACTTATCATGCAAATGAAATATGCAAACAAGCAGATTTGTTCACTTAAGCATGTTAAAGAATGAACACTTTCTTCAGTGCCTTGAATAGATACTCGCTAGATACAATAAATGTATTGAACTCAATTCATTCATGCATTCTCACAAATACGAAGCCTTTGGTAATTCACCTGTGGGAGATTTTTGGGGTTCTTACTTAATGAGGCGAGAAGGAAAGTCTTTCTCGGTAGCGACAGCACGAGAAGTGAGTTTCTTCTTGGGCAAAGAATCATTTAGTTTAGATTTGTTTCCCGAGTTTTGTGCTTTTTTCACTTTAACACATCTAAGCCTCTTTGTACTTCCCCACTGCAACACAAAATCTGTATCTCCAGCTGCTTCACTCTTCTTTTCCTTCTCCATTACTCTCGTCCTCTATCTAAACAGCAAAAGATTAACCCCACAAACTGTCAGAAGGGTATCACTTACTACAACTACAGAGACAAAAAAAAAACAAAAAATTCTTACAATCAAATAGACAACCTTAAAATCATTAACAATTTTTATAGGAAATTTGGTTACACACAAGCATAACATTGTATAAAGAGCCAACCAAAAACCCATGCAGAGTTCTAAAACAGCAATTAAAGTGGAACCGAACCGAACAGAAAATAAAGAAAACTCGGAGAAAATAAGTTCAACTTGTAGAGGAATTAAATAAGATGACTCACCTCGAGATCTCTGGTAAATGCAATGAAAAGTGCTCAAAATTTTATCCTACTAACCTGCATTTCAACAGAAAAAAATAATAACGCATCAATAAAATCAGAAAGCTAACACAACAAGAAAAAAACCATTTTTCTCTGTTTGTTTCCCACGAAACAATAGAAAAAAACTTTTGGAATCCTCCATCAAGAAATATCTTTTCACTTTCTAAGCAACCAAACAGACAGAGAAAGAGTGAAAGATAACAAGGCACTTCATTTCATTACACGGTTCCAGCAGCAGCAGGAGCAAAAACTTGAAGAGTCCTTTCGTTTGTTTGTGTGGTCACAGAGAGATGGGGGAAAAAAACCAAAATCTGCGAGAAGATTGAGGAAGTGAGAGCTTAAAGGGTTTAGAATTTCGGGTCTGATTCAGATTTTCAATTTGATGGCCAACAAGTTCAAAGATCGGAGCTTTCTCTGGTATCTTCACCAAAAATTGATACTCTAGTTTACTTCTCTTTCACTCCGTGTTTCTGTTCCTCTGGCTCTTTATGTTTTTTAACTTTTTTTTACTACTTCGCGTGGTTTCTTTTGGTTTGATCATGACCGTTGGATGTGAAATGGACGATCAGATGACTTTCCCTCCAATTGGGTGGCTTTGTTACTTGAAGATTGGTTTGGGTCTTTTGTGGCACGTGACATGGGCTTAAAGCACGTGACCTGTATTGTGCATTATCTCTTCTCATAGTAAAACCCAACATGGATTTGGGCAATGACTTGTGATTCCCTATTCGAATCTCTTCTAGCTTCTTGAGTTTGAAAAACAAGATGGATTAGGTATCATCTCTGATGTTTTTGAGAAAATTCAATATAATAAAAGAAATTAAAATAGGCAAGAATTTATAAAACGTGGCAAGAATTAAGGATTTTCATGATGTGTCAAAATTGAATTTGAAGTCAGAATCAGATAAGATTAGGATATTTTTTCTTTCAACGGTTTTGAGTTTTAAGAGAGTTGTTCATCTTAATCATGTATTATGATTGTTTTTATTAGTGTTCTAATTTTCTTCTCATTAGAACTATTATATTAATGGAAGGCGTGATGAACTTTCAACGAGCAATAAGAAAATATCAGACACTTTCAGAAACTTCCCTAAATTATCCGAGTTTTTATCATCGAGAGGGCCAAGCATGGCGAAATGAAGCGTTAGAGGCTACGTCTTCACCTTCCAAACTAGGACTCTTAGTTTGGATATGCAAACTGGTTTTCAAGCACAAGAAACACACGGATTGTCTAGAGGAGATGATCATGAAGGCTATGAAAAGGGGCAACAAAAGCACGAATTTTCGTTCCAATTCGAGCTTTGAGGAATCTGATCGTGCAACGTTGTACCGTTCATGGAGTACCTTACGACTTTCCAGGGAATACAGATTCATCTGTGGAGGCTTTGCAGCAGCTATGCACTCAAAAGCTGTAATTGAAGCCAACAAAGCAGCAGCAACACTTCTCGTTCATCAGCTAACCAGCGGTTCACAAGGTGCATAGATAGTAGCTGCTTATGGGACACTTTTGTTAGCAAGAACAAGAAGAGACAACCGTGCTTTCAACGCAGACGCTTGCGTAATTCCCCGCCTTCGTAAACTGATGTCTTGTACAAACTCCTTCGCACAAAAGATTCTGTACAGCAATACTCAATTTATCCGTTCATGAAAAGAATAAAAGCCGAATTGTTGATGAAAAAAATGGTGTCTGGGATCGGTTCTTGAAGTATTGAGAGACTTACACTCACAACAGAGGCAAGGGAAAATGCAGCAGCGACATTAAAGCCTATCAGCAGCTCATCTCTACCAGAAGAGTAGCAGGTGGCCAAGCTGGCTACAGGGAGAAAATTTGGGATCATGTTCCCGGTGCTATTTGTTAGGTTGGTTGCCATTTCATCTAAGGCACCAACCATTGATCATTGACTATTGCACCAACCATGTGCAATGTCAAAGGTTGGCAGCTACTATTGTTGAAGAAGAGCTGGAGTTGGCAGCCACCTTTATTGAAGAAGAGCTTCCATGAATGCCTATAAATAGAGGCATATGTTAGAGAGCAATATAAGAGAAGAAAATTGTGAAAGAGAGAAGAGAATTGTGAGAATGTGAAGAGAGTAGAGAGGAAGAGAGAGCTGCAATGGCAGCAGCTGCAAGTACAACAAAGAGAGTTGAGAGTTGAGTATGAGAGGGTGCAATCCTCCTCCTCTATGTATTTGTTTTGTATTCTTTCTCTATCTATAAATATATTGACTTCTCCCGTGGATGTAGGCGGTTTTGCCGAACCACGTTAAATTTATGTGTGTTTGAATGTTTGGATCTCCTAACAACTGGTAACAGAGCTTGTTCTTGAAAGTTCTTGAAAAAGAGGGTGTTTGATCCAAACTCAAAAATCAAAGTTCTCAAAACGTGTTTTTGAAGATACCACCGTGAAGAGGACGACCAGAGGAATCCACTGGTGAAAACCTGATGAAAATCCGACGTCCTGCATGCCCGCACGCGCCTGCACGCGCCACCACCAGTACTGTCCACGCGCACAGACGCACCGTACGCGCGTCACGCGTCTTCCTCACTGTTTCCTGCAACTCGACTCTGCCACGTCATCAGGCACGTCAGCCGATCGACACAGTCAGTAGCCACATCACCTGCCACATCAGCCGTTTGACACGGTCAACCGCCACGTCATCACTGACACGTCATCTACCACATCACCACAGCCACGTCAGATTTGGTGGACCCCACATTGCCTACGTGTCTGACACGTCAGCTTTTCACGTCATCATAACTGGGTTTTGATCCGGTGTGGCGCAGCGACTATTCCGCCTGCCACGTGGCTTCATCTGCAGTGTTTAGTTATCCCAAATTTTAATTGATTAAATCGGAGCCATCTGAAGTGCGATTTGGATGATTTCAGACTTGTTTCCAGCTAATTTGATGGTTCCGGATGCAATAGTACGATCCGATCATTGAGATTAAGATCAGAAATGATGGTGATGAATTATTAAAGAGAGATTGCCCGATTAGGAAGCATCTGATGATCATTATGGTGGTCGATGGAGATGAAGAAGAAGAAATCACACATGTTTGCCCAATTACATGTGTTGAACTGTTATGTGGGGAATTTTAATTGCGTTGAGGGAAGGCAAAATTGGGACACTCTGGACACCCGATCGTGGACAATTTCAAGGTGGAGAGTGAAATTTGATGAAGACCAATCTTGATGAATCTGAGCACTGGTAGTCTCGCCAGATGTTGAGAAATCAGGTATAAAACAAAGATATCCCAGATCACTTGTAAAGAAATGCCGCAACAAGGCTAGCAAATGGTTGTATATACGAAAAGACAGTACGATGGATAGATATGGCCTAAGAAGTTCTGTCTAGGAGATTGGGTTTTAAGCGGGACCGTAGTGACCCCTCCAATCTTTCCTGGGAACTTGCTTAGTGGAAGGATTATCCATACGGTACTATTTTCGTATACAGTTTGTTATGAAACTATTGAAGACTAGCAGGATGACGGCACAAAGGAACAGATGGGTTCCGTATGATCAAGGATCTGATGGAGTGGTGATTTCTCCAAGGATATTAGATTCGGTGATTGTAATTTCTCGAGGGGAAATTGGTGAAGACCCTGATAATGGTAGAGAAATATAGATGAAGATTGCCACCCTATTTTGACTTGGATAGATGTTGTGATAGGATGAGTTGCTGTCAAACATAAGCAAGGAATAGGGAGAAATCTGGAGAACAGAAAAAACACGAGAGCACA
>SRLM01000189.1:273085-303859 GCA_015708895.1 Populus ilicifolia | reverse complement strand
AAAAAAATATTAACAATAACCAAAAGAAAAATTTATAAAATTAAAAGATAAATATAAATCAAGACATTCAACCACACAAAATAAAATATTGACTTGATTATATTTACTGAACTTGTTTATTAAAATCAATAAAAGATAAATTCATGATTTAAAAGATAAACACAAACTAAACTGACTAAATAAAATCATGTTAAAAAAAAAAGATGTTATGCAAGGCCAAATATATTAGCAATATTATTTAAAAATAAATATTTTTTATTTTTAAAAATAAAATTTATTTGTATAAAACCCAAAAAAGATCTAAATGAATTAGCATAGCATCTTGAAAAATCAAACACAAACAAAAAAACTCTAAAACAATTTATATTAAAAAACTGACATGCAAAACTCATGACTTAAATTATGAGATCGAGACAAATTCATAGAAAAAAATTAAAAATAATTACAAAATTAATATTTTAAAAAAAATACAGAGCGATAAAATCGTATGAAGTCGAATATTTAACAGATCAAATGCCTAAAAATAAAATAAAAAAAATCAATTATACAAAAGGATCTAAAAAATAAAGGTGAAAAAAATTAATTAGAGGACAAATAAAAATTTTATTTGACATGCGCTCCGTAGCGGGTCATAATTTTTCTTTCTTAAAAAAAACTTGAGTATAAAATATTTTGATATGTTTTTTTTACATAATATAAATTACAAGTGTAAATCAAAAAATATATCCAAACATTTAATAATCATCTATGTAAATAAATAAATAAAAATTTGCTAATAATAACTAAAAGAAAAACTAAAAAAATTAAGAGATGAATGTAAATTAAGATATTTGATCTCGCAAAATAAAATATTTACTCGTTTATGTTCACTAAATTTATTTATTAAAATAAAAAAAGAAAATAAAAATAAAAACACATATGAAACAGTGTGAATAAAATAAAAGGGAAAAAAATATGTATGTTCGAACATATAAGAAATATTATTTCAAAATAACAATTTTTTGTACAAAACAAAACCTACTTGAATATAGTAAAATAAAAAATAAAACAAAATTAAACACAAAACAAAACAATTTGCAAAACTGATAGTTTAGATAATAAGATGAGACAACTTGATAAAAAAAATACAAAGTTAACCTCAACTTTTTTAAAATAATTTAAAATAATAAAATCACAAAATATAATGAGAAAAAAAAAGAATTCATAATCGTATTAACACTTAAAACTTGTGCTCCATGTCATTAAATTGGAAGCATTATAAATGAAAAAACTTTGAAGCCCAATCCTAAATAAATCAAACATTAAATGATGTATAAAAAAAAATCAATCACATAAAAAAATTAATTAAAATAACGGTAAAAACCAAAATAAAAAAAATAAATCTGCGGGCATTCAAAAATTAAAATAGAGAGTTAAATTGAAAAGAAAAAATCAATTAACAAATGGAAAAAAAATAAAGACAAAACTAAAAACAAAAAACAATATAAACTTTGATTGAAGGATGAAATTTAATACTAATAAAACTTTAACAAAATATCCAAAAGTAAAAATGACAAATCAAAAGAACAACGACCGAATTAGTGAAAATAATATATAATAAATTATAATTTAAGGACTGAATTGAAAAAATAATTTTTTTTTAAAAGGGTCACAAACAAAAAGAAACAATAAAAAATATAAAAATTGAAATTAAAAAACAAAAAGAAAAAGGGATAAACTTGTACTTCAATTGAAAGAGAAAAAAATAGAAAAATAACCATTGGTAACAAACCTTCTACCACAACTAATATGCTCTACATTAGGAGAAATAGCATGTGATGGTACTTCTAATGATATGATAGAAGATATTTGTTGAGATAAATGATAGTGTCACGTGCATCGTAAAAAGAGCATGAACATCATTAATACACTGGTGCGTGAAAAACAGGCACTAGTAGTTTTTCAGAATTTAATATTAAAAATAAATATTAAATTATTATAAAACCCCTCATAACCCTGAAAATAATAAATAAACCAATGTGAAAATACCAAAACACTCATAAATATATAAAAACAATTTTATCTTATCCAAAAACAAAGAAATATTTTACTTATTTTAAAGTTTGTGCAGAATAAAAAGAAACCTTTAGTTAGCAAGTTTAAATTCCGTTGATTTTAAAGATAAAAAAATATTTTTGCTGTATAAAAATATATGAAAAAACAGTAATATTTATATTTAATCTCTTAATAACTAAAGAGTTAGCATAAAAGATTAAAATACCCTCATATCTCTACCTTCTAACTTTTCTACCCTGGAACACAAAGGTAATTTTACTGTAGCAATCCCATTTTAGAGTTTTGTTTAATTTTCCTACAGCTGGCTGATTGAAGGAAAATAATGTCATTCAAGGTTGTAGGAGAAAGTGCATGAACAGCAGATGAGCACTCATCATCATTCGCTTCATTTTATTCCTCGCAATTGTTACTTAAAAGCTCAGACTGTAACTTATTCTATATATATATATATTGATTCTTAGAGCTTGATCAGACGCTCTCTTTTCGTTCGGGAGAAGTTAATTAAAGTGGGTTGTTCAAAAGTCTTCGACTAATAATTAATTATTGTTTGTGCAATTAGATCACTTTCCTTACTTCAAACGAGCCCATCAAGTCTAACTTCAGGTGACCTAGCTGTAACAACCACCTTCTTAATTTCAAGACACAGATGATGACCATTCTTTACATTACCGTAGAAGAGAAAGAAATTTAGAAAGTGAAGTGTGATTCATGTGTAGGGTTTTTAACTTGTGATGGAATTCACGGGTTTAACTCCTCTATTTCAAGCATGGTTATAAAGCTTGTCAAACCAAGTTTTATTTTGTCTTTAACTGGATTGACCGAGCTAACTTTTATTCTTAGGTTCCACCGCAATACCAATAAGCTATTGATGGTGGGAACCAGAACCCTTCCTATCTACGATGAAGGAAAAGGAAAAGGGAAAGGGAAAGGGAAAAGAAAAGGTCTTTTGACATTGCTTCTCATTGATTCAAAAGCAGAAAAGGGTCTGATCACCATCGTAACGTTACTCTTGTTCCAGTACACTACTTTGATTGGTTTCTTGAGTCTTTTAAATTTTGAAAACGAACAGGTTGGTTTGGAAAGCAATACACCGAGAGGTTATGTGACCACCCACGCCTAGCTTCGATGATGACGATGATTCATGAGCTCCATGCTGGAATTGACAATCACACAGTGTCGACATTAATCCACTTGACTGGCTCTTAGTTGTTTTCTCTTTAGGGCGGCCAGCCAGCCAACTATTTGTTGAACCTGAGGATGGGGCTAACTTGTAGTATATTAGCATCCATGATCCCATCTCCTTCGAATTTAAGTCGCATCAACGAGCCCAAGTTTGGAAAGAAATTCATTAACACCCAATTAAGCTTTATTAATTTCGAGTCGATCTCTAAGACGGTTTTAAGAACTATATATAGTTACAACTGCGTACAAAGCATGCCATTGATCTCTTGCATTGCAGGACCAAACGTAACCTAAAGTACAGCCATATATCTAGAGAATTATTGTTCTCAAGTTTGAACCTGTAACATCATGGTTGCAACAAAAGATCCTTTGACTATAGGTTTTGTTTGGCTAGGCGAGCGATGCAAAGTACGTTTTACATTTAAAAACATCTTTTCTTGTGCTTTTTTTTTTTATTTGGGACGCAGTTTGCACCGTGCAGTCAACCTGGCTTTGCAACTTGATGTTCCATACTCCTGACGTGATTATTTCCAGTTTGAATTTTATCATACAAATCGACCTGTTCTGGACGATTAAAGGCGGTAACAAAACACGAAGCAGGAGCTGTCAAGATGTGCAATATTGATCTTGACAAAGTACCTGCAAGTTAGGCACAAAGTAGGTGCATATTTGAAGCATTCGCTCGTTTTTTCTCAACCTCATATCAATTAATGTACATATCATTACAGTTAAGATATCCTTTTCTATTTGGAATTTAAGCACAAACTTCTTTAGTGTTTGGGTTTTTCCAAAGTTGAATCTGACACGTGAATTTCCTCAATTCCACTCATTTGAACAAGAACAACTTGTTGTTATCATTCCTGGTGGGCATGGCACGGGATAATGAAAATGAAATCAACTCAAATTAATTACATCACTGTTCTTTTGAACAAACAGGTACAAAGAAAAATAGCAGTAACTCAGTCAAATTCAATTAACTTGCACCTCAATTGATTTGAGATTTTTATTTTTTTTTTAATTTTAAAATGGTACTGTTTTGAATTTATAAATCAATCTACGTTAACCCTTAACCCTTCTAACCTATAATTCATGTCCTAGACGGAGTCGTGATTAATAATTTTGAAAACAAAAATTATATACTTTTCATTCAGCATCTTTTATTTCCCTTCATATATATTGGTCGTAAATTAAGTGATTATACTGCCTATTGAGCTCTCAATTGAATATAAAAATGGTCCTAATACATGAGGGATAATTATTTATTTTTTGATAAAAAAAAAGAGTTAGGAAATTATGTACGTGTCTAGGTGTGTTTGTTTTTTAATTTACAATCTTTACATGTAGAGCAAGATCATAATATATTTTATTTTTTCATGAAAAAAGATTTTTTTTTGGAATAATAAATCAGTTTCAATTGTATAACGTATAAATAAAAGTGGTAATATATATACAAAGACTCAAAGAGAAGGGATATTTCACCCAGCAACAAAGAATTTGAACTAACTTTTCTAGACAATTGCTGCTTGAACTTGGAACTTAATTAATTATTGTATTTGTCAAAACTTGACAACCTAGACATGCGCAGCGTAATTTTTATTTTTTTTTGCTGTGGCAGCTTGTTTTAAAAAAATATTATTTTTTTTAATTTTAAATTAATTTTTTTTAAAAAAATTAAATTNCCCCCCCCCCCCCTTCTAGGAATCAAATACTTCCAATCAATGCTCTATTGTATAGTAATTTTCTTAACCTTTCCCCCATCTATAACTAAAAAAACAATGATTTAAGACCATGCAATGATTAAAACCATTCTAGCAAGCACATGACATGCTTCCAAACAACCAATGTACATACGTTTCCACAAGGTAGTTGAAATAATTCACAACCCAACAAAAAAAAATTCTAGTTTTAAAATCCTTAAAATAGTGTAAAAAAAAAAAAGGGGCGAAAAATTGTAATGGTAGGTAGAGGAAAGATGGGGGAGCCACAAAAGACCATTGGACAGCAGGATGGCAACCCTGTCTTCGCCACCCTGTTCTCACTCACCTTCCTCTTTAACCCCTTTATATA
This sequence comes from Populus ilicifolia, assembly GCA_015708895.1. Taxonomy (NCBI): domain Eukaryota; kingdom Viridiplantae; phylum Streptophyta; class Magnoliopsida; order Malpighiales; family Salicaceae; genus Populus; species Populus ilicifolia. The sequence goes on along the minus strand of SRLM01000189.1, from coordinate 298,555 downwards.
TACCTACCATCCACTTTCCTACAATTCATTGTCTCCATTGTTTTTGTGCTTGCTTTGCTTGTTGCCTTGCCTCTCTACAATTTCTCTCTAAAGAAAACCCTTTTCAAAGAGGGATTTGTAGAGCCTTTCTTCTTTCTTTCTATATCTGTTGATCGAGAAAATGGAGGCAATGAAAATGAAGATCTTTGTTGTGTTGATGGTGGTCTTGATGACCTTCTCAACCATGCAAAAGGCTGCGGCTGCCGATGCACCAGCACCAAGCCCAACATCTGATGCCACTATCTTTGTTCCCACGTTCTTGGCATCTCTTGTTGCTCTTGCTTTCGGGTTCCTCTTTTGAGCCAACTTATTAGTGTTATAGCATGGTTTCTCTCATTTCTTTCCCTCCCATTTTTCTTTCTTTCTACCCTTAGGATCACTTTTCCATAGTCTTTTGTAATGTTGGATCTTTCATGCTTACAACATGGGAGTGACACAAGAAAGAAGGAGAGGAAATGGGTTGGGATTTCTCCCTTTCTTTTCTTTTCTTTTTTTGTATTTATTTTATGTATTGATGTACTTGGGGTGTGATTGATGTCTTTTGATGGCACTTGTGTTGTATTTCCTTGTATAATTCCTTTTCATTTATTCATGTATCTTACTTTGGCTTGAGCTTCTCTCACTTTTATCTGTGATTAATCCTTTCTCACCTTTTTTTTTTTAAGTCCTGCTCTTTGTTTCTTCATTCTCCAATGAATTTGATGCTCTCTCTCTTTTTTTTTTTATGAGAATAATTGATGTCCTTAACCATTTGATCACCTCATAACAAATTCTCACGTTGAGGTTTAGAGGGGTCACTGAGAATAGATTCTAGTTAAACAAGTGAAGGACCAGGTTGAAAGCTTTTGCTGGAAGGATGGTAATGAGCTGTAGTTTGGCAGATTCCATCGGAGTTTATGTGGTAATTGGTGAAGGTGATGATTGCAGACAGTAGTGATGGGGCCTCCAATTATGATTGTGCGAGGCACAATGGCCAGGCAATTGAATTTGAAGGCATGGCATTGGCCTACCATGTGAAGGTAAAAAAGTGGTTAGTAATTCCTGACATGCGAAGAAAGATGGTCCAGAATCAAATGGCCTGGCAGTTATAAGGGAGCCTAGAAGTTTTAGGAATTGTATTGCTACAAAAATCTGGTAAAAGCATTTCCATGAAAAAACCAATGCTAATGAAGCACCGACCCATTGAAATGAAGCATGAGGCTTCCAAAATCAAATCAAGCTTTCTTTTTTTAATGGGAAAACCAAACCCTAATCTCAAGCATTAGTGATGCTCTGATTCTATGGGCCAAATGTATCTCAAAACTTGGCTGTCACACCCCCATTTGGAATGCTGAACGGCTTGAAAAATATTGCCTACTGCCCTGATGTGCCATAGCCACACAAGATGATATTTTCCATTTGATAGTGACACCTGATTCTTCCTTTGTTCTCTTGAACCAATACCACCGGTAAAGTGATGGTCACCAAACTTTAAGGATACCCTGCAACGACATGCCATCAAAATCCTGCTTCGCGTTAAAAGAAACCTAGTATTAATTTTACCAACAAGGGCAGGCCATGGTCGTCGATGGAAGAACTGTGGTTAATGGAAAGAGCACTCAAATTCTGTCACAAATAGGTTCCATTGTCATTAAACTTTGCCATCCTAGTGTTCCCCATCGATTTCACCTCTATTTTTTTTTAACAAAATCACTCTTTGGGCCATCCAATCCCTAGACCACACCAACAATGTAATGAATTGTTAGACTAAGGACATTTTATGAATCAATATTATTAGAATTATGGTTGAGCGGCCAGGGTAGGAGTTAAGACCAGTTGATGATGTGAACATGTTAACAAATGGCACATGCTTGCTGGGACATAGACCTGTACAGCAGTTTTTGTTTAAAAGGAATCCATTTTATATTAAGCTTTCTTGGCCTCACTAGTGGCCTTAATCATACAGGATTATGCTGGCTAATCCAAGCACCTGCAGCCCAATTAAAATTTGTTCCCACAAGGATAACCAAATTAGAACTTCAAAAAAGAAAAAAGTTGTTTGACAGCTACGGAGATTTGTCATTAATTTTGATTAACTCACTGATCATCTATTAATCAATGAGAAGATGAGAATAGAAAGCATGCAAAGGTGACAAGTGGAATCTCACATCATATGTGTTATGCACACGAGGCCTGTGAAAGTGACCAAATGCAGTGTCACCAGGCAGAAGTGGTGGGTTGGGGTAAGCTTTGTCTGGACGCCAAGACTTTGCATAAAAAACATGGGTTCTAGCATCTAGAGCCATCCATGTCCTTTCTTTTCTCACTTTTTGGCTTGTTGAGAATCCATATGGTTTAATCATCAGGTATTTTCACGCCAGTATTCAGGCATTGAAATAAAATCCTGATCTGGCCAGGTTTTCTTCCATATCTGCACTAAAAATTTGTGTTTTGTTGTTTTTTATTGGATTCAAACCAAGAGAGCAGACCGACACCTCCAAGGAGAAAGAGTTCACTAACGCTGATCATAGCTGCTCATGCCACCGTGTTCCTCTTTATTTTATTTTTTTGTGTACTGGGATTAAAAAAACAAGATAGGTGTAACATTCTTCACGTCTCATTTGCATTTCTTGTTTTGAAAGGACAAGAATTTACTTCTAAGTTATCGTATAAATATTTATTTTTGTGTCTCCGCCTTTATATATCTTATCTATTCTTATACACTAACCAAACACAACTTGATAACTTGACAACCTTTTCACTCTCTGTATTCTTGAATCAGATCCAATAACCAATCAACTATAATGATAATTTTTCAGAAAGTGCTATACGTGCACATGCACATATATCATCACCAAGGATACAAGCAATAACGTTGAATAAACGAAGAAAAACTTCTATCTTAGAGGCAAAAATCGAAATAGAAAATTGAAATGTGAGATAAATAAAAAGGGTATCTATTACAAGGGTGGTGGTTATGTTTCACATAAACAAAATCTACAAACATCTTGTGCCTAGAGAAACAATGAACTGCCTATTCATTTACATTTTTGGCATCTGCTGTCAAAACCTATATCTGTTAGATCTAACTATTTCTTCCCAAACATTTCATTTCTTTCTAGGACTTCAAAAAGGAGGGCTATGCATCGGCAGGCTACAATTACATTTACACGTTATAGTTTATTGTACATAGGAGCACCAACGCAGACCTGTTGCTTGTGTCTTATACCTGTGACCGACCAGGCAGTGAAGAGAGCTCTTTATCAGCAAAATGAAGCAATCTTCTGAGTCTTAAAACCATGTCACAATGAAATGGAAGTGCGGTTCGTCGCTCCAAATATGCTGGGCTCACAGTCATCCATGATAGGGCTTGAAGTTCTGCTGCGACACTCTCAAGAACTACCTGGGTCCTGATTTCAAAATCTTTACCATCTACACCTAAAGTCCGGCCCCCTTGCTTCATAATCCTTCGAAACATTTTATCTTGGGTCATATTATTGCCTCCATAATAATCAATGAGACTCACAGAAAGAACAGAAGGCCATTCTTCTCTTGAATTGCTCTTATAATCTCTCCTCACGGAAGGTATAGCCTTTGAAACCACAAAACCAGTGGAGAGCGGAATTGCAGATCCCTTGCTATGAAGGAGATGTGCAAGTGGTGGGGATTCAGCAGTGAGGCATGTTGGGTGCTGCAGGGGTGTTGACGGAAGGAAGCGCATACTGGGTGATGGAATTAAAATGTAAGATGCCGATGTTGAACCAAGAGACTTTACAGGAGTGATACCTTCCAGATAGATTGACGTGCCAACACCACTGCCACTTCCTCCTACACAACTTTTGCTGTTAGTACTCAAGGCAATAAAGTTATGAACTCCAACCCTAATTAGTGGAGGAAACGATGTTCCAAGAAATCTCAACATAAACCTGATTACATGGATATGATCTTATGTGCCAAAATACTTCCAACTCCTCTAAACAGGCCACACCAAAACTATTTCACATGTTCCTAAAGTTTACAAAGTATGCTTGCTTGTGTTAATTGTACATGCATGTCCAGGAAAGGAAAACCATGCCCAATGATAGAGCAAAGTGGCAGTGTAACGTGTGCTTTTAATATGTTTATTGTTGTGTATCTTCATCACCACACCAACATAGCAATATTGTCTAAAGTCATATGAAAGATTTCCACGAAGGACACCAAGTCTATGCCAAGGTTACAGTCCATCTACATCCAAGAAAATGAGACTGGTGATAAAATGTAGCTACTGTGGTAGCACCACTGGAAACCAGGTGCAGCGAACAATAGATGAAGAATGTGACCTTTCTTTAACAAGGGTATCAAATGTTTTTAATATGAATGCACTGAGGGGAAATAAAGAACGAGAGTGAAGGAGAGAACATCAACTTACCAGGAGATGGTGTATCAGCCTGAAGCAATAGATGTAAAGAATGGTCAATTGAAATTGTAACAAAACTGATGCTCTGCATCCACTGAAGCATCCCCCTTGAGTTGTCAACTGCTGCGTGCCCACCCATAAGCTGTTTTCTTGAAGAAGTTTGCCCCAAACCACCCTTCATATAGCCAGATGCTTTTGAGTGAGGGCTATACAATGGACTAGGTGAGGAAGGCAAGGTTCTCTCTTGAATTAAACCCATCTCCTGTTGCTGCAAGGAAGCCCCATTAGTGCTTGCAGCCATCCCATCAGGCATAGATCTCCGTAGTTGCAGTGGCCATTTCTTCACCTCAGAACCCCCAACTGAATAAATGGCTTTCTGCCACTCTGTTTAATCACACAGTAGAAGAAAAATAACAAGAAGTTAATGCCAAAAGAATAGAGGGAAAATAGAGGTCAGAAGTCATAATCACAAAACCAAAAATCCTTCAATCAACAGGCTAAATGGGTAATAGCTGCAGGCAAATGATAAATTACTGGCAACCTAGCAAAAGGTTCCAAACACGCTAAACCATATAAAGGCACCCCAAGACTGCAGCGAAACTTCCATTACTACTAATTGGTAAGAGAATCACAATGGAAGACATCTTCTTTTATTTAAACTGAATTCACATACCATTTACTTGTTGCACATAAACAATAAAATAATTGTGAAGCAGCCAATCTAAATAATGACAGCAGACAGGAAAACCTTAGACATGACAAGGCAATTGATTGTAAACATCAAATAGAGAACAATGGAGGACTTGCATGAAAGAAACTTACATACCTATGTACTCAAGCTCAAAGAAGTTTCCAATTCGTGCAATCACAAAATCTCTAGGCTTTACACCACCAGTGTCAGGAGAGGAGCAAGCTTGAAGTATCTGACATCCCTGCTGCAAAACTTGTACAAAAAGGCATTGCAAACCTTTTGTATCCTGGCGACTACTAATTCCACCAAAAGGGAATATATGGCTGTCAAGCAATTCTCCTCTTGCATCTGTCCAGATGCAAACAAGCCAACGCCAGTCCTCTGTCCATCCATAGCAGCAATGCAGGCTTGGAAGAGTCTTTTGATAACTAGATCCATAGCCATCGGGCTCAGATCCATCATGTTGTGAGCTAGATCCAGAATCCACACTCCCTGCTGAGCTTGCACTTTGCATGAAGCTTCCACCAGTATCATCAGATTGCAGTTTTGAAGATTCAGAGACCATATTACCAATAATTGTAGGTGCAACTGCATGGTCCAGAGATCCGGGCTCTGAAAGAATAAAAAGTGGTTCAAACATGTAGCGGATCTCATCTTGAAGAGAAAAATCTCCATTTCGGTTTGGATCACAGGTCAAGCCTCCAGCCCTTGCTGTTTGCCAGGAGTTATCCCAAGTGCCAGATCTCAATCTAGAATCAATGTCAGTCTCTCTTGGTAACGAATTCCACATTGCTGGAACAGAACTCATTTGTGTTAATACTGAATGGGATCTACTTGATGTTGATGGCTGAACATCATTTGAAGAGCCTTTTGAAATTCGCCGGGCCTTGTTGTATACAGTGAAAGCAGTCTCCTTAAGAATGATGAGCTCATTAAGAGCTGGACTAGTGACCCTAAAAATAGCATCAACTGTCACAATTTGCAATACCAATTTAGGAATGCTAAACCCGGAAAGTACTAGAACATTTGATGCTGACGCTTCATCCACAGCTGCCAAGCTGCTTAATGCTTTGCCAACCTGAGCCAGCAACATAGACCTCCTCTCTCTATTTGCAGGGGAAATGATTGACCCAATAGAAACAGAGGATTCAATGACAGTTTGTAGAACTGCAGCAGGTTCAGGAAAGGGGCACACCACATAGATAACCTATATACCAAGAACCATCACAGATGTATTCAGTTACACAACAATAAACTAATACAACATTATGTGCTTGACACAAGATGCAGGCATGCAAACTTTGGTCGCTAAAAAGAAATATATCATTGCCTGCTCAAGAAACTAGAGCACAGCGTAAACATTACACGGCATGACTTGAGTTCAACATATTCTGGAGTTCAAAACTAGCAGATAGCAACAACAAATCCACCCAGATTACCCGAAAGAACATAAAGATAATGATTTTAAGAAGTAATTCCCAGATATAACAGGAGTTCACAAGCAAAATCAAAATCAAAATATACTGATATCATCCATTAAACATGGAGAACATGTCATTAATAGTGGTGGCTAAAAGTGAAAGAATTGAAAGAAAAACACCACACTCCTAATGCCATTTTGGGATACAAGAAGCAAACCAGTTGGAGAAAAACACTCAACCTACGTTCTTCATTTAAGGAAAACAGAACTCGCTACTTACCATACAAGGGCTGCTATTGCCTTCTTTTGGGTTTGTTGATGAGGATGGACCAATTTTCAAAGCCTTGACAGCCTTTGAAAGAGACTTAAGATAGCTTGCCAGGTCCCAACCATTGGAAAGCGAGAGAAAATAATCGCTTATCGATCCCACAAGGGAAGCATTACTGCTTTCTATCTTCATTGACTGAGGGCAATCAAGTAGTACAAATCCAGAAGACAAAGATTTCCCTGCATCCATCTCCATTTGGTTTCCCAAACTCTGAGGTGAATGAGTTCCCAGTTTGCACGTTTCATAGACTGAAGGATGAAAAAGCATTCACAAGACTGAACCAATTTACATAATGACATAGAGCCATTGAACTCAAATAGATTAATCAAACAGCACATGCATGTGAAAAACACATGATTGAACATACATTGATTAGCCTAGGAAAATTTCATGAAGAATGTGATTTACAAATTAAAAATAGAAATATGAGCGAAATGAATAAGTCAACAACAGAGGCCTTTTCCCATCAGGGCTAGGAATTCTTAAACAAAAGAAATATCACTTCCCTAAAAGACTGGGATCACAGAATTTTATCCAGCACAATACTCATCTGGTTCTTAGCAAATCTTGAACAAAACCTAGAAATTACTTTTTTCCTCCAAGAGAAAAGTATGTAGGATCCTTTCCCTAAAATTGGAATGGTTGGGTAAATTTTTTGAACATGACCACAGTTTTATAGACTCGTTACCAGGGCAAGAATATAAAATCACACTCACCAGTTCCAAGTTGTTGGAAAAAATCTGCAGCTGCAGAAGTAAGGGGATCAATGTCTGGACATAAAACACAATAAGTTATCTGCAAAAGTTAACAAACAATAAAGTTTCAGTATCATAAAAAATGGACACAACAAAAAATCTCCTCAAGAAACAAACAAAACAGGGATGCAAAACAGACAGCAAGAGCATCCAAAGAAGGCAGTGGTTTCGAGGATCTTACTGGTTTTGGTGAAGCATATGGTTCAAAAGGAGCCTTTTCCCAGAGTTGTAAGGAGCTTGCTGATGTCTTAAGCCAGTCGTCCTGGTACCTATTTGACAAACAATTCATTTGCACATTTCATACACAACGATACCAAATAATAAAGCTAACGGAAAAACTGAATTTATAGAGTTATCAAATAACAGGGGTAAGGCTTGGTCTACTTGAGTTATCTACCCAAAAAGAGCAAGTAACATTATTTCTAGAAGTCTCTGAAGTTATAAATGGCAATGAGATCTGCAGGATATCCCATTAAAAACTCTGTATATAAAGTGTTACAAACATTGCAACAAATTCTCTGATTTGTTTGATACACAGATTCATAGACCAACCAGCCAGAGAAAAACATGCAATTTGATGAACTCAAAAAGTTTTGAGATCCACATATTCTTTCCTAGATCTGATTTTTTAATAAAGTGCATTCTCTAGATGTCTTATGTATTTTCTTAGCAATCAGCTTTGCATTCACCACAACAGAGAAAATGAATGCTCATCTGCATATGTTAAATGTCTTTCTTAATTTATCAACTGTTGACATGAAAACAAAACCAATTATGATACATACCCAACAAGAATTGCAGGCAAAGGAAGAACAAAAACCGTTGGCTTTATCCTGGGAAGAAGCTCTGGCTCTATTTCCTGATTTGATTTCCTTTGGGATGTCTCATCCACTTTAGCTCCATCTGGTGTACTGGATGCTGCGCAATTGAGAAACTGTGAACTGTAAATTCAAGAACCCAACATGCACACGGATGTGCATGTGAACACAGCATGACCATACCTTTGAGGGAAGATGATCCAGCAGCTGAAGAGAGGGCTGGGCTCATTGGTTCTCCAACAGACAGTGTTACAGTACTTGAATCTTTGCATTCACTTAAAGCAGACTCCCCAGAAGATCCATCGCATGTGGTTGCTCCATCACCTGACTGAATGTGGCCTTTGCACCAATCAGTGACACATAAAGGACCTTCCAAATTCCCAAAAGCAGATTTTAAGGCTATTTTGATTTCAGATTGCAGCAAGGTGGTCACTGCAGAAGAATGAATCTGAGGAAGCGGAAGAGGTTCCCATCACAATACAGTAAAGATGCATAGATGCAGAATTATGTTAAGTGTTTGAATATTATCCCACAATAAATTGTACTCATGAAAAACAAATGCTTACATCAGCAGAAAGTGGGTCTACTAGTTCCACGCCAGCAATGTCTAGAAAATGACAAGAAGACAAAGTCCCTCCACAACCTGCATGGATCATGGAAGGCCCACAAGAAAATCCACGTCTCCAATGTTCTTGTAATGCAAGCCAACCATAAGGACCATCACCACAATCAGCATCCAGAGCCACATCAACAAAGGAAGTAGCTTGCTGGACAAGCAATGACATGCCATCCAAAAGCTCCTGCAGTGGCTGCTGCCTTTGCCTATATGAGAGAACTCCTTCCTCGCTGAATGAATGGTGTGGCAAGGACACACTGACTTCAATATTCGATGAACTAGTATGTTTTGTTAATTTAGGAACTCCAACAGAGCGCCAAACACCTACAGGTGAATTAAGATGCCCATCTAGTACTCCACCATCCATATCCCCAGCTATTCTAACTGGTATAGATTCTTTTTTCTTCACTTCATGCCTGCCAGATATGTTGTCTGTCATGGTACTTGCATCACCATGCACCTGATTCAAACCAGTGCTTCCACTTAACCTATGCAAATTTACAGATGTAGGGTTACCAGGAGACAACAGTGTGTGTCGCATTCTACACATGGAAGCTTGAAACATAATGCATTCTACTTCAGTTGCCAGAACAGTCTTCATAGAAAATAAAAGGCTTTCTGCTCCTACTGTGCCATCACTCATTTTCCTCTGGGCAGATTTGACAGTATTTGATGAATTAGAATTCAATAATGGTGATGGCATCATCGCCTCACTTGTAGGATGGCTTTCATTAGATGTGAATGTTCTTCTATCAAGTGGTACTTTCCCACCTTCCACAAGAGTGTAATATTTCTTTGTGTCATTCCTTCCAGGACCTGTTTTCAGATTCACCTGTATGCCAGTTTTCTCATTTGATCCTTCAAAGCAAGGAGAAGATGGTGGTGTTGCACCATATGCATAATTATTTGAACTTGAATTTGAGCTCTCCACTTGGCGAGATTTTGGACAATATGGACTCCTGAAAATCGATGACGAGAATTCACTTGTAGGGGCTTCAACTGCCCCATATTCTGGGGCAAAGGTCATCAAAGCTTCGGCTTTGATTAAATGATCAAACTCGCCTGAAGAAGATGACGGAGTGCAGTTCACTGGAATTAATGCCAGAGTACCATGTGTCTCTTCTTGGCTCTTGCTGGCACTTTCATCTATGACTACTGCAGGAGACGGATTAAAACTTTCAAAAGATGGAAAAGCTACTGGCGGAAGCATCTGATCCACAACATCCATTACCCCAATAGGACTGTTAGCAACTTCACCGCAATCAGGACCAGAAAACATAAGAGCCTGCGACTCTGCTGTTCCAGGAGGCTTCACAAAACAAAGGGAATAACTTAAAACTTAATTTTGTTTAATTATAAAAAGACTGTAAAGCAATTATAGGCCTTCCAAGCTCCTACGGGGAAACAATTGTTAAGAAACATCAACAAAACATCTAGATTTTAGTGCTATTCAGCAACTGATAAGAGTTTCTACAGCAGGGTCTATCAGATGAAAGAGATGTCTTCCAGGTTCATAAAGACAAAATAATAATAATAATAATTATCAGTGTCAAATATTCCCATGTCACAGAATGTTTTCCCATTGACAAATATGCAAATCTTGTACATTCCTTTTCATCAGATAAACAATCAAAATCTGCATGCACTAGCACAAGCATGCATACAAATGAGTATCTCCCATATTGTGCACTGTGTTACGCTTGCAGTTGTATAGGAGATTACCTCTCCAAAAGGCAGATCATCATTCTCAAAAAAGTCCCCAAAATCACCAAATTCAGAGAGAAGAGCTTGGATATCCATGCCCGCACCTCTGTCATCGTCCCAATCCCAACGAGATCCAATCTGCTCATTTGCAATTCCTGTAATAGCTGAATCATTAACTTCTACTGAACCAAAATCTTGCATGTGAACATTTTTAACCATGCCCACTTGACCAAATGGCTCAGTCATCCCTGTTCTAGGACGCTTTGAACCCTGCATAAGAAATACCAGCAAAGTCATCAGTCTGAATCCCACAAAATGCCTAAAATGAACATATACAAAGACAGGTTCAAGGGTTGTTCCCATTCATCATCCATAAAGACAATTTTCCAGTATCCCTTAATAATTGACAACCCATTTGAACTAAGTCCAGAAAATCATGAAAAAAAAACTTATCCTACATAATAAAAATTGTAAAGCGACAGCATCAAAGGCTCATACCTAGATCATATTGATGCGACATCTATGAATGAAATGAACATAATCACCTAGAACTTCCAGTGAGTCGTCATTAAGTGCAGTTATAGTCAACAAAAAGAAGCTGGCTTCTTTACCTTTACATTCCTTCTTTGCGGGATAAAACTCAGTCAAGAACGTATATTGTACGAGAGGAGATCACATGAGAGTCAATTACAAGAGCAATCTAGCAAGCAGACCATGGAATTGCACTCAGAACCCTCAGTTCAGGTAATTTATAGTTTAGTTGCAGGGGGGAATGAGGCAACAATATCTAATGTTCACACCTAGATCATGTTGAGGGGACCTTTAGGAATGGAAGTCTTTAATATTAATCAAAACAGTATAAATCATACAGAAATCCCTGCTAGAGACCACAGGCAACATAACAGCAGTAAAACGTCCAGTCTTCCCTAGTCTCTTATCACTTTGGAACTGGTTTGACATTGGGGAGACATGCATTTAGGCAGAGTCACGGATTATTAGGATTGCTCAAGTACCATAAAAGTCCTAGACATCCCTTCTGGAAATCACAAAAGAATAATAAGATCAAGAATCAAGGATTTTGCATTCAGAATGACTAGTAGTTTGCATCTATTAATGAAACACAACACAAGAATGAAACTACAAAATAATCCAACTCTATTTAGTACTCGCAATAAGTATAATTTTTCTGGATTGCTGTCTATGTGCACATGTGTACCAATACATTCCTGCTTACAGTATGCCTGCTGGACAGTTTCTAACATGAACCGACAATTAATCTACTTCGCTAAATTCAGCAATGTAAAGAATACACTGATATATGTAGTGGCTCTTTCTCTACAAGAAATGATTGCCATATAGGAGTTACTAAAAAGCATTATGTTGTAAGATAATAGGCCAACAAAATCTAGTACTAGAGGCTTCTAAAAGTTTCTATGTTCTAATCTGTTTATTCTATCTAGTTTATGTAACAAGAAAGTCTCAATCCCAAACTACATAGGGTCACTTTAATGGATCTTCTGGCGCCATTCCTCACAATCATATACCATTTCAGCTAGTGTATGCACACTTATTTTAAAAATCCAAGCCAACTAGATAAACCTAAAAAAGGTAAAAGATGCTTGTCCCTTGGATAAACTCAAAAAAAGGCAAAAGATGCTTGTCCCTTGTGAGCATGTCATTATATTTAGACTTTTGTAAACTTTAGTGTCAGCTCAAACTTAGGTATCCTTGTCTACAGATAATGAATAATTCAAGGATTGTAAGAGTCAAAACTATGAAAGCGGATAAAATGGAGTACCAATTTGAGGCCATCATTTTCCATCTGATCATTGGAAGATAGACCAGATTGTCTGCATGACAAGGAATCAGCATCAGCCTCAAGCTCACCAGTAGTCATCTTGTAATCACTGTCACTAGAGCCGCTGCTTATGGAGCTGATGCTGCTACTATTACTATTGCTACTGCTGTTATATCCGTGCTGCATACGTACTCCATCAGATTCAATCCAATATCCTTCCAGAAAATCTGTATCACCACCACTGAAGAAAGAAGAAAAATGCAAGAGCCAAAATGAAGATCCAAGACCAACTCTCAACATTGATAGTTAATTATGACACTTAGCATGACCATTAAAAGATCTCATGCATACTCCCACTGCCCCATAATGCCTGTGAGGAGTTTTCTTTTCTTTTCCAAAACTATTTTATCAGTTATTGAAGCAGAGAAATTCAAAAGAAAGTACATGCAAAACTAAAAGAAAAAAAATGAGAAGTCAATATAATTTTTTAAAGATTATTCACATAGATGACAAGAACTTAAGAATAAGGGTGTGCTCAGTCCATAATTATGAGATAGGCAGTATCTATCCAAGTCGTGCTTGTTCTACTAAACCATATTTAACCTAATCACCTTTTGCCGAAGGGAATTTGCTTCCATGGGATTACCATAACCATTTCCCACCGCTACAGTAAGTTTAGAACAATTTCTCATTCACATTTCCAACCTCAAACAAGCAACATGAAATTTAGTTCTTGACTGTTTTGTATATAATGGGATTTTCACTTCCCATTACTGTTTTTCACTGTTATAACGGTGTTTTCTCAGATGACAACCATAAATTACATACTGTTGGCGATTGCTAACAGTTTAAAAAAAAGTCTACCAACAGTTTTGAATATCTCATTTCTTTCATGCTTCGAGTTTTCACACTTTTCTAAGCACCCAATGGTACCCCCCCCCCCACGCGTCAATTCAAGTTCATTTTTTTCCCCATCATTTTCACCTAGATAGCATTAAACTCCAAACATTTGCTTCAAAATTCAAGATCCAACTATCTTTTTTTGATGATTTGAGGTAAATATCTCAATAAAAGGAATGTTTTGTAGATGAATATTTTATGACATCAAGGCAAATAGTATTTTTTATGATATGTAACCAGTCATAGTGTTGGTCGTGTTCATTAAGATACAATATTAAAATACTTGTGTTACTAAAAATTTGCTAAAAGTTGCTAATGATGCACAATGAAGGTGGCCAAGATAGTCATGGTGTCACCGGACCGTGAGTTGAAAGCATGGAATACACAAGCTAAGGTGGCACATGCGTGACTTAAAATACCTGAGTACATGGATAATTAGATAAAAGCATGTGATGGACTAGATTTATAAGCTTACTAAAAAAATGAGATCTTTAACAGAATAATTTCTCAAGTAGTATCAACAATGTCCATTCGAAAAGCATGAGCATAACTAACCAATGCATAAAGAATGATGAAACAGGCAGTGATGGCCCTATCCAGTTTTGCAGCCAAAATCTGCAAGTACAAAACCGATGTTGGCTTAAGCCACATATAACAATATTTATGAACAAACAGAAATAAGCTTATTGATCATCCCAACTCTGAAACTAGAGAATAAAAAAGTATACCCAGAACCTTGAAAAGTATTACCCTCCCTCCAAACCTAGAAAATAATTAGCACAGAATTCAATTTACCTTTTCAAAGAAGACCTGGCAAAAGATTTTTGTAAAACTGGAACAACAACTGCTTCAGCAGGATAAATAAAAGCTTTCTCATGAGCTGATAAGTGATCTGGCGATACCTTCTGATCACCTCTCCTTGCTGCAATAGATTCTGCAATATAATTCTTGGATGAATTCTTAGTTGACTGCGAGTTTGTTTGCAATGCCTTGTCACTATCAGACCTTGGACAGCCTAGTGTAATTTCAACATAGCAATTTTGCCCCCTCAGCTGACAGCCAGGTCCTTGAGAAACATCATATGGCAGGCCAATATATCCATTTAATGTCCTAAACTTGCCAGAACTGTTGAGGAAAGCATAAGTTGGCAATAGAAAATACTAACCCGAACTCCAAAAGAAAAAGAACTGTGAACACACAGATTTCTACAAAAAATTACCTCAAATACACTTGCTTGACAAGATCACTTGGACAACATCCTGTCAGCGAACCACGAATTCCATGAGGTGAAGCAATCACTACAAGATGAAAACATAAAACACAAATTAGAGATCTTGATACAGAAAATACACGCATAACTGCCATTGTCACATGACAAGCAATCCAGCTATTCATAAAGAAAGTGAAAAAACAGCCCATGGATCGACCCTGCCACCACCAATGATAGGTGTTTTGCGGGATGTGGAACATTTTACAGGTTAAGCAAATGTAGAAATGCTGGATAAACAAATGCCCAGACAAATCAGAACCATATATTTGCAAATACATGTTGCTTTCTAGAATTCAGAAAAGATATTGCCCAATAATACAGCAAAGATATTTTAGTTGACCATGTGGCGCAACCCGAATACAAAGAACAAAGTTTGCTTGAATGCTGAAAATGCTAAAACCTTAGAATGGGCATCCAACGTACCAATATGCTCATGCATCAACAAACTACCTTCTACACTCTACAATGAAAAGTGATATCAGCTTGAGTCAGAGTCGATTGCACCTTATTTTTATTTACATTTTCTTCCAGTGATAACTTTGTCTTATAACTATCATAAATAATCATTCAAGTTCAAACTCAGACAACATTTTTTCTTTTATGTTTCTTAAAACACATCCACATGTTAAGACCCTCTTTTTCATAGATGTCCAGATTCTGACACCATCCAGAAGCTATGATTCAAGAATGACAAACTCAACTAGATGGAGGTGTTTCTTATGTTATTATACTCGAGTTAACTTGCAAAACCCTCAAGTGTATCCCTGAAACAAGGGTAAATTCGAAGAGACAACATCATAAT
The DNA here is from genome assembly GCA_015708895.1 of Populus ilicifolia. NCBI lineage: Eukaryota > Viridiplantae > Streptophyta > Magnoliopsida > Malpighiales > Salicaceae > Populus > Populus ilicifolia. The sequence continues at coordinate 283,036 of SRLM01000189.1, read as the reverse complement.
GCGGAAAAAATGCTGCTTAAAGCTCAAATCCTAAACAATAGAGGGGGGAGGGAAATTCAGTTCTGTAATCACCATAAAGAAGTCATAATATTCTTGTAAAACATGTGATGAGATCATTCCTAAGAAATCCCAACATGTAACATTCACCAACCTGGAAGCCTATAGCTGGAATTTGTAGAAGAATGTTTTAACACTCTTTCCACATCACCATTAGAAAGTGCTCGGATATGCCTGAAAACAAATAAAGACAGGTTATTTAAACGCGTACATTAGGGAAAGTTATTGATGCAATAATCACAACTAGAAACAAACTATGAAATTCCACCAACTTTGCAGATATTATCACGTGCACAAAGATAGTCTCTTCAGAGGCAGAGAAGATGAACTCAACTGTGGGCTGTCCTTTACTGCAAAACACCCACCAAAGAAAAAACTACTGAATACAAGCAAATTATGTTATAAAAAAGAAACATAAGTTTTGACTGTGTAACACAATATTACAGCTTTTTACTTGGTCAAGAACTGGATTGAAAATGAATGACTATTAGGAAACAGAAACATCAACGACCAAAAGAATGCAGAAGCCATAAAATCATTAAATTGTTTGGTATCATGATTTTGGTGATGAAAATCATCAACATCATAATATTATTACAAGTAATCAAGAAATAATCATGTTCGACCTCGAAAGTCCTTCACTTTGAGATGGATGGTACTTTAAAAACACATCTCCAAACCGCATGTATGAATGCCTGGCCAATGCTCTGTAAATATCAATAATTTTAGTTAAAATAATTCAAAGAGAAAATATGACGAATGGGAAAAGTAGGATAAGTTTACCTCTCTATGTAATTCCTCAAAGATTGAGAAAGGGCTGCTGCAACCTCTTCAGAGTCCCCAGGAGCCACCCAAATCCCAGATGCAACAACTACAAAAGAAAGATACATTGGAATAAGACATATAATGATTTAATTATACATCATTAGTGCAAATTCCATAAAAATGTTGCAAAAAGTGAACAACAAAGATGGAGAAAGTACAATTGGATTGGGTAAAGAACATAGCAGACATTCATAGTCTACCAGAATCATAAAATAAGAATTTCAGAAAAAACATAAAAGGAATGGCAGCAGCAGAGACTCAAAAACAAATTTTACCTCTTAATCTAGACACTGCAGCTTGAGCCTTATCAATAACAGATGAATAACGTCCAGGAAGAAAAAGCCAGAGCTTTATTTTCTCATCTGTCAAACAGTTATGTAGTCAACATGGTCAGAACTCAAACACAGCATAAACCATGCATGATCAGATTCATTTATTTGTTCTTCTCCTTCCTACATGGGAGATAGGACCACGTGGTTGGTAGATGACCACAGATTGTAATCCTTACCAGGATTATGTAGACCTTGTGATGGATCCCAAGGTCCAACAAAGGAATTGGTCCAAGTGCTTAGAAGTCCCTCTTTCTGCAACTGCAAATGAGCCAAAATCACGAGACATGTAGCAACATCTTTCTGCTCTACCTTCACACTGTCCAACCATAAAAAAAAAATCTACTGGTGATTTTTAAGCACATAACTGGGAGTACGATTCCCAATATTTTAGATGGCCTTGAGTTCAAATCACAGGCAATGATAAGGGATGCAAATGATTCTTGCCTCTTATCAGGTAAAGAGTTCAAATCAGATTCATTTGGGAGAAACTGGAACCATGATATATGATGAAAACCACCCTGTAGAAATGGTTGATAAAGTTAAAAAAAAAGAGAGAGAGGAATGGAGCAAAAATATGATAGATATTAATAAAAGACTCGAAGATGACATGCATAAAAACTAAATATTCAGTTCAAGCTGTTATATTATGGAACTCAAATTCTGTGGGAAACTTCATCAGGCATCCAGGCAGAATAAAAATCTTATATTAATAAGAACATTATATGTAAGAGAAAATGTGACCAGAGCTAAAAAGAAAAGCAATAACAAAGATCGAAACCAATAAGAACAAAAAAGCCACTTTAAAATAGTTAGCCAAACATGTGCCAAGATTTTCTGATATTTTACTACCATTTAGGGAAAATAAGCCTTCCATAAAAGAATCGATGCAAAGTTAAGAGCAGAAGTGAAAACGGAGAATCTATTCTCTTGCACTACTCTGTGGCATGAAGCTGTAGAATAGCTAGGTAGGGTATTTTTCATCTCCAAAAAGCATTAAGTTTGTCCCACTAACCGAGAAGAGTTGTTATTAATGCATGAAGAGGATTTTGAGAGAGTGGAGGGAAGTAAGATACTTTGGAATTGCTTGATATGCGCAAAGGTTTAGCATATTTGAATGGAGTTTAATTTTGGATCTTTCAGTACCAGCGCTTACCTATAGATAAAGAGGTTTGGTTGGCATCACTTTAGCACTCCGCCTTGTGCATCATTACAGGAGTATCTTTGGTGGACATCCAATTCTTGTTTTACATTGTTACATTTTTTAATCTCCAAAAGGATGCCTCATTTTCCACCTTGCATCAAATTTTTTTCTCTTAACAAAATCCCTCTTGATAACTAACCAGAAAAAAAATCACATCCTGAGGAACATAATTCTACCTTCCTAAACCGCTAAACCAGAAAAATTTAACATCCGCCACAAAACCTAACACCCGTTAACCAAACACCACCACGATCTTAATAGCCAACTTCATATTTAGCAATCCTTTCATGCAAAGCAGTTTCCCTTTAAACTGAGAGAATAATACACCACGACCAACACAAATCACGTACTAAATACAATGCCACATGACTTTTCAGTTAGTTCTGTCGGAAACTTTAAATCCTCAATTTGATCATACTATACGCTTAAAACAAAAAAAAAACAACCTACAGCAAACAATCAAAGTCGAAAGTCCAATACATAAACTAACACACATAAATCTTCAATAACATCAACCCCAGCATTTCCCTAAACAAACTTCAAATTCAATCACTCATCCTCGCATAAATTCCGAACACCGGCATCAACAACAATGTTTATACCACTATAATAACAAAGAATTCATTAGCTAACTACGACTAGACAATAAAGTATTCAATAATAAATAAATAAATAGTAACAGAACTGAAGTAAAAAAGAAAAGAAAAATACATACAATTTTGAATACATTAGTCCACATCTTTTCTCTTTCTTCAACCTGCTAAAGCTCCCAAGAAATAAAAATTAAAAAGCTTTACGCTACAAAGCAAGCAAGCAAGCGCATATATCTTCATGCAAGAAATCAAAGAGCAACACTTAAGCAGTGAAGTGCTTGATATAGATAGCTATAACTATTCGCACAAATCGACGCCGTTTAGTGAAATTTGAAAAGGAAAAACCCTAATTGACAGATTCAGAAGAAAGAAACGTAAGGGAGTTTGACTTGTCTACGTAAATCACCAAACAGAAATAAAAAAGAGGAATGAGAGGTAGAGAGATTTGGTTGGCTTACCCTGTAAGGAGGAGGAGGAGGAGGAGGAAGAAGAAGAAGAAGAAGAAGAAGCTGAAGCTGACGAGATAATTAATTAATATTAATAATTCAGTAAATAAATAAAAATTGAAGCGTTTATGGAAGTTTTTGAAGAGGTTGGATTCCTGTCCAGGCCCAGCCAAAGCCAGCAAGCCAGGTGTGTCCTCTCTGGGTGAAACCACTGTTGGGACTCTCTCACGAGGAGATGCTGACTATGTTTTCTTATGACGGTTTTCAGGGACTAAATACATACCAGTCCTAAAATTATCATTAATGTCTCAATCAAGTTAACTTACTATCAATTCTTGCAATTTAGGCATTATCATTTATCAATGATCAAGTACTTCACCATTGCCTTGCCTGTCGCATCACGGTCCTCGCCCTCCCACTTTTATTTGTCGATTACTTTTTCTTACATCAAGTTATAATATTTTTTGATTTAGGACCAAACTGAAACTTGGGTAATACCCTAAGGATTGCTTACTTGGGATTTCACATTTTTTTTCTTTGCCTTCCTGGCAGCAATCAAAGTCCATCATCAGCTTTCAGTTTCGAAAAACGAACTCGAGTATCTAGAGAGCTTAAAAGATCAGAGAAAAACAAAAAAGATGCGAGCTTTACTGCAACTTAGCAAGAGACTCTCTCGCACTCTTGTCTTCTCTTCCTCCTCCTACTCCTCTCTTACTTCTTCTAGAACTTTCGCTACCCTCACTCTATTCTCACCTGACTGCCACGGTGCTGCCATCACCGCCAACGGCAATGTTTACGCCAGGCCTTGGTTCGCAATCCAACACCGCGGCGTTAAAGTCAATGCTATTCATGTAAAGCTTCAGTTTTTTTATATTTAAATTGAAATTATTAGTGATTTTATGAGATGATATAAGAAAAATAAAAACTTGATTTTCTATTGCAGTTAAGACCTGGAAATGTAATTGAAAAATCAGGTAAGTTTTGTGGTTTTTATATGAATTTTTATTTTTCATTGTTGTTTTTGGATGTGACTTGCTAAAGGTTTTGCCTTTGTTACTGTAAATCTGGTGAATACATATCAGGAAGAATTTTCGAGGTAATTGAAGTTTAATATGTTTATTATAATGGATTAATGTGTGATTGGAGTTTATGATAATGGGACTTGATTAATATAGGTGGTGGATGCGGAGCATAAACAGCGAGGAAGAGGAGGAGCGATTTTGACGGTGTTATTATTGTTTTTTTATATATAATTTTTAACTCCAATTATCATAAATTTTTTTCATTGATAATGTGCGAAGTTACTGTAAATAGTGAGTGCTGCTTTTGCATATCTGCTTTTTGGATTGTTTTAGGGTTTAGTAAAGGTGGTATTTTGTCGGATTCACGCTATAGCATGGAGTTGAGTTTGAACGTTTGGTTCATGGATTTAATGGGTTTATTAGACAGCTAAAACCTTTAAATGTTCTATATTTGATGTTTACTACGTGTTTAAATTTGTTGACGGGAATTTAAACATTGTTTAGTCTTATTTGCATGCTATTGTATCACCCTTGCAGTGATAAGATACATTTCTATGATAGTTATGCCAGCGAATTGCTGCTTGTTTTTGGTCTATCTGACTTACGGAGTGGCTGGCTTTGTTGGCGATTATTCTTTTGCACCTAGGTGCTACATTGTTAAATAACTAATTGTCATTTGAATTTATTTTGTTCATATTTATGAATGTGAAATAATTGGATTGCAAATAAAAGGCATTGGTTGAATTGTCTGAACCAATTGCATTTGTTTTTTGTTTGCTATTTTTGCCATAGTTGGAGCTTCGAGATGTTGACAGTGGAAACAAGCAAACCTTTCGCTTTGGTGCTGAGGAGGCTGTTGAAAGTATGTTATCAACTTTAAATTCTTGATCCCTATGTTGTTAGATTTTACATAGTCAAAATCTTGGTTGTTTTGGATGGCAAATTTCTTTTTTTTTCCTTTCCTACCTAAATTGTTAGTAGCGGGTTGGTGATCTATATCAGGCATTGTTTGCTTAAGCGCGGGTTGGTGATCTATATCAGGCATTGTTTGCTTAAGCTATTTTAGGGGTTGCAAGTTCAGAAATTAATGTTTAACACCCTAGAACAGTGATGGCAGTTGAAATAACCTCATGGATATTCTGGGAAAAGTATCAGTTTTGAATGAAACTTGAACACATGGACTTGTTGTTTTCTCATTTGTATTTCATAACTGTATGACACGTCAATTTATTCTTCAAATGTATTGTTAATGTAGGCTTCTTCTTTTTTCTGTTAGCATAAAATCATATGGAATCATTTTATTTTGAAAGGTCAAAAGTTTATTCAACAGTTTTCCATTTCAAGGTGTTATTCATATATTGAAATCTAGATTAATCCTATTTAACTTGCTTTAGGGGTTTTTGTTGAGGAGAGGTCTTTCACATGTTTGTACACAGAACATGAATCAGTATATCTAATGGAGTAAGTAATATCATCACTTCTCCCTGCTCCCAAGACAGGCTATTCTTTTCTTTTGAAATATCTTTTGTTTTAGTCACGGATATGTATCTATTATAAATTTCAAAATGATGTTTGTTTTTATAATGTTAGCCTTGAGAAATTTGAGCAACTCGAAGTGCCGCTGATCTTGTTTGGCCAAGCTGCTGCATATCTAAAAGGTTGGTAAAATTCCAAATTTGATATTTCAAAAAGCATCCTGCCTTTTTTAAGATTTCCACTGTTGTTATATGCACAGATCTTCTATGATTTTCCTTACTTTCTCATGCACTTTGTCTAAGGTTTTGAGGGACTTTCTGCTTCTTGTAACTCTTAAAGATGATGTTTATGGATGCCGTTAATGGTCATTTCTGCTTCATTCTTTTAATGTTGCTCCTACGGGAAAATCTTGACTTTTCTTTATTGCACTGCTCATCATCAACTGCTGCAATTAATAATCTACTTGACTATTAAGGAATTGCTTGGTTAACTTTCTTTCTAACTATTACAAAATTTCATGATGAACAGAGGAAATGAAAGTTAAAATGCAGTTATTTGATGGAAGACCTTTGTCTGGATCAATTCCAAAACAAGTAACATGTGTTATTAAGGAGACACAAGATCATGCAGCTACACCTCGGTTTGCTCCACAACTTGCCAGATACTCATTCGTGTGTTCTTCTAAGTTCTTGTCATGTGCCTGATCTTACTTGTGTGGCTTTTACGTGCTTTTGATTGCCTTACATGTTTGAATTTTTTATTACTGATTTGTTCCCACTACAATGAAGTATACTTGCTTCAAGTATAGCAAGGCAAAATGCAAGAACTAATTTACCCTTTGGGGATATCTTTTATGAAGTAGATAGATAATTCTGGCCACATGACATATTTCATGGTGGATAACAATTATAAAACCCTGCTCTTCCTTTTCTTCAGTCTGTAGTTTGGTCATCATTTTGGTTTAAGTTACACACAAATAAGGCCGTATCTATTCATGTAGTGGTTTTTACAAGTTGTAATTGGCAATATATTTTAGTGATTAGTGAATGCTGTTTATAATGGTAATGAGGTACTGATCCCACATAAATGTAGCCTGCCAATTGGGTAGTCACTAGCACTATAGATTGTATGGATTAATTTGGCATTTCAGCTTTCTGCGGTCCATGTGTTTTCCATGATCAGTTTTCTCCCCATCTTATATCTCTTCATAATTAATTATGACTGCACACCAGAATTCAATTAAAAAATAATTTATGTGATTGATAACTGAACTTCATATTCATGTATTATGTTTCAGAAAAAGCTTTTCACCTACTTGATTATTTGTATGCTTGTCACTGTAAACCCTGTTGTCAACACTCCCCCCCTTTGATGTAGGTACAAAAAGGCTGTGCTGGACAATGGTCTCATTATTCAAGTAAGACTTTTTTTCCTGGTTCAAGCTCTTGTAAACTAATTCTGTACTATGAGCAAGTAGAAAACTGCAATTAAGGGTTAGAGTGTATCTAAACAGATAGTGGTTTAGGTGCAAACATTTATTGAGTAAAATGGATGCTGAAGGCTATAAAATTTTGAATTAATGTAGCCATTCGGATAGAAGTGCTTGCTTCTTAATTGATTTATATTTTGGATTATCAAAAAGGAAAATTTACTTTGGATTTATTTTGAAGTTTAAGGGTGCACTGGATCTTGTGTGTGTATATCTTGAGTCTTTGAATACACTTAAGTGTCGATTCGTAAACAGCCACAATAGGTTTGGTACGAACTTTTAAAAGCTTCATTATTATCTTATCTATCTTCTGAAACACCAGGTACCTACATACATTGAGACTGGAGAAGCAGTTGTTGTCAATACTGAAGATGGCTCGTTTGTTACCAGGTAAATTAGATTGCATCTCTTTCAATTTTGAGAATTGCTAGTTCTGGTCTTTGTTTCTTTTAATTACTTGGCATGTCTAAGGCCTTTTAAGTTTTCTAGTTTCTTTTACTCACACCCAATAATAATGTACAGATAAACATGCTTGCCCTTTCCTAATTTGGCTGGCCCTGCGTGCTTAAATACTTAGAAACGATTTGTAAAAGATTGTTATTAGTATCATTTTGTTGCTTTGTTGATTTATTTTGTTCTTTTACTCAGGGCCAACAAATAACATTAGCCCATGGCTACTTTCCGGAGGAGAAAATTGAAAATACAAAATCCTTTATTTCGCATTTGAGCCAGGCACTGCAGCTTACTGCATACCGTTCTGCTTGGTTCTTTTCTATCAATGCATGCCTTTTCTGGGTACTTTTCACTAGAGCACGAGGGTCTCTTTAGAAATTATGGGGCATATGGTATTCTTTTCAACTTCTTTCCCAAACAAGAGGATATGTTTTGCATGCAGAATTGGAAAATGTAGGACTAGCTTTTAGAGCCCTCGACACCTAACATCAGTCTAGAAATTTTGTTTCAACAAGAGCAGTTCAACATTGTATTGAAGCATTTTCCTTTTAATGTCAGACCTAATCACCAAAATTCTTGGACAGATTACTATTTTCTTATTAACTGGTTGTTTTATAGTAAAATGACAAAAAAACCAAATGCTGCACCATTGCTGCTAGATCCAAGGCTAAATTTGTTGTTATTCCGCTGTAAATGAAATCAAATTGTTGAAGCAGACGTGAAATGGTGTGATTGTCATCATGTTGTGTTGTGGAAAATTAAGTGAAGTAGTGATTGCAATTTGGCACCCCTCTAGCTTCTTTCATTTTAATCTGCAGGAAACTATACCTGCCCTCTACCATTACCAATCTGTGTAGCTTCTGCTAACATAAAGTGGTTAGGTAACTTATTTACCTTGGGCGTGTATGTAATTTATATTTGCAGAAAATTATATGAGTACTCGAGACCAAGGAAACATTACTTAAAGGATTCAAATTGTCTCGAGACAAAAATAATATAATAATAATAGATATAGATATCTGTTTTTATTTTTTATGTATATATTATTTTTATAGCTGGACACTAACCAAACAAACATGAATACACGCTTTGTTTTCATTTTCATATGCTAACGACACAAAACTAACCTTAAAGCAAGCCTTGATTCTTAGAAAAAAAAAAATCACTTCCGTCCAAGATGTGGGCTTTCATCTGCGTATAAAGCTCTATTGCGCAACCAAAGCAAGGTACAAAAGCTGCCATGCCCGTAAGCTTTGACTGGTCATTTAACAAGGCAACAAGAGGAAATGTAAAATAGCAGGACAGGACAGTCGTTATCACAATAATGTAAAAGGTGTGGTGAAAATAGAGTAGTTTTCTCATGCTTTTTATTTTCGTTGTATTAATATTTTTGTTTTTTTAATAATACTTTAGAAAAAAATATTGTAGTTTTTCCCATGATTTTTATTTTTGTTATATTAATATTATTTTTTGTTTTTACATGTTTTTTTCCATGATGTATTTTTTTAAAAAATATATATTTTTTTATCAAAATCATTTAAAAAAAAAACATTGTGAATCGCTATAATGATTTTTTTATGATTTTTAATCCGAAATGATCATTTTTGAATTTTTTTTCATATTGAGCTGCTTGATGATTTATTTTTGTAGTTTTTTTTATAAAATAATATATTGTAGATTGCTATAATATTTCTCTACATGCTTTTTTTAAAAAAAAATTGTTGAATTTATTTTTTTAATATATTAAGCTGATTGAGAATTTAGCTTTAATTTTTAAAAAAAAAATTGACTTCTTTTTGTGTTTTTTTTAGAATTATTTTTGTCAAAATTTATTTTTTTAATATTGAGTTGGTTGAAAATTTAGCTTTATAGTTTTTTATTTAAAACACTGTTGATTATTACAGTGTTCTCCATATGGTTTTTCTTTTTTTTTTCAAAATTTTCTTTGTCAATTTTAGTTTTTGTCATATTGAATTAGTTGATAATTTAGTTTTGTATTTTTTTTCTTGAAAAAAACATTATAGATTGCTACAATATCTTCTCATATGATTTTTTTT
>SRLM01000189.1:204555-272294 GCA_015708895.1 Populus ilicifolia | reverse complement strand
AAAATCTATAGCCATGCAACCATTTTTAGTATGTGTTCAGTGTTTATCTTTCGAATAGTTTTCTCTACTCAATCGACATATCATTTTACATGTTGCAGTTTAGTGTTTATCTTTCCAAAACTAACACCAAGTCGACTATTTTAACTGTCATATGTGCAGTTGAAGACTCGAAGGCAGGACGAAGCTTCTGCAGGATATAGTGTTTGTCAGACTGGATAGTGGACAAATGTATGAGTTGCACAGTTCTCTGTTGCCTTTATGAAATATAAGTATATTTGTCAAAAAGTAAGAAGAGGGATGGAGCTTGCTAGTGGCTTATCACGAAGATAGAAGAGCTTCATATGGACATCAATGTGAATTCTAATCTGTATGCAATGCAGCTTCTATTATTTTATATTAGATTTTTCTTTTAACATATAAGAATTCTATTTTTATCAAGTTATATATTTTGACCTGTTTCCTTCCTGTGAAGCTGCCTGCTAGCCATGGTCCGAAAACTGTAATCACAGTATGAAATAAGGATGGATGGAGGGGATGAAGAAGTGAGGAGGTAGTTCTATTTCCGTGGTTCGACTGGGCATGGCATGAGGCGGTTAGAGTTGGTTCACATAAGTCCTGATTTGAGTCATTATATTTCATGTAAATTAGTTAGCATTCAAACAATGTTTGGTTGAGATTAAAAAGAAAAACTTCATTGTTAACCATCTTATGTTGGCCCTAGGCATCACACTTATAGTGCTTTCAGCTACTAGAACAATTTTACTGTCAACACGGTTTTCTTGACAAGTCAAAACCTTGCTTGCAAATACTAAAACTATGAGTAGGATCAAGGGAGCAGCTCCTCCTTAGATACTCTTGAGCTACTACAATCCAGCAAATTCCTCGAAGTCCCGGATATCTTCTAACATCATCCATGTGATCTGCAGCCATGCCCAACCCAATCAGCAAAGTTCGAATGAAGAAATTAAAAGATGACTTCCCATGTGAACAAATACATCCAACAACTCTTGGAATTGAAATGTGGACATGAATGTGTGGATGAGCTTCTGTGCAGAGAAAGAGGGAGTACCATGGTAGCAGGTAAACTCCCTCAAAGAAACAGTGGAAATCTTTTGTAGAGTCCCACAAGCACTCTAGCTTTCAGGGCACAGACCAGAGAGCTTGTGAACGGGGACTTTCCATCAGCATTGGGTCTCATAGCTTACATATATGATCGAACATTCTTGACCGGTACACAACAGGCTGAGGCAGCAAATGCTGAAACAGCACCTGCACCTGAAACAAAAGATATCAAATGTGAGTGATGAAATTTGCTATATGATCTTACACGCACACAACCAATCCTAGTCATCAAACAAACAATAAATTCTTTCTGAAAGAAGAGAACTTACTCATTTGAGTTTGAAATTCACCAAAACCACGGGAAACCTTGAAATAATGGTAACTTCAATTATATGGAGCGAGCATGCCTGCCTAAAATGCTGTGAAATCCCAAAATAATCCATGTTTCCATGATGCTGAAAGCCCTTGATTAAGCTCTGAAGACATCCCCACAAGACAGCTTTTTTGCCCCTGGTACCATCTTAGTTCCAGCATGATAGAAGGCTGTAGCTATTGGAGCAGCCATGCATGCTCCAACAGTTCCGGCAAATGCAGGCTTCCTGATGAATGCCTAGAGGTATACCATGATTGGCAGAAATGGCCTTTCTGGTCAAAATCCTAGTAAAACCAAAGACATCACTGTTAACAGGAAGTTCCAGTTCAGCACCATGGATAAACATATGAGAGAAAAGAAGCAATTGATGATTTTATCTATTTGCTTATATTCTCAAAAACCCTTTCTAACCAACCAAATCACAACAAACATTTATGATAAGAATTGTGGTCATGTAGCCAATACTGATCATTTTATTTTCCTGCAGGTTGCATAGACTGGTACTCGTGGAACAAAGACTCTTAGTCACTTGCTCGAATGATCCGAATGTCATAGCACCGATGGTAGCTCCAAGGGAATGTAAACTTGCCTTTTCTGTAAGTTTGAAGTTTTGAAGTAATGTTAGATCAATGCTGTTGCATGTTCATCCAAGCTAATGCTAACAAATCCAATGGAAACGGTAGAGTTTGACGTTTTGATGAACGCTTTTGATTAAAGAAAGCAGTGATGTGTAAAGGGCTTTGGATGGAAAAACCCTCCTCTTAAACAATGGAATATAGTGAACAAGATCGAAGTTACTATGAAATAAGTTTGCAGAGGAAAACCAGATCAAATTCCTAGTTCAACCCCTAGAGAACTGATGAAAAACTTTCCGGTCTAGCATAGCAATGTGTATAGATATCATACACTTCATTATCATGATATATGTGAATCTAGAAATGAAATGATAAAATCTAGGATAGGTCCTGCTATGCAAAGCAAATCCATTAATGACTACATGATTAGCACAAATTAAATAATGAAAATCCCAACTAGAAAGAAGATCCCCATGGAAGAATGGTAATGGTTTTCCTTAATGTACTTTTTTTTCTCAAGAAAATGAGAGTGAAAATCTCAACTCAATAACACAAAAATGCTTGCCTTACTACACATTCACTGATTTTCAATGTAAAGTTAGAGCCTTGCTTCTCTTCCTCTCTTTGAAACCAACCATAAATTTTAAACAATATGCCTACTCTACATAAAGGAAGTTCTTTTCCTCTCTTTTCCTTCATACACACACAAACACATGTATATATAAAGGAGAAAACTTGCATAAATAAAAGGAAAACACAGGCCAACCTTGAAATTTTGAAGGTGAGGCAGCTGCTTAAAGACCTTTGCCGCAGATTCCTTTTCATAACTTCGAAGGTAATAGATAGCAGAATCCACCAAGAGAAACTGTAGTTCTGTTAGTAATGCTGCTGATCCACCATTCACAAATGGCTTCACATTTTGCCACCACCAAGAACCACCCATTAAAGAAGCTTTGGTATTTCTTCACATGGATAGGGACTGATTCTCTTCTTCCTTCTCCGAAACAAAACCCATTTCTTGATTCTTTTCGCTTGAATAACCACTTGGTATTGACTGGCTCTCCTTATTTCTAACTTAAAAAAAATCTCTTTCTCACAAAGAATCTCTTTTTAACAAAAGATTGGAGTGAAAGCAGAGAGTATCCACCTAAGGTAGCTCCAAAGTGAGCATTATGTAAAAGAGAAAAATTAGAATGACTGTTGATGAGGAAAGACTTTGGTTCTGCTTTTCTACGATAAAAAGATACAACCGTGAGCAAATTACATTTTTATTCTTATTCTTATTTTTATTAATTTTAAATGTTCGGATTGATTTGTATATACATCTTATATATCTTAAAACTAATAATTATATAAACTTCCAATTATTTAAAAGAACTCAAACTCATAACTATTAAAAATTAAATTTAAAATCTGATTAATTTAATTATTTTTAAAATTATAAAAATATTGAATTGCTTGTGCATGATATTCTATATATAAATAGAAGGAGTAATTATTGACTTTCCATGATATAGGATAAAATATTTTTATTTGCAGCTATAGTTTTCATCAACGATGAGTTAATGCTTTGAAATAAAGTAGTTATTAAACTCTCTTAAATAGTTGTTAGGTGTTATTTCTATAATCTTAAATATTGGTATAATATATAAAGTTATTAAAATTAAAATTTAACAAGTTAATATAAATTTAACATGTTAAATCATTCAAAAAAAAACAATCAAGTAAAATCAGATAGTAATTTCACATAATTTAACCTCTTCAGAACATGAACATGGTGGTGATTTCACCACCAAGTTAACAATTTTTACATAATTTAGCCTTTTCAGAACATGAATAGAAATAAAGACAAACCAATCACAGTCAAGTATGTGTGTGTTTGTCTATCTCTATACCTGATTATGCAGCAAAGGATGTTTTCCTTACAGTATCATTCTTTGGCTGGCCGACTATCTTCTTTTATTTTGATAATATAGCATTTGTTTCTGTGATGGGATAGTTTTTAAATTGGTGACTCATTCTCTCTTGAAGAGTCAATAATGATTAATATAATTTGACAATGCGATGTAAGCCAAGGTGATAAGTGTTTGATTAGAAAATATTTTTTATTTGAATAAAGAATTAGAATTAGAACTTCACTTTGACCAAAATTAGAGTCATATTATTTTATTTTTTATTTTTTTAAATATTAAAATAGTTGATATAAATAGTATAAATTTGAATTGTTTATTTAGGTACTTAAACTATATATGAATTTTATTTTAAATATATATTTTAAGGTGTTTGAATTATGTATAATTTTTTTATTTGAAGCATGAAATTTTTCTAATGTATCTTAAATTTTTTATGATTTTATAATTTATTTTTACAATTTAAATTTATTTTATATTTTCCCTGCTGTGTTCTCGGAGTAATAGGTGTTGATCAAGATTGCGGGGATGAAGAACCTGTGATGTCTCCTCCTGCTGCTGCTGCTGCATAGGTTTTGCTTGTTGCTGTGGAACTGCGGCTGGAGTCTGCTGAAGCTTCTGTATAATTGCTAATAAGGTGAATACTATCTATTTTTGGATATAAATACTTGAACTTCTGTGTTTTGCATGATGGTTTGCAAAAATGGTGCCGGTGACTCATGGTTAAGTGAATGGTAGGCTCATGAAGGAGGTGAATGCCAGGCTCCCAGGACTATGATCTGGTCCAAGACTGGGGTTAAGGATTAAATATATTAAAATTACGGGGTTTTAATATTTAAAAAAATTAATTTAATTTTAAAAACAATTAAGATAAATCTTACTTAAAATTTAAATAAATCAATCAAATTTAATCAAATCAACTTTTATAAACTCAGCTCAACTCAAATCAAGTTCTAAGTTGACAAATTATTAGATTAATTTACCGTCCGTGCTACATCATGTTTAAAAAAATATGAAGATAAATTATTTTTAAATATTTTGATCATCTAAAATAGTCTCTCTCTCTCTCTCTCTCTCTTTTAAATACATGAACAAGATATGCTACTGATCGATCATTCTTACTTGTTTTATCTTCTTATAACTCATTGACCACAAATAAGATATTTTACATATTCTATACTTTTTGTTATCTAAAATATTAATGTTCATTATAGTTTAATAAATTCATTTGTGATGATTAGTCTGCGGCATTCATTTTTTTTTCTATATAATATAATGTATAGGTATTATCTAAACACAGTTAAGGAAAATTGACATGCTTAAATTGAGATATTGAAGAATATTAATAATCTGGTAAATATTATTAATTATTTTTTAATAAATAAAATGGAAAAAAATAAGGATTTAATGATAAACAAGGTAAATACTATTAATTAAGGGAAGAATGACAGAACCTGTTTCTGGAGGTGATCCATAGCATTTTGTATAATTCATTTCATTATATTTTTTGAAAATATATCAATAACATTACCTTTATCTTTCT
The DNA here is from genome assembly GCA_015708895.1 of Populus ilicifolia. Taxonomy (NCBI): domain Eukaryota; kingdom Viridiplantae; phylum Streptophyta; class Magnoliopsida; order Malpighiales; family Salicaceae; genus Populus; species Populus ilicifolia. Next base: position 266,831 of record SRLM01000189.1, on the reverse strand, counting down.
AAAATCATCATAATAAGTAGAATTCAATAGATGAGGGTTTGAAATGCTGGTATGAATTTGAAGATGTACAACTAATTATTGTTCAGTGATTATATTCTATTAGTTTAAGAAAAGCCTTACAGGTGACTGCTCTTTGGCTTGATTTGGCTCCTGATTTTTTAAGACTTTAATTTAAGTATGGGCAAGGAACTGTCATTTATCAGAGAACTTGTCACTTTTTTTAAACTATCTTCATCTCCACAAGCCATTACTTTCATCCTCGAGTCTCCATCAACAATACAATGCTGAGCAGCCTCAACCTCACCCTAAAAGCATTCTTTTGTAGCAATCCAGTAAGTTACTCGGAAGTTTACGACAACAGTGAACTGTGGAAGGGACTGCTATCCAGTATCCAGTAACTGAATGGCAGCACTCCATGATTTACAACAACAGTGAAACTGTGAAAGAGACGTGAAAAAGCACCAAGGCATTGCCAATTTGGAGAGCTGGCAAAAAGAATAATGCCAAAATGCAGCAAGAACCTTATCCACACCCAATTCATATCATGGCTTGTGACAGCAGCATGCTTCCTAATTGGTAGATTCTAACCACCACCCTTAAACACCCCTTACCCTCTCCATAAAGAAAGAAAATTCCGAGTGAAAATAAATAGAAGACCAGCATGGAAAACCTTAAGAGCACAGACGGGGGTCAATCTTATTCTGAGATTTATGTTTCATGAAAGGTATAAAAATTTATCCATAATACTTGTTTATCAAGTAAACAATTTATTTTACTTCCTCTTGCCGAACTCTATTGAATTCAAAAGGGGTTTGTGTAAAATCCAAATCCTTCCCCACCCTAAAAGGTGCTAATATGGCATAAAATTCAGAAATCCTACTTAAAATTGACTTAAGTCTAACAGAGTGTGAACCGCCTAAAAACAGACAGAGGCTACAACTCAACCAAATTCCATTATTTTGAGTGCCTGACTTGACACCAATCCCATCTCTGCAGAAAACTACAACCCAACAGATTTCTCCAGCTTTTGAATCTGGTTAAGGAATATCCAGGTCATCTGCACATGCAAACATTCAGCAATAAGAACTCTATGCATAGATCTAAAAACATTAAACTAATACACCCGTATCTAATCAGACAAGATGCACTGAAAGAAAGACAAAAGCACACATGGAGGGAGGGAGGGAGGGAGGGAGGGATGTACCATAACATGAGGCGCAATTCTAACACAATAGACAGGGAATCCAGTGTAAAACTTGAATGGTCCTCCTAACTTGAGTGTCTTAAGGGCACAATCCATGGAGCCAGTGTATGGATACTTTCCTTGGGCATCAGGTTGCATTTTCTGAATTTGAGTTTTGACATAATCAAATGGAAGACTACAAGCTGCAGCAAAAAATCCTGAAACAGTACTTGCACCTAGGAATAGAGAGGATAAAAGAAGCTGTTAGTCATTGTAACACATCATGCTTGATGGTTAAGACAAAATCTTTGCCACATGGTGTTAGGAATGTCAGAATTCAATCAATCAGCACGCCTTACTTATACAGCAGAAAACAAAATCCACATGTTAACAACGAAAAGGAAAACACATGCTTGAATAAGACCAACTTTTCAAAGCTTTGACTAACCCAATGCAGGGCCTGAACTACAGCATAGCTGGGGCATGCACCTTCAAAGTCTGACAAAGTTTAAATTTTAGTTACAAAATTTTAATATATTTTAAATATACAATTGAATTTAAGGCTTATTTCCTAAGAAACATGCATTTTGTCCCCCAGCACCCAAAAAAAAAAGAATTATTTATTATTCTATAGCCCTTATTTGTTTATATTATTTTCAGGTATATTCTAATATATTTTATTTTGACACTTCCATACCTAAAATCCTAGCTCTGCCCTTGTATCTATGTAATATGCACACCAGGTGATCGTTTATGCCATACTCATGCTACGAAAATGAATGCATGCATAACTAGAAAAAGGATCTCATTACATAAATAAAGTTGAGTTCAACAGAATAGTTATGAAATAACAATATTTTTAACTAAATGAGACAATGTACAAAATCACCATAAAAAACATAAAAATAACATACTAATTAATACAAGTACAAAAATCATGCATGCAAAGAACATTACCTAGCACGGTAGACATTTCACCAAAACCAAGTGAATCCTTGCAAAATTCAACACTTTGATCATAAGAAGCAAGCATCCCCATGTTCAATGCCATTGCTCTTACAACAGTAGGGCCTGCACCTTTCCAGAGTGCCAAAACCCCTTCATCGGAAACAATGCGGAAGAGGGCATGGAAAGCATTTGAATAATTTCTGCGCTGAGCAGCTGGTAAAGTGGCATCAGCCTGCATACGGATAAGTGCTAAATCTGCTGGGCTGCCAACAGTTGCACCAATAGCACCGGCAGTGAGCCCACACAATGCCTTCTGATATAGAGGTAAGGGCTTCCCATCATTGGCTTCAATTGCTTTGCTGGTCAAAATCCTAATAAAAACAGAGAACAGAATTCAAAAGCTTGATAACAATAGAAGTTAAAAGATGCAAACCATATCATAGTTTGCCGACAAAAATTTTCAAACACTCACTTGAATGTTCCAAGTCGGGCAGTTGTATAAGTGGCTTGCCTCAGTAGTCCAGCAGAAAGCCCCTGATCGTTGACATTAAATATGGTAATGAGATACAGTGCACACATAACACGCACTGTATTTATATTCAATAACAACAAAACACGTTTGAATTCAAAAGACACTAAGAATTTCTTTGGTCGAGTTAACTGCTTCTCACTGATGTCATTTCTGTAGCGGTCTCCTAAATTGAGACACAAATAAGTGACCAGTATCAAATCTAACAAATTTGTTTTGATCTCAAAATTAAAGGTCAGGTTAGATCAGATGTATCAATGTCCTATCAAAATAGCACAAACCACACCTCCTTCCAAAGCATGCAAATTGGCAACCTTTAATTGTTTCCCAGCGAGATTAATGCTGAACTTCAAATTAAACAGCAATAAAGTTCCATACCGTAGCACGGATTTTAAAACCAGAAACCAAATCAACATTACACACAAATACAAGTCCAGAATTAACAAGTTAACAGAATCGAACCTTGTAAAAAGCTCCAAAACCCTCATTCTTTAACATAGTCTTCGTCACCTCAGTAGCTGATCCTTGACCCAGTTGAATCCTCACCTACACCAAACAAGAAGACAACAAGAACCCATCAAAACACAGACCTCGATAAACCACTTAACACCACAAAAGCAAACAAGATATTTCTAAAAACCCATCAAATCCGAGATCTAAAATCCCCATTCTAGCTCAAAAGATTCAAACTTTACCTCACAAATAATACAAAAACCAGAGATTGATAAACAACATGCCTCAGCGAATCTCCAAAAGCCGAAAACACAAACATTTATGTACCTTAATCATATCAATAGGCTGGATAACACAGGTGGCAAGCATACCCGAGGCACCACCATTAACAAAAGGTTTGACAGTAGGCCATACACCACGCGATTGAGGTTTCTTCACCTCACCCATTCCTTTCTCTTTTTTTTGGATTCAAAAAAGCCTCAAGGCAGACAGCAATCTGGGATTTGCCGGAGAGAGGCAACGAGAGAGAGAGAGAGAGAGAGGGAGCATACACGCGAGAGAGGCGATATAAATACACCACGGCTAACACAGTAACAATAGGTGTTTGCGAGTGCGTTTAAAATTGGTTTTGAAAGTTTTTTAAAAATACATTAGTATAAGAAAATATTAAATATTTTTTACAGTGTTTTTTTTGAATGTTTTCATGTACTGATGTTGAAATTAGAAAATATTTTAATATATTTTAAAAATCACAATATACCAATCTTGAATATTCACCAGAAAAAATGTTATATTTTTAATTAAAAAATATTTTTAAAAAGTACTATGTATTATAACATAGACATATACTACTAATACCAGGTATAATTACTTCTAAGATGAAATGAGGAAGTCACCCATGAGTGCAAACTTATACATTCGAAGTTGCATGTTAGAGATTTTTAAAATAAATAAATAAATAAAGGAGTCATTTTGTACGAAAACAGCAGAACATTCTTAAGAAATTCGTTTATTTTTAAATGTTTGGAAGCAAAGACGCTAGTCCAAGAACATACATGTGGTGTACAAATCGGGGGCCTGCCCCTGCTGGAGCTGTTGCGATGCGTGAAAGGACAAGAACAAGTTCCAAGGCACGCAACATTTCTTTCATTTTGATGGAATATTATGGAACATACATGTATGTATGTATGTATGTATGTATTCGTTAGTTTGACTTGTATATGTGTATATTACCAGTAATCTTAAATGTGTGAGGAATGTCCAAGCACGTGGGAAATACAATGTAGTTTTTTTTGTTTTGCATGTGTTTTTTTAAACTGTTGTTTTTTTAAAAAATATTTTTATTAATTTTTTTAAATATTAAACTGATATCATTTTTTTTCTTTGAAACATTAATAATATTCTAAATTATATAGGGAAAGTATTGTAATTTTTTTATTTTATTATTTTTTTTACATGTTTTTTTTCAAAATTGACTTCTTCTTTTTCTTTCCAGAAATATCTTTAACAATTTTTTAAAATATTAAAATAGTTGATGATTTAGCTATGTAATTTTTCTTTTCAAAACATCATGAACTGTTACAACATTTCCACGTATGATTTTTTCTTTCATTTTTAGATTTATTTTTTTAAATGATCTTTGTTGATTTTATTTTTTTCATATCAAGTTAGTTGATAAATAAGCTTCGTAGTTTAAAAAAAAATATTATGGATTGTTAATTAAGCTTTTTTAATGTTTTTTTATATAATTATTTTTATAGATTTTATTTTGTTCATATTGAACCGATTGAGAATTTAGTTTTTTAATTTTTTAAAACATTGTGGATTACTACATTATTTCTTCATATGATTTTTGTTTTGTTGCAGTATTTCTCCACATGTTTTTTTATCAATTTATTTTTTAAATTATCTTTATTGAATTTATTTTTTTCATAATAAATTGGTTGAGAATTTAGTCTTGTAGTTTGTTTCTTTAAAACACTGTTGATTGCTACAATATTTTCACAAGTGATTTTTTTAAATTTATCTTTATCAATTTTATTGTTTTTAATATTGAGTTTGTTGGAAATTACATATGTAGATTTCCTCATAAAACACTGTAAATTGCTATAGTTTTTTCCTTTATGATTTTTTTTCCTTTTGTTTCCTTTTGTGATAATTTTTCAAGATTTTCTTTATTGGTTTTATTTTATTGATATTGAATTGGTCGAAAATTATAATTATATATTTTCTCATGAAACACTGTAGATTGTTATAATATTTTTCTAAATGATTTTAATATTGAGTTGATTGAGAATTTAGTTTTAACTTTTCCTACATGTTTTTTTTAAAAAATTTCATAATTGTTTTTGTTGATTTTATTTTTTTCAATATAGAATTGGTTGAAAATTTAGCTTTTTAGTTTTTTTTTCAAAACACTATAGATTGTTATAAGGTTCCTCCACGTGATTTTTTTTTTAAAAAAAATATTTATTTTATTTTTTAAATATTAAGCTGGTTAAAAATATAGATTCTTAATTTTATTTTTAGCTCTGATAGAGCTAGGAAGTGAGGTCGATGATGGGATGTGGGAATAGAGATGGTGGAGGTAGAACAAGATATCGATGATACTAGATATTAGGCATGGGCGATGCCATGGGCTTGTGAGTTGTCGTAATTTTATAAAAAAAATATATTAAAAAAATTATATAAAGAAAAACTATTGCAATTCATAATATTTTTAAGAAAAAAACTATAAAATTAAATTCTTTACCAGCTCAATATTAAAAAAAAATGGACAGAGATAATTTAAAAAAATAAAAGGAGAAAAAAAACTAAGTAGGGAACACATTATAACAATCTACAGTGTTTCATAAGGAATTCTAAAGTTATAATTTTGAACAAATAAAATTATTAAAAAAATAAATAAATAAAAAGATAATTTAAAAAAATATACGAAGAAAACTAAAACTCAATTCTAAATTAGCTCAATATTGCAGCAAAACATAAATCATATACGTGAAACACTGTAGTAATTCACAGTGTTATTTTTAAAAAAACTATGAAGCTATATTTTGAACCAACTTAATAAAAAAAAAACAACAAAGACTAGTTTTAAAAAATAAATTGTAAAAAAAGCATTTAGAAAAATATTGTAGCAACTAATAGTGTTTTTTAAAAAAAATTACATCGGTAAAAATAATTTTAAAAAATAAAAATATTTTTTTAAAAAAGAAGAAGAAGAAGTCAATTCCAGAAAAAATATATATAAAAAAATGAAAAAAAATATATGTTAGAAAAATTGCAATGGAAGATTTGAAAAGGTTGTGTATTGGACATGCGATAAAATGATAGATTTATACTGAAGAAAAAACTTTATAATATTAAAACTATGAGCATCATTTATAGTATAAAGATTGACCAATAAAACGAATATCACATTCACTCCATCAGTTGGTGATTTAAAAGCCTAAGAATAGATCAGTATAATAATTACATTGATGATAAAAATAGACTTCAATTATTTTTTCTCAGCCTAATCTATCATTATTATTTTTATTATAAATTAATGATAAAAAATAAACAAAATGATTAATTCCCAGGTTGTCTGTATCAAGCTTTTCTGCTCCATCCTCTTTTCTTGCTTTTTTATATATAGTTTTCTGCTCCATCAGTCATCAAACAAATACATATAGTGTATTAAAAAAAATTGAATTACATAAAAATCTACACAGGAAGATTATATTATGATAATTCTCACATCATTTTATTTTAAAATTGAATTACATAAAAAAAATTATACAGGAAGATTTTGAAACTAACATAATTTCTTGTGATTTAGATTTTTGTTTTTAAATTCAAGCAGAAGAGAATAGCTCGACGCTATAATTAATTGTGCCAGGATCACAGTTTGCAATTTGCAGGCGCTCGGATCTGTCTCTGGGCCACAGAGTTGGTGAACAGTGAGCACCCAAAAAAGAATGTGGCCAATGGGCTCGAAAAAAAGCATCGCAATGTTTTTGTTGATGGTCCCAGGAGCCTGTTGCCCTGCGGACTGGGCTCTTTAATAAAGCTCTCGATGATCATTCCAGGTGGATTTTTCACGTCAAGGAGTTGGTTTCTTAGGTAGAAGGAGTTTGCTTCTTTTATTTTAATTTTCCGGGCTCAAATCTTGAGGTTAATATTAAAAAAATAAAAAATCATTGCGCGTCTTCTGAAGATAATTCGAGAGAAACTCAATCTTAATCTTAATTAACATCTAATAAAAAATGCAAATGATATGCTCAGAGAAGTTTATGAGACGTGATTGATAATTTCTCGTTGTTCGTTGAAACTTTTAAATATAAATAAGTATGGTATGCGATTAAAAACAGCAATACGAAGTTAAACATTCAAGAACTAGAAGAAAATTGAGAGTTAAATATACCTTTATTAATTTATTTTTTTTTTAAAAAACTGTCTTGGTTATTATATTTTTTTTGTACTTCTTATCAATGCCAACTTACAAGTTTTTTTTTTATAAAAATAAAAGAATTAAATTAATGCGAAAAAATCCAATGAAATAAGGATTATAATTAATGAGTGAATTATTGTTGATGAGTCAAAATATTTTGTTAAGATTTTTATAAATAGAAAATGTCTTAACTAAATAAAGTTGGTGCGACAAACACATCAAACTAAAAAATTCAAGCTTGATAGTCAATGAAGTCTAAAATAGCCTAGGTTTGAAAAATATTATAACCCTAAAAAACTTTAATTTATCGGCCAATTCAATCTAAGATAATATAAACTTGACAAACATGCTGAACTTAAAGGACTCGAGCTTAACAGTCAGCCAAGCTCAAGATACCATGGGTCTAGAAAACATACAAAATCTAAAGAATTTTAACTTGACAGTCGACTAAATTTAAGATTGCATGAGTCCAACAACCATGTTAGACTTAAGCGATCCAAGCTTAACAAACATACTAGATCTACAAAACTTAAACTTGACGACAAACAAGATCGGGATAGCGCAAGTTTGAAAAATATACCAAATTTAAAGAATTTAAATTTAATAGATAGTTAAGTTTAGAGTATTGCGAGTCTAACAACATGTTAAGCTAAAAACAAGTCAATTTCGCAATAAATTGAGAAGAAAAAAGGCATTAAAAGGTTGTTGAATTGAAAAAAAAAACCTTTGGCTGACTGTGATAGCACGGTATAATAAAGAAAATATATTATATCTTAAATAACCTATGTAATTAGTTTTTTTAGGCATGTAAGAGGTTTTTGAGGTATATTTTGTGTGTGTTCATAAGAAACAGGATCTATACATAGAGAAAGAGAATCATTGTAACTGAACAGTGAAGAGTGAGGACAAATGATATATGGATGCAAGAGGGGACAAATTACATACATGTCCATGTTCTGTTTGTCCTCATCCACCGTGCACTGCACTGCATATACATACTTGTTGTTAATTAATGCCAGCAAATTTATGGGACCTTGATGCCCTGCTCTTTTCTTTTTCTTTTTGGGTTCATTTTCTGGTCGAAACCAGTTTAATTTCCATTTACAACAAATTTAAAAGCATGCATTTCCATCTGGTGGCTATTTTTGAAGGGGCTGTTTGAAGGAATATTGTAGCCATGTGAAGGCCACCTTAGCAAAGGCATAAATAAATGTGGTAAGCAACTCTGTTGGTCCAACACCCGGCAAGAAAGCAGAGCCACCTCTGGACTTGGAAGCTACATCTCAAGATTTACATGTGATCATCATGCATCAGGGCTCCTTCGACAACCTTCTTGCGTGATGTACAATGTACTTGCTGCTGCTCTTGCTATACCATAGTAATTGGAGTTAAGAGAACGAATGAGTTCTCTGCGTAACAAGAACAACTGCATGCAAGGCACCGCAGTTTTGGGTCAGAATTCCCAGGCTCTGTCTTGTTTAACAAAACCTAATGTGGATCATCTGTCCAAGATTGATCACGAAGAAATTTAATCTTCATCGTGCGCAAAATAATGCGTGGGCGGCCATTAAAACCAACCAGTCAGGTCACTAAAATAGCATGCCATTTCCACTCAAATGGGTTGAAATGCATCCATGGAAGGAAATAAATATAAAAAAATAGATGCTCTGTTCATCAATATAGGATCTCTCCGCATGAAGTATTTTCCATATAATTGGATCTTCTCTCCGATTTCTATATATACATATATATATATATATATATATATAAAGAGGAACGGCATAGAGTTATTAAAATGGAGGTCATGAAATATACCAATTAACTCAAATCAATTAAAATTATTTTATGAGTTAAAATGATATTCATTTGAAAAGTGCAAAATTAAACTAGATTTAAATCAACCCTGAATTGTTTTTCTTTTTACTCCATCTTATATGAAAAACCAGATATTGGATTCACCTCGTAACTGGATCTGATTTATACAGTGTTGAATTCTTATTTTTCTCAAATTTGAATGTTTTATTTAAAATTATATTTTATGTTTTTACATTGTTTTGATGTGATGACATGAAAATAATTTTTAAAAAATTAAAAAAAAATACTATTTCAATATTTTTTGAAACAAAAACGAACTTTAAGCAATAACCAAAATCACACTTAAAAAAAAAAAAACTATATTAATAGACAAATATGTCACAAACATCTTCGCAATGAATATTTGTATATGATATCTGTATGCAGCAGCACGCAGCATCTGCAAAAGCACATGGCAACCCCCCTCCCAAGCGGTCCTGAATTTTCCACCTATGTCCAATATTACCCCCGGGAACTTCTCTTATCTCCCATTTTCTCCCTTAATCCCAACAAAATCCACGGTCAAGAAGACAGCAAGTTTGAAGTGGGTCCCAAGGAAGGCTGGCGCCAAATGGTGGGGACCATTTTTATTTTTCTTATCGGATTCCAAATCTTCTATCGATTTTCATTTATGTCCACTTCAAATCTTGCTGTCCAATTAAAAAAAAGAAAAAAGAAAAAAGAAAGAAAAGTGGATGGCTATAATTGTAGTCCCTATAAATTCAAAAATGTTTCATTCTCGACCCTGTTTCTTAGATTCTCCAACATTAACCACAGTTTGTTCTTGTTTTCTGTGTACATAATGTAAACTTAGTGTTCTTTTCTTGAAACCCAAAAAGAAACACATAAAATAAATTCGAAAGGTGGACTTATTGTTGATTTCCATTAGCACTCAGGGACTGCATTGAAACATATTGGAAACAATGAGACTAACATCATCGACATGTTTTTTAAAGTACGTAAACCGGAATGAAATGTTCTGAATCTATAGAGGTGGAAATATAGTTTACCCAAGAAGCCAGCTTTGTATAGAGATAGAGAGAGACTGAGATCCAAGAAAAAATCTTGCATCCTTCTCTCGATCTATAACAACGTCAAAGAAACACAGATAGAGAGACTTCGAGTGTCCGAACAGAGAGAGGGAGAGAGACAAGAGACTGTGAGTGCTTAGAGTCAAGGAAAAAAGATGAGAGAAATAATAAGCATTCACATAGGACAAGCGGGGATTCAAGTCGGCAATGCTTGTTGGGAGCTTTATTGTCTTGAACATGACATCCAACCTGATGGAATGATGCCTAGGTATCTTTTCTTTTCTGGGTTTTCAATTTTTTTTATCAAGTTTTAAGCTTTTTAGTGATCGATGATCAAGCAGCAGAGTGTTTCGCTCTCTTTCTTTACTGTTCTATTCTTGTTTCTGTTTTCCTTGATCTTTTGCTGTTTTTTCTGTATGTTTATCCTAATAGAATTTAGTGGGGTAGTTTTTATATTAATGCTTTTTTGTAATGGCGTATTGAAGTATGCTTTTTGATGGGATCAAGATTGTTTATTTTGAGTGTTGAAATCACCAGATCAAGCATCTTTTTTTTTTTGTCGAACAATTATATGGTTGGTCTTCATAGATTTTGATTCTAACTTTTTTGCACATATCATCTGTAGATAAACCATTTTTTCTCAAGAATCTGTGATGATTTGATACTTTAAGAAGGTGCATTGAAAGCTATGGTCTTTTGATAAATGGGTGAATCTTTAGACATCCATGGTTGTACTTAAAGTGTTGTCTGTGTTTTTTCCCTGTTTGTGGTCTTGATTGGAGTCGTGGTGTGGTGTGCTAACAAAAAAACCTAATGTCTTTTTGCAGTGACACTTCACCGGGTGCTGCACATGATGCATTCAATACCTTCTTCAGTGAGACTAGCTCTGGAAAACATGTGCCTAGAGCTATTTTTGTTGACTTGGAACCAACCGTTATTGACGAAGTTAGGACTGGAACTTATCGGCAACTTTTCCACCCTGAGCAGCTTATGTCTGGAAAGGAAGATGCTGCTAATAATTTTGCTAGAGGACACTATACAGGTAAAGTAATTAACTCTCTTGCCTTGTAAATTGTTGTGGGATTAAACTGATGTGGTTGTGGTTTGTAGTTGGGAAGGAAATTGTGGATCTCTGTGTTGATCGAGTGAGGAAGTTGGCTGATAACTGCACTGGCTTACAAGGCTTTTTGGTGTTTAATGCTGTTGGTGGTGGAACGGGGTCTGGTTTGGGGTCTTTGTTGTTAGAACGCTTGTCTGTAGATTATGGAAAGAAGTCAAAGCTTGGATTCACCATTTATCCTTCTCCTCAGGTACTTACTGTTTAAAGAAGCTGAAAGCTTGGCTTCCTTGTTCTCGAACATTATGAGGGAATGCCACAGGAAGCATGATTCCAATAATTGCTAGGTTGTAACTCTTATGGAACTCGGTTATAAGGTGTCTCTCTTTGGTTGCAGGTCTCAACAGCAGTTGTGGAGCCTTACAACAGTGTACTCTCTACTCATTCCCTTCTTGAGCACACAGATGTGGCAGTACTCTTGGACAATGAAGCTATATATGACATTTGTCGAAGATCCTTGGATATTGAAAGACCAACATACACAAATCTGAACCGATTGATATCTCAAACCATATCATCCCTGACAACTTCATTAAGGTTTGATGGAGCCATAAACGTGGATGTTACAGAGTTTCAGACCAACCTTGTGCCATATCCCCGTATTCATTTCATGCTTTCTTCATACGCCCCTGTTATATCAGCTGAAAAGGCATACCATGAGCAATTGTCAATTCCAGAGATCACAAATGCTGTCTTTGAGCCTGCAAGCATGATGGCTAAGTGTGATCCTAGGCATGGGAAATACATGGCCTGCTGTTTGATGTACCGAGGAGATGTTGTTCCAAAGGATGTCAATGCTGCTGTGGCTACCATCAAAAGCAAAAGGACAGTGCAGTTTGTTGACTGGTGAGAAAATACACTCAACTGGAAACAAAAAAACAAGGAATGGTCGTGTTAAAGATACACGAGCATCATTTTCACTAGTAGTCTTGTCTTTTCCACTTCTATTTTTGTTTTTTCAATGACCGATGGTATGAAATCGTAAGCTGACATTTTCCCACTGCTTAACTTATCATTAATCTGAAATGTTGTTTTACTTGTAATCCGCAGGTGTCCAACTGGCTTCAAATGTGGGATCAACTATCAGCCACCTACTGTAGTACCTGGGGGTGATCTTGCCAAGGTTCAGCGCGCTGTATGCATGATCAGCAACAACACAGCTGTGGCCGAGGTGTTTTCTCGCATTGACCACAAATTTGATCTCATGTACTCCAAGAGGGCTTTTGTCCACTGGTATGTTGGTGAAGGCATGGAAGAAGGGGAATTCTCAGAAGCCCGTGAAGATCTGGCTGCCCTTGAGAAGGATTATGAGGAAGTTGGTGCTGAAGGTGTAGACGATGAAGAGGAAGGTGATGACTATCAATAAGTTATTGCCATTTGTAATAGAATTCATCTGGGAATTGGTTAAGCGTGTGAGGGTTTGGCCACCAACCCGCCCGTCTTACGTTGCCGTTGTTATGTTTGTGATGTGTCGCACCACTACCCTTCTTCTGGAAGATAGTCAAGACTATGTCTGTCTTCGTATTTGAAGTGTATTTTATTGTTTCCAGTTTTGATATTTCAGAATTAAGTTTCTCATCATTTCTATGCTTCCCTTCTCGTATTTCTGCCTCCTCTCTTCTTTTCGTACCGTCGCGTGTCAAGCAAATTGGCAACTGATAAAATCGCAGGTTCATCTCCAGGCAGTTACTATAAATTGAAAAATAGTTTATTAATTATTATTTTAGATTTATTAAAATAATAATAAAAATCTTAAAAATTAAAAGGTTGAATGAAAATGAAATTGAAAAAAATAATCTAATTTTATAAATTATTTTAAATAAAAAATTTAATTTTAAAATAAATTATCCAAAATATTTTTTTTAAAAATCAAACTAAATTTTACTTTGATAAGAAAAATATTTTTTATTCATCAATGTTTCTAATAATAAATAAATATAAAAAATTACTTTAAAATAAACGCATCTTTAAGTTAATTTCCGACCTGGTTTATTAGCCAAACGATAAGCGAATGAATTAATTTAAGGAAATGGTTTCCTTTTCCCCCTGCCTAAAACCATGTTGTTTCATAAAAAAAAACCCTGAATTAATTGTGGTTTCAGTAACATGTGTCTTAAATCGGATCAAATCAAGGACCAGATTTGACAAGTACACTTCACCAGTGTCCATGCCTACTGCGACATCCCTTCGACAGGAAGGGTGTGAAAGTACAGGCCGTCTGTGATTGCGGATGTTAAAGTGAATAAATTTGCTTATTGGGTCTCGCTAGATGTTCTGGAAGCATTGAACAAGTGCTCAAATATATGAAGAACTGACAGCCACATAAAACTTCGATAAAACCACAGCGAGCTGTAAGGTGTTAGCTATGTTGTGCAAGTAGGTTTCTCTCTCTCTCTCTCTCTTGATCGGAAAAGAATGTAAGCACTTGAATTTTAATCATTACGAGGTTTAGACTTGATAGAAAAGCAAAATGTACAGCAGGCAAGGCAGGCTGAAAGAATTTCCAATCTCTGACTCAAACCTAGGTTTCCTAAAGCCCTAGTGTGAACAAATTGTAGGGAGAAATGAGAAGATGATGGTTAGAACTGCACGACACTAATTGTATGAAAAGCTGTGTCAATGCTTTGTAATAACAAAGGATAACATTCATCGTTGAATGAATCAAAACTCAAATAATATTTGATATCAAAACATAGCTGCTGCCTACATTCATGGAATTGAGAGAATCAACTAGAACAGAACAATTGGCAGAGTGCAGGGAGATCCCAGAGAGCATCACTTGAATCATTAGCATTCTCGAAGTACTCATTCCCTCCATTCATGGCATGTAATGATGCTGATATCTGCTTTTCCACCTTCATGCGTTCGAATTCGGCTAACTCTGGACCAGACGATGTTTCAGACAACAAACCAACATTCTTCGGCAGCCACATTCCTTCTTGAACAAATTGAAGTTGAGGATCAAACCCAGACGGGAGTGAGCACGAGGGATGGAATTGGGATGTAACCGGTTCAAGCCCTCCAATGCAGCAGCCACTCAAGTCTGGCCTATATGCATTATCAAACACTTGGTTTTCTTGTTTGATGCCATTAAAATAACTACCATGGTTATCGATGGATGATGAAAAACTATCAATGTTGCTATCATTAGGTAGAAAACTATTAATGCTTCTATTGAAACTACTCTTACTGCTAACTATAGTGGTGGTTTTAATGGTAGATTTCGTGGCAGAAGTCGCGGAAGAGTTCTGCTTCAAACTCTTTTTGTGTTTGAGAAGGTTTCTAATTTTCATAGAAACAGAAGAGTTAGAGGGGACATGAGTGTTAAAGTTGGTTCGAGTATTCGAACCACGAAGAAGACAGGCAGCTTCATCATAAGCTCGCGCAGCTTCTTCAGCTGTCTCGAAGGTCCCGAGCCACATTCTGGTCTTCTGTGACTGTGTGGTGTCTTTGATCTCTGCCACCCATTTTCCTGAAGGCCTTTGTCTAACTCCAACAAACTTGTTCTTGGAGGTGTTGCTTAAGCATCTCTCCTTGAATTTGCTGTGTGAGACTCCTATTGGCTGCTTTTGGAATTGATGGCATTCCATTTTGCAAGTGTTGGGTGAGGAGTGGGTGAGAAAAACTAGAGAGAGGGTGGATTTATACAGAGAAAAGGAGTGGTTAAATCATAGTGGGTGTCTCGTCTTTTTTACTTGTCAGCATTTTCCATTGAATTTGTTCTGTTTTAAGCATGACTCAGGTATCAAAGTTGAAGTTAAGACCCACTTGTAAACAAATCTCTTAGGGACATGCAAGCCATATCTAGAGGAGAACACCTGAGAAACAATAGTCAGCATTTTCTTATTGGTTTAACGTTCAAGTTGCTGTCCGCTCCTTCAGCTGGTCAACGAGAAAACAAAGCAAGAATCGTGCAAGGCACCAAGGCAAGACACCTGGAGCCGTAGCCTTCAAAGAAGAGTATGATTGGGCCCTTCCATCCCAGATTTTGGTGGCATCTGATTTTGCCTCTCCTCGGAGGAATCTTCACTCACATTATCAAACAAACAAGTGACAACAGGAACTCGTGAAATGCAATGGTTTACCAGTGATTGCAGGTGCTGCCACGCCTTTGCCCACCTGGAGTCATAGAGACAAGACAGCAGTGACCACCACCCACCTTCCTTCAAGCCCACAACATAACTAGATAGCATTAGACTATCCCATTAAACCTAGAATAGACTGCGCTTGTAAAACCAACACAAATTACCATAGCTATAAATCCCTATAGCTATGGTAATTTGTGAATAATTATTTCAATAAATGCTTGGCGATGCTCAATAAAAGGTTAAAAAGTAAAGATGAAACTGTCGTGTGAACAATTATTCCAAGAGCGAGTTTGAAGAGTATAAAACCTTAGTTTTAAGAATGTTTTTGTTTCAAGACAAGTCTTGAAACTTGTCGGAGTTGTCAACTAAACTAGAGAACTAGTTAAAGACATGGTTATAAAATCTAAATCGATCAGGGTTAGTCAGCTGAGAAAAAAAAAAAGAAAAGAAGTAATCTAGCTTCACTAGATGAAAAACCTGGATCAATATACAACTCATTCAATTGAAGGTAAAACTTGACAAAAATCAATATGATTTTTTTTTTAAATTTTTTTAATCAAAATAACATTTTGATCTTCTTAAAAGATTTTAAATATAGGTTGACTATCCAACATATAATCTAAATAGTTCGGGATGAAGACCTAATCAAGTTTTATAGGCATGGCTTCTGGTTAAAGGTCTGATGGTATCATTTGGATGTTGGTGAAGGTTATTATTGACAATTGATGCATACCAGCAGTCAAAAAAAAATAAAAAAATCTAATAAAACATCAGCATAGTGCCAAAAAGATTGTAATTTGCGGAGTAGCCATTGTCGCATTGAAGTACGGTTCAAAGTTGTGTTTGTTAATTCTCAAAACAAAAGGAATAATTTTGTGTAGGAAGCGACTCCATACACTCTGCAGAGTTTTGTCTCCCTTCCTTTCTTTCCACACATGATAAATTACTGCTCTTTTATGAAAACACTATTGGTGGCCAGTATTTGAACTTCCTAAATAATATTTGATGATAATTCAAGATAAATTAAATTAAATTTACCAAAATACAATTCATAATTTAAAACCAAAACAGCCAACCAAAAAAAATAAAAAAAATCATAAAATTTATGATTTAATAACATAATGTCAAAGATAAAAAAAATATAATATAGAAGAAGCAAACCTAAGTTAACTCTATCTCACTTAATGAACTCATAGTCCACGATATGAGATTGAAATTAAAAAACAATTCAAAAGAAATACCTGGAAAAAAAAAACAAAGTTCAACAAAAAAAACTTTTTAAAAAATCCGAGTTAACCTTGGTTAATTTTACTAACCTATTATCATAATAACCAAATAGAAAAAATATCAAAGCTGGAGAGCAAATTATTCTAAGCAAAACGATGAAAACAATGAAATTAAAGAAGAACAACTCATAAGAAAGAAACTTAAAAAAACACAATAAAAAATATTAAAATTAAATAAAAAAATTAATAAGCAAATACAAGCTAACTCGGGTTAACTTTACCACCCCATACTTGAGATAACTCATCACACGCTAGCACATATACTTTTTTAAATAATATTTAATAAAACATGTTCAAGGGTCAATAATTAAATGACAAATATAAAAAAAACTAATTAGAGACAAAATTGAAAAAAAAATAAATAAAGAAAAGAATAAGAAATAAAAAAATAAGGATTAAAATTATAAACCTTCAAGATAAAATTAAAAAAAAAATAAAAAAATAAAGCTTTACACGCATACCAAAGCGTAGGAAAAAAAAGAAAGGGAGGAGGAAGACTATTTAAACGCTGCTCAAATAACAAAACACGCCATTTTAAAATATGCGTCGACCTCTTCTGTGCTATGTGAGCAGGCAATCAATCTTTTTTGACCATCATATGTGCCCCCCCGCGCTACCAGAATAACACACCTAGCTCTGGTGCACATATGCCTATTTTCTTGGTTTTTAATATTATAATAATATAAATTATCAGAAAGACCTTAAGAACATGCAAATATTATGTAAAAACAATTATGCAAATTCAAAAATACCCTCCCTCCCTCCCTAAGCAGCCTTGAATCTTTCAAAGTCGAAGGGCCAGCACAAACCAGTCTCTCTTTTAACAACCAATATTTTGCAAAAATAAAGGACACAAACGTTATTTAACTACATAAATAAATCTAAAAAAACGCAAAAACCCCTAAACCGAAGGCTAATTCTTTGAGCTCCCAAAGACAATATAATATTTTTAATGTAGACACAACAACAACTTCATCCTTTGAAAATAAATTATAAATCTATATTCTTATGAGAGAAAATTGTACAATTCTCGGTATACTGAATAATTCTTTTGAATATAACAGCAGCAACAACAACAACAACAACTTGTAACCTTGTCAAGCAACAAAAACAAACAAGAGGGCAGACATGAGAATTCTTCTTTCCGATTGCCACAAACACAAAGTACAGTCCAGGTTACCAAGTTTCCGCTTTCAGAAAAGTACTACACGAGAGATGGTACAAACAAGAAAAAAAAAAAAAAAAAGGAAAAACAGAGAGGCACTGCTGGCTAAATTATGCGGCCATGCACGGTATCTATCATGAGCTAATGAAGAAAAGGGCGTAAAATCCACTTGTAACTTACGTTAGCACTCTTCCAGCACGAGATCTCATTGAGTAGAGTGTAGTATCAAGACTTCAAAGAACTTAAAACAGTAAATCCAATATTGCAATTATAATGAAAGAATCACCATTTCAAAATTTCTGTGCATACAACTGATCAAAATCTCAGATGTTATTTGTATGAAACCCAGAAATAGCATCACAATGGGGGACAAAACTGTGACACGAATTGCCTCACTGACAACCCTCAGACTGGACGGACGCACCAACCAACAAAAAAAGAAGAAAACAGGCAAACAAAAACATTACCTACACTCTTGTTTTTCTTTTTCCTCCTTGACTCGATCTTGATGGATGCAGTATAAAATATTACTTATAACTCATATACACATTCTACCAACAAAAAAAAATAAAAAAAATTCAATGGCAGTGACTTTCACACTCAATCAAACTGACGCCAGGTGGTTGTAGAGCGCCATGCAAAAAACAAATGATGGGAACCGATACCATCTTATCAAAAGAATGGGTAATGAATAATATTCCAACAACAGACCGGGGTTTGATTGCATCTTCCCCAGAGCCATCGCTTCCAGCCCAAGAGACTATGTTGAGAGGATGGATTGCAACGCCAGCTGTTGTTGTGGATGCAACAGTGACAAGGTTGAGGCCAACGTAGCTGGTGGTAGGGTTTGTTGAAGGTGTCTCAGCAGATTAACCATTCGGCTTAGAGTTTGTTCAGTTGCTAGATCCTTACCACATAAAACCTACGAGAACAGTACCATTCCCTCCATGAGAAAAACTATTTGCAAACATAACCCACATCTACCATACAAGATGTATTTGATCATTTCCATCATTGCTTATCTAACCATACAAATTCCTTTTAAAATCAAAGGGAAATTATAAACCAAAATCTAAATGTATGTGTTGAGTTCGTATAAAATTCAAGCACAGCTGTAGGTGTCTGTGTTGAGTTTCCATCATGCTTATCTAACCATACAAATTCCTTTTAATATCAAAGGGAAATTATAAACCAAAATATGAAGCATGTGTTAAGCTCACATCAAACTCAAGCACAGCTGTAGGTGTGAGCATGCTGGGTAAAGGGAGGGACTTAACTTGGGGTATAGAGACAGATGAGAGGATCAATTACTAATTAGCATGTACTTGAATCAATGATAATATAGGTAATCAGGAGTTGGTAAAGGGTAAACATCTATATTGCAATAAAATACATAACCATAAAGTCAATGTTGCCAGATGTCAGACACTGGAGCTCAGGAAGGATACACTTCCCCAGTTAAGTTGGAAGCAAAGTTGGGAGGGAGTTCTAACATGTCACTGTTTCACTTCATTACAATGCTTGTCAATTGGATAAAAAAATTGACTATCAGATCAGATCAACCAAGCATTAAGAAATCCAGCTTTTGAGTAATAAAAACTATTCGAGTTGTAAGTTAGTCAGGTGGAAGCATAAATTATAAACTAACCTCAGCAAATACTGAAACAATCTTAGGAAGATACTGATTGTTGGGTCCCAAAAGTTCAATGTCTGACCTGTAAATGAATGATGAGTACAAGTTCATTATTAATGGATGATAATTGGTCAAAGCAAGGCAAACTAAAGTTTTGAGTAAACCGGAACAAGAAATGAGGGGGATGCTACTCCTTACCTCTCCACCATTGAACAAAGTTGTTCGTGAACAACTTTTGCCTCAATCAAATCGCCTGTTATTGGCAAACAGTTTAACCATGCAGGAACAACCTGCCAAACAAGACAAGTGTCAACCAACAAGAATGCTGAAAGAAATACCAAACTCAGTAGCAAATCAAATCATGGAAAACCTCTACAGTTATTTTTAATAATTCATAAAAACAAGCCCTATGCCTACAAGATACAGCCATAAATTTTTCAGTGAGCTCTCTTTGGAAAAACAATTTCCAGGTGCAGACTATCCTTCACTTTCTACTAGAAAGCATACAGCACCCTCAGAAGCTCATCATGCATAAAAGGATGGGAATAGGCTTGAACAATGCAATGTACTTAATGACAGACAGAGATCATATACCTGAGCTGAATCAATACTGTCACGATGAAACTGGCAAATTTTCCCTAAAGCAGAAACAGCATTATCATATGCCATGACATTGTCTGGTTGCTTAGCATTAGGATGCCTTATGACAACATTAAGTCTTGATAGAGCCTCTGGAAAGAACTAATAAATGTTACTTGCAAGTACAAAAATAATCAGTGCTGTTACTCCCACTAGAGTAAAAAATCAACTACTTTAGGACACGGACAAAAATTACCTCCAACTAAAGATTTAAACACGGACCCACCAAATTCTGCACAAACACCAAGTCCATATACAGCTGCCTGAAAAATAAACACACAACTTCGATGGGAATATTGCAGAATTGAGTCAAACAACTACCAGAGCATAAATAGCACAGACCTGCCGAACATCTGGGTTTTCATCGTTGCATGCCTCCAGTAAGAAAGGAAGATATGTGTCATAATATCTGTCCATCCACATTGTAACAGTAGCATCAAACAATGGTTCTAGATAATGAAAACCAGTACGTAAGAACGTGTTCTCTAGAAGCTTACTTAAGAGCTGCTTCACGACACTGCTCTGCAACATCATCAAAAATGCAAATTGCAATCCTTCTCTCTTCAGCAGTCTTATCCTTGCCCTACATTCACGAAACATGTAAGGCAAATAACACAAATAAAACTAGCAAAACTATTCATAGCATTGTTGTCAATCAATGGACAAGGATGAAAATTGTGCTTTTGGTGCATTGAACTTTTTACTTGAAGATCTTGTCCACTCTTTCTCACAAATGAGAAATTCTATTTATGAATATTGGTTGCAACCCTTGGTGCTCTATGGTAAAAAAAAATTGCTCATAGGGATGGAAACAATTTAGCATACACCAAGAGAAAGCAACTATCTTTAGAATGTATGCTAATGTGAAATGGAAATGTCAAAATCAGTTATATGCACAGATTTCAACAAGTTCATGCCACCTTACATCATGCAGTGTGCATGCTAATTAGTACCAATTAGTTTTAGACACGTAAATAGTCAGCAATTTACACCATAAAAAACAAAAAAGCTAAAGCCAATTTATTAGAGTATTTCTCTACCCCATTATCATCCATTAAACAGCTACAGTGGCCACCATAACTGGCATATTTGCAAATAAACACCACCATTCCAATCCCTAGATGGAATGCAAAAATATTATCCACAGAATATTAACCTTTCTATATTTTCTAAACTATAGTTGTTGGAAATAAATATTTAAACCAACAAATCCATGTTAATACCAGTTACAGCCTTGTATAAGAGCAATGCAAACAACACATTAAAGATAGGAGCTCAAACAGAACTCAGATACCGAAAATTTTATAGCTTTCAGGCAACATTAACACATCAAAACGAACCAAAAGAGAAGTTATACTGTATCATATCATCCATTAAGATGACTGAAACAGAAAATAAGTACAACAGCAATAAAAACTTAATGATATACAAAAATCAAATAGGTAACACGGAAACTAATAAAAAATCCAGCATCAGGAGTTACTAACACACAATCAACCTTCTCATTGAAAAAACCAATGAAAAAATATAATAGTAAATATAAGATTCCTCAAGGTGAAAAAGCTCAGAAAAGACTTGTAATCGTGGATGAAGACTTACCCACATAGGAGTTAGGTAGGATGATAGTTCCTCAAATAAAGGCAAGAAAGAGGCTTTGAATGTTTTAATGAGAGTTCCCAAGATCTCACCAACCTGAAATCAGAAATTATACAACTAAGGAACATGAACTTCAAAGTTTATGAAGAAGAAATCAGTCCATGTTATTGTGATATATACTGACTTGGTCAAAAACATCCTCCTCTTGCTCGTTTTCCTCCTTGATCAACTCACTCTCCTCCGCATCAAAGTCTTCGGCTTTGGCTCTATCCGCTCTCTCTCTTTTTCGACTGGAGCTGGCAGTGATGACCAGTTTTATCTCATCTACAATGGATCGCACTTGGTTTTCATCAACAAATGTCCCAGATATCTGCAAGAAGAAACAGAAGATTGCAAAACACATTCAGGGATTTCACATTGATTGCAGCACAGATTGGGCAAGAACATAAGATTCCAAAAACAAAAAATCAATTCCCAGTTTTCTCTTCAAAAGTAAGATGAATTCCAACTTCTATCCAGAATTTGATGCAGGATGAATTACAAACACAAAACACAGTGGGAAAGCAAAGAAATTGACATAAATAAGTTCATTAAGGAATACAACAAACCTGTAAGCATTCATTTAATGCATCCAACATGTTTGCACAGATCTCAGTATCAGGTTCCTGCAATCAATTTAATAGTCAAGAATTTCATCACTTCAAATGGACATTCATTTAAAAGTAAGATTATACCAACACAGGGAAAAAGAAAAGAAATGCAGGTGACCTTGTGCAATGCTTCAACCAGAGCAGGAATAATATAATCAGACAGCTGCTTTATATAAGACTCATTGTGACCTTGCGCAAGTCCTTTCTCTACAGCTAATTTTGCAGAGTGCAGAAGTTCTGGCATGGCTGGAGAAGAAAGTAAATGACTCCAGTGAGTGACCGGGAAACCAAAGGAAAAGAGATCCACATTATCAATTCAATACCTGAAACAGCTGCTTTCCTAACCTCTTCATGGAAATAAAATTTAAGAAGAGGTACTAAAGTTGGAGCAACCTGTGTAAAATGTCATTATATCAGCATCATGGAACTGGAAAAGTTACAACGAGTATAAAATATAACAGTTGTTAATATGTTTCACTGACAAACCTGATCGATCCATGGAAAGAATCCTTCCTTCAACTCATCAGCATAGCAACATAACATATTACAAGCAGTAGCTTTTTCTTCCAGAACACTAGTCTTGATCCCTATTCTTTTGTCACCAAGGGTGATGGTTTCCATACTGTAACAGAAATACACATCTTAGAAAGACACAAGACACCGAACATGAGTTCATCTGTGTGTAGATGCATGTGATCACAAGCAATCATGCACGTGTGTGTCCAAGAGAGAGGGAGGGGTGCCCTAGTTACAGTCATATAAATATAGTAACTTACATATGTGTGCATCCTTGAACTATTGATCTAAGTAAATGAACTTGACAGAGAGTTCTGCCAATAAAGTACATAAAAAATAGATGAAATCAGGTTCAAGGAAAATATATAAACCTTTCATCATCAGTATCATCAATGTCATTATCTGAATCTGCAGATGTAATGGTTACATCAGGCTTGAGTTGAGCAGACTGAAGCAAAGGTGGCATGACAACACTCATATAAGGAAGAAAATCTTGTCCCAAACATTTGCAAAGTCTGGCCCATGCCTGTGACAGCAACGAATAACAGATCATGAGAGAAGAAAATAAAAGGATGATTTTAAGATATTTTCTGCACATTTTTCAGTGATCAAAGTATACTTGGAGCATGTAACTTGTTGTTGGATCATCCGACTCCATCTGAGATCCTTGCAATGACATAAGGACATCCATAACCTGGACAAAAACAGAGAACATAAAAAGACACGCCAAAATATAAGAACCAGACTTGTCCATTTATGGGTGAGTATTTTAGCACATAGTGATAAGAATAAGGATGTCAAAAGAAACCAAGAGCAGATCATTGATAAGTTCTCCCCTATCCCAGGGTCAAAAAAAGTTATTCCATGAAAGACGTGATAAACTCAAGGAACCACTCCTAAAAAAAGAAAAGGAGTTGTGTTATGAAATGAAATCTACCTGCTTGGCATCATCCCTGAACTTATCCTTCCCCACAGCCATCCCAACTAGACTAATGCACTCCATAGACTTGGCACGAAGCATGCAGTTAGCCTTGTCATTTGCATTCACCAAGATGGTCTTCAAGTAAGGCATAACTGCATCATAGTATTTTTGGAAGTGCTCCTATGAAACTAGAGACTGTTAGACCAAATCTTCCATAAGACGAACTAAATAAGAAACCAAGCAGTTATTATACATTACCTGAGAGGAATCAGCAACTGAAGCCAAAGCAGTCAATGCTCCCTCTTGCACCATTTGTTTTCCATTCTGCACCACATATATGCCATATAAAAGACATGAAATTTGTGTTTGTGCTAAAAAGTGTATTCAGAAAAATTATTTGAAAATTTATTTCCTACTCTCTTGTGAATATACCTGTAGAAGAACAAGCAATTTGCTCACTACTCCATCCAAGTAAGGTGTCAAAATTTCTGGAGTGCAATTCTCACTGAAGTTAAGCACTGCTGAAGCAGCATGTGCCTGTCACAAATGAATACGATGACTAATCAGTTACTGGCTAGAACAACATCTTAATCTTTGACTGCGTCTCTGCCACATAAACACTAACTCCACCCAATAAAAAAAAAGTAATAATATAGAATAATGCACATTGATAGCAGGAACGAACATGAAAATAGGTACCAAAATAAGTGAAATGAGCTGAGATCCCTGCATGATCAGTTTCCAAATTCTCATCCCATCATATAAGAAATCCAACACCGGCATAAAAGAGGAAAAGAAAATGAAGGGCATGCCATAACATCATCCAGGTAATCCAAAACCAGTGTTAGATACATATTGTTATTTCCAACACTTTTTGTGTGCATGTCTGCATGACAGAAATTTATTGACAATCAACATTTGTTCTTGATTTCTATCCCCTCAAAATTAACTGAAAAGGTGAAAGAAAAAATATCAACAAACCCATTAATGTTTTCCAACAGATTCAGGGGAAATGCTTCGTATAGCTGAAAATTGTTTAGACACATAACTTCTTTTATGCAGACCACCCATTCCCAACAAAAGACTTAATTCAGTCAGCACTGTGGTGAGCTAGAATAGATGCAACAGGAGATAATCATATAATTCATGCCAGTTAGAGCAGTCAGCACCAGCCCCCTGTCTTCTAGCAATAAAAATAAAATGTCTCAACCGCAAAAACTTAGGGCCACAAAAAGCAATTTAAATTCTAGCTCAAAACAATCAAATGGCCATAAAAGTTACCCTCTTACTCTTACCATTGCGAGGGTGTTTTATGTTTCTATTTCAAAAATCAGATACTGACATCAAATACTTTCTAACATCATTACCTATTCTCGGGCAACTTAGAGATTTCAAGTATTCTCTACTGCTAATCAATTGAGACAGTCATCAAATCAGATGAATAGATAATAAACGGGTAAAATCTGAGTCTATTAACAAACCTTTCAAGTCCAACAAACAAGTCAAATGGTTTTGGTACAGACAGATGCAATGTATGAAAGGAAGCAATCAAAATAGGTGCTGGAAAGTGACATGAGCTTTACTTGATCACAAGTCCACAATTAGCTTTAACAAGATCAATCCCAAGAGAACTACTTTAACAAAGAATCAGCTTTAATCAAAATCAAATGAAGCAAATATATTCTAATCGAGATACTGTCTACCAAATTTAGAATTGATAACTTGAAAAAACATAAAGCAATGAGCAAACCTGCACTCGAGGATTCTGAAAATCATCCATGGCAGCTGCTAATGCAGGCAAAACCCTTTGATGGTATTGGTTTTGCAAATCTGGACCCAAATCCGTGGACAACTGCCCAATTGCATTAATAGCTGCCCATCTCACACGAGGATGTGGATCATAAAATGAATTCAGGACCATTTTAACTACTTGTTCCAGATTTTTTAGCATTACCTATATCAGCAAAACAATAAGAACATAAATAACAAGAGAAATCAAAACCTTTCTAAAAAAATCCTGGATATGTTATGGTACAAACCAAAACAATGCCATTTCAAACTTTCCCACAACAAATCACTTCAACACTTTGAAGACTGAAACAACGATAGTCAGAATATTCAGTGACATTAACTGAGTGGTTCTCACCAACATCCAATACATTCCGACATAAAGAAAGTAAACGCATACAAACAGCATAAAAGAATAGCATAATGAAACTTAAAACAGCTTATTATTAAAGATGTGACTACACATTACTGAGAAACAAAAAACCTGAACATCATTTGTAAATGCAATTCATTCCAAAATGACAATCAAATGCATAATGCAATAGTTAACATTTAAAATATAACTTCACAGCAACTGTCTATATAACGAGGCAGTACAACTATACGAAAAAAACAATATATTTCCTATATCTTGGAGCACCCTTCAAAAGCATATATACATAACCAAACTTGAACATCATATCATCAAGACATTAATCACAACTCGCAAAAAAAAAAAAAAAAAGAATATAGCCACAGTTTATTTCTACATACCTTAGAGCAACCTTCAGCAATCTGAGCCAGTGCAATAAGAGCAGCATGATGTTTCTGCCACTCAGGAGCCGCCAAATAGGCAGGCAATTGTTCCGAAGCAACTGGAACAATAGTGTTCCCACCCAAAGAAATCGCCAACCTATCCAAACACTCTTGTCCCATACTATAATTACTCGTTTCCCCTGCATCTTCATCCTCGTTCTCTGCACTATGCCATGCTGGATCATCCTCAATATCCAGCAACATACTCATCAATATCGCAAACAATCTACTAATAAACTGAGGTAACTTTCTCATCATCCCTGGTGCCCTCTCCCTAGCTTCCGCCAACGTGATCACAAACTCAATAGCCAAATGCCTAGTCCCCTCCTCCAAACTCTCTGCCTCGGCAATCTGCAACATTGACCCCACAACATCCACCAGCTGCCTCCGCAAAAACCTGGGCTCCGCCCCTGCCAATTCAATCAACAATTCCAACGCCTCCTGTGCTGTCGCCTCATTCCCATTATTCAACGCCTCCGTTAAAGTCCTAATCATCGACGGCAACAAATCCTGAAACCGGTCCCTCTCAGACGTATTATTCAAACACTGGATAAAGTTAATCACAGCATTCAAAGCCGCTATTTTCACATCGAAGTTCGTGCTGGATCCCAAACACTGTAGAAAAACACCGTGCAACTCCTTGATGTAGGGAACCAAACTCTCTCCAATATACTGCGACAGCTGTGCGAAAATCAAAAAAGCAGATTCTTGCAACTTCACAGAATCTGACGTCACACACTGAAACATAAACGGCAAAATCTCGGGCCATCCATTATCAGGCAAAATCCCGGAAGCAAGCTCGGAAACGGTGTCGCACAACTTCTTTGTGATCGACTTAACAGATTCCTGCTGGAGACAGGCAAGCAGAATCGATTTGAGAGAGGACTGAGTTTGTGACGAGAGGCCCGGCCAGAGGTAGGAGTCGTCTCGAGTGAGGAGTTTACGGAGGAGGACGGCTGACATGGCGCGAGCATCGAGGTGAGGAGAGAATTGAAGGAGGTGAGCGAGTTTGAGAGAGAGTGAGTTAGGATCGTGTTGTTTGGCGAGGTTGAACAGGAGCTCGGCTTGAGATCGGGTTTCATTAGAGGAAGACATAAGGGAAGAGATTAAGATTTCGAATTGAGAAGGATCGCCGGCGAGGATGGCAGCGAGTTGAGATTGCTGGAATTGAGTTGACTCGTCCATGGTGGTGAAGAATTAGGGTTTGTGGTGGGTGGCGGTAGTGGTGGAGGTGGCTAGGTTTCTTTTGGGGGTTTAGGGATTAGAGGGAGTGGGAAAGCGAGCGAGCGAGAGGGAGATTTTTTTTATTTTTTGTTTCCTTCCTCTCTTGGGGTATTTTCGGGGGAGAGAGGGGAATAAGGAGGAAAGGGGGGGAGTGCGAAAGGAAGGGGAGGGGATTAGGGCAGAGCAAGAAAGAGAGAAGGGTAAGATAGGACTAGCCTGAATTTGTGTGTTATGATTAATGGATTTTTTTTTCTTTTTAACAAATATATGTTGACAACAACTAAATCGTTCTCTTTACTAACTTTCTATAAATTCAAATAAAAATTTACTATTTTTATCAAACCCCATCCAATTTAAGAGAATTTTATCTAAATTGTTTAAATGATACACTTATGTGAAACCTAAATATCAGCTAATCTCAAAGAGTAAAGTTATGTTTATTTTTACATTTTGAAAAAAATTAAAAAAATTATTTTTTGTTTTAAATTAATTTTTCAGTGATATTCTGATTTTAAAAAAATATTATTTTAATATATTTCTAAATAATGAATATTTAAAAATAAAACTGCAGCTTCACCTCTAAATTGTGCCTTAAAATTTTATAAACGAAGGCAAAGGATTTTCTCATCAATTTTTAACAAATATTTCACACTTGCTAAATTTAGAAACCATAATGATAAAATACTTACCTTTAACCTAAACTTTAATTTAGAAACCATAGTGATAGTGGAAAAGGAAATCCGTAAGTCCAGGGAGAATAATATTTGTATGGTAGCACGGGATGATAAGGCAAGACCTAGCCCCGATTTTCTGCTGGGTCTTTGTCTTTGGAGGGTTTATGAGTTATGACGTGTGGAGATGAGGGTAGGTCCATGACATGATACATGATTCAGAGAGGGGAATAAACTAGGTGTTAATTCTTTTTTTTAGATTAACGTGGGTGTCCGGACCAGCTTTCACGCACCACGACTAATCCCATGGGCCTTGAAGTTAACGACCATATAAGCCTCCAGTGGCCATCATATGAGCAACCAAGGACTCGAACCTAAGACCACAGAGGGAGCAAACCCCTTGATCCCAAGTCTTTATCACTTGACCACCACCTAGATGGTTACTAGGTGTTAATTCTTCTTCACCCATCTACTGGAGATAGGCTGTGTGCTCTTTCTTTTGTGTGAGATGGTGACCCACCATGGATTTCTTTCCCTTCTTCTCAGGGTTCATATATATATAGATTGAAGAGAGTGTTCCAAGAATTATTACCAAAAGATGAAAAAGAAAATTTGACTCTTAACTAAACTACCATGAAAGTAAGTAATTTCACTGTTAACACAACTGTTAACTTTACCATGATCCACAGAGTTTGAGATTTGATTTGTACATAAATCTGTAAATAGATTTATTCATCATATTATTATTTTTTATTAATTAGCATGCACTAGATTTGATCCCGGCTTTCTTTTCGTGAGAAAATGCTAGGTTAAAAAAATTTAAGATCAAGTCTTAATTTCAATATTATGAACCAAAAAAAAAACAATAAGAAATAAACTGATAACAAAAATAATAAAAAAGAAGAAGAAGAAAAAGATCTTAGCCTATCTAGATTGGCTTTGCAACTTCTATATTGAATGGTGAAATTGTAAAGTAATAATTTTAAAAAATAAAAATAAAAGGTTATATTAAACCGTGTGAACTCGTAAAATCCATGATCATGTGATAATATCATAGAAAGAATAGTAGAAAAAAAGTACAAATGATAAAATTAAAATAAACTACATATAAATTTCATCCTCTGTTGGCAAGATTAGAGGCAACGGTGGTAATAGTTGTGGATTCTGTTGATTCTTCATCTCCTCGCTTGACGCTCTCTTCAATTACAGATCTTGAACCTTTAGTCAAGTTGTTTTTCTATCCCAACACATTGGATTAGAGAAAGTTATAGGTTCGAATCCTACCTATTTAAGATTCCATTAGTTATCCTTAGTGAGTTTGGTTTTCTAAGCTATGTTCTTCTTAGATTTAGTTAATGACTTCTCTATACTAAAGTCTTGAATTCTTTTATTATTGGATCTAAAGTCTTGAAATCAACCTAATATCATACATATCCTTTACCCATTATCTCCTCATCTTCCTAGTTATAAGTGTTTGCCTTAAGGATATGAAGACACTATTTGTATGGGTCTCGAACACAAATTTTTACTGATTATAAGAGCTTGAAGTATATGATGTCACAAAAGGAGTTGAACATGTGACAGAGGAGGTGGATAGAGCTAGTTAAAGATTATGACTACACCATATAATACCACTCGGGGAAAGTAAACATGGTGGTAGATGCCCTCAGTCACTAAAATAAAGCCACCCTAGGAAGGTTAACAGTGGGAAAGGAGCGACAATTGATGGAATTGAAAGAAATAGGTGCAGATTTGGGCATTAATGCAGGAAGTGGGTTAGTAGCCCAATTATTAGTGCGACCAACATGTCGAGAATACATACTACATGCCCAATTCCATGATAAGGAGGGGTCTAAGATTAGAAAGAATGTGGAGGTCAGGGTAGAAATGAAATTCCAGGTAATGGTTGATGGATCATTAATGATGGGACAACAGTTGTACATGCCTAATGACAAAATAATCAAATAAATGGTTCTACAAAAAGCACATGAGTCAAAGTTCTCTATACATTCTGATAACACTAAGATGTATTGAAACATGAAACATCTTTATCAGTGGCCTAATATGAAAAAGAAAATAGATGAGTATGTGTCCAAGTGTGGAATATGTTAACAAGTCAAGGTTGAACACCAAAGGCCTGCAGGACCATTACAACCAATACAAATTCTAGAATGGAAGTGGGAGATGATCACCATGGATTTCGTATCAGGATTTCCTAAAGGAAGGAAAGGAAATGGCATGATATGGGTTATCATAGATTGGTTGATGAAATCCGCACTATTCTTGCCTGTAAAAATGACATACTCGGTAGACAAGGTTGCCAAGATCTACACAAGCGAGGTGGTATGACTCCATGGGATTTTGGTATCCATTGTATCAGATTAAGATCTCAAGTTCACCTCTCAACTTTGGTCGAGCATACAACATGCCTTGGGAACAAGATTGGACATAAGCACTACGTTTCACCCTCAAATGGATGGCCAATAAAATAAAGTCATCTAAGTCTTAAAAGATCTATTTCGAGCATGTGTGTTAGAATTTGGAGGAAACTGGGAGGAATACATGGCATTGGTGGAGTTCACATTTAATAATAGTCACCAAGCCACAATAGGGATGGCCCCATATGAAGTCTTGTATCATAAGAGATGCAGAACTCCTTTATTTTAGGAGGAAATTAGGGACTGAAAGTTATACAGTGTAGAATTTGTCCAAGTTACCATGGACAAAATGAAAACTATCAAGGATCGCATTAAAGCCACACAAGATAGACAGAAAACGTATGTTGATGTAAGGAGAAGACCTTTCGAGTTCAATACAGGAGACCAAGTGTTCTTGAAGGTAGCCTTATGAAAGAACATGTTATGGTTTGGATTGAAAGGGAAGTTAACTCTCTACTTTATCGGACCCTTTAGAAACTTACAGCTAGTAGGGCCCGTAGCATACAAAGTGGACTTGCCCCTATAGTTAGCCAAGGTCTATGATGTGTTCCATGTCTCTCTGTTAAGGAAGGTTGACGTAGACCCTACCCAAATCCTACCCCAAGTTCTAGTAGAAGTCAAGGAAGACTTAACATAGGAATTGAGACCCATAAGGATACTAGATCAGGAAGTGAAGGAGCTACGAAGCAAAAAGATCCTCATCATCAGAATCTTATAGCAAAATGCTCAAATAGAAAAGGAAACTTGGGAGAGGGAGGTTGAGATGAGGAAAAAGTACTCTAATTTATTTGAACTACCAGGTATGAAGTATGAAATCTATTAAATTTCTAGGATGAAATTCATTCTAAGGGGGGAGAATGTAAACACCCAAAAGAATATATATAAAAAAAAATTGACGATTTCACCATCACTGCCAACTTTTAAATCTACAGCGACGCAGTTTTCGCTACCAATTCAAATGCAATTTTTGTTGTTGATTTCTAAATTAACAGTGACGTAGTTTTTTTTAAATTAAATTAACTTAAAGAGTTGGAAGGAAAGTAAAACCAGTTTTCGATAGACCATAACAAGGATTAGAACACATCTAAATTAACCCCAAACAACCCACCTCTTTTAACGGGGAGTATAAATATAAGAAGAAGAGAGAAGGTGAAACGTTCTTTTCCCAAAACGGTCTCCAGCAGCTGCATGTTATTCTTTTCTTCCTTTTTCCCAACAAAAACCTAAACCAAACTAGTAGAGAGTGCCTTGTGAACATGTGAGGGAGAGATGAGTCATTGAGAGAAGATTGGACAACTGCCTAAGGGGAAAGGAAAAGGGGGCCAGAAAACATGAGAGGAAGAAGAAGAAGGAGAATTTAGTTAGATTCAAAAGGTATAGATCATGAAACTCCCGTCCTTTTTTTCTTACCTAAAACTAGAAATGAAGAAGAAAACCCTATGAAAATTAACCAAAAACCTAAGCTAATTGTGAAGGAAACTGAAATTAACTAAGAGGATAAGGAAATAGAAACAAAATAAGGCTAATTCCTAGAACATATAACAAAGAAAAATGAATAAAATGGAAATAACAAATTATGGTAGAGGGATGGCCTTAACTGTGGGTTGACCAACATGCACGTGTGTGTTCTGCTGGAATTTATTAAAAGATTATGTGTTGAAATTGATGGTTTAAATATGTATGTCCTGCTGAAAATTATTAAAAGAGTATACACTAAAATGATAATTTCATTGTATGTGTGATATGCTGGAACTTAATGATAGTTGATATGCTAGGATTGTTGCAACATGTGTGGTATGTGTCATGCCAAAATGTGTGTTGTCCAATGAATTTATGATTCGCTACTGAAACTGTGTCAGCTACAGCAAATTAACATTCGCTGCAGAACTAAGTTCTGCTTTGAAATTGTGATTCGTTGTTGAAACTGTATTGGCTGCAACAAATTAACATTCGTTACCGAATTAGGTGTTTTGCAGCGAAATTTTACTTCGCTGTCAAAACTATATCGGCTGCAGTTAATTAACATTTACTGCTAAATTGGGTGTTTTGCGGAAAAATTATGATTCCCTGCCCATTAGTGTCGGTTGCAGCAAATTAGCATTCACTGCTGAATGACGTGTTCTGCAACAAATTTATGATTCCCCATCAAAACAGTGCTAGCTGCAGCAAATTAACATTGCTGTAGAATTGGGTGTTCTGCAGTGAAATTGTGCATCGCTGCTGAAACTATATTGGTTGCAGCGAATTTGAAACTATGTCAACTACAGCGAATTAACATTCCTTGCTAAAATTAAGTTGGTTGTAGCGAACTAGTTTCACTATTAAATTGGCAGCCTATAGCGAGCTAGTTTTCACTGCTAATTTCTATAATAGGGTTCCTAGGCTAAAATGACTTAAATGCTAGTAACAATTAAATGGTATGATGATATAAAATATGAAACACTTTAATATGAACATATGAACTTTTGAAATAAATGTGGTGGTAAATGTGATTAAAAGATACACATGTATTGATTTATGACAATTGATGTCTTAAGTGGCGCAGTCGGGATTGGACCATCATTAAGACAAGAACAACCCGCAAGTGGAGTAGGTAGATGACTTTCACCATCCTTTTTCATATATTGAATAATGAAATACTTTATCATGAATGTTACCATATTGCATTAGAAAGGATATTAGATTGTTAAATGCTTAAATGTTTATAAATGAATGATTACCCTTGGCTAATAGCATCCGAACGAATGACCGAAATAAATGAATGATTAGCTTCGATTAATGGTATTCGAATAGATGATCGGGTCGAACTATTGATTAGCCTCGACTAATGGCATCCGGATGGATGACCTAGATAAATGAATGATTAACTTTGGTTAATGACATTTGAATTGATGATCAGAACAAACAATTGATTAGCCTTGATTAATGGCATCTAAATAGATGATCGAGACAACTAAATGATTAGCCTCAGCTAATGGCATCCGAATGGATGACTGGGACAAATGATTGATTAACATCGACTAAAGACATATGATTGGATGGCCAGGAAAAATGACTACTTAGCTTTAGCTAAAGACATCCTATTGGATGACCAGGACAACAGTTAATTAACTTTGGTTGATGGCATCGAAGTGGATGACTGGGGTGAGTGAACAATTGACCTCGGCAAATGATGCTTAAGAGGATAGTCGGGTTTAAGATTATGGTTTATTACAAAAATTAGTGTATTTATATGTATGAGAAGTTGTTTATAACAAGTGCATGAAGAAACTATAAATGACATGCTTTAAACATGGGATAATATTAATACTTCATTTAACTACCAAACTTTTTAATTATCATTATTATTATTATTAAGTAATTGCATTCTCTTAAATGTTTTATACTGCAGGAGGGATGTTACGTCTACGAGATGTCTGGGAAACCTAATACATGAAAACCTACTTTTGCAAGGAATCATGTAGTTGCATTCTAAATTATGATGTATTTTATATGAATTAATGTACTAAACATATAACTTTTATTAGATCCTTTTGTTTAAATTGGTAATGGTTATTAGTAGAATAGAACTCATGTCTATGTATATATATTTTTAATGTGAACTCCTAAGCATGCAAATATAATATTATGTGTTTATATAAGATTTATTTTTAAATAAAATGTTAATTGTATGAATTGTATCTTGATGATGTGAGGGTTTGGGTTTGCAGATTATCAGCACAATGTATGTCAAATGTGTGCGCGCGTAAAATTAACTCTTGTTTTGGGTTTGAAAAGTCGGGTTGTTACAAGATTGCTGTTGGTGGGAGAAGGAACTAGTGGCAATAGTTTTTGAATGGCTGGCCTGCTGGGTTGTGTTATCAGTTTGGTGGTGAGAGAAGGCAACAGCACTAGTAGTAAAATCCGTAGGGAGAGGGAAGAAAAGTTTTGATTGTAGAAGGTTCTCATACCAAGTTGAGAATAATTAGCGGGTTTAACCTATTGGTTAACCAATATATATATTGTGTGTGTATGTGTGTGTGTGTAGGGTAATATACAATAGTAATGATGGAGATTACAACACAAGAATATGACTAAAATATTTTCTATATAGTATGCCTATAATATTTTCTATTTAGATACATTCTATAATATTAATAGAAAAAAACTCGAGGATGATGAAATTGTAAAAAATAAAAAAAATGATCCTAAACAATAAATAAATAGCAATAAAAAAGAATAGATACCAAATTTAAAATATTAAGGGTAAAATTAAAAAATATATTTATAATTTGATAGATTATTAATAGATTAAAAAATAATAAAGGTGAAATTAAAAAATATTTTATAATTTTATAGATAATTCAAAATTTAAAACATAGTTAAAAGAACATGGATAAAATGTGAAGGAAAAAAAATTTCAAAGGCTAGTCTGAATTTTTAAAAGAGCTGGCACAAAAGTTAAAGTGGAGGGAAAGAAAAAACAGATCAGTTATTGTTACCAAACCCGAGGAGCATTCAGAGCATGCACCACCCCATCATGTCGAGCGCACCTAGACCTTTTAAACATCACTGTAGGCCAGAATGACGTGTATAAGTTCTTTTATATAATAACATTTAATAAATATAAATTAGAACAATGCCCCTAAATAGCCTTAAAATTTATAATAAAATCAATGTAAAATGATAAAAAAAAATCCTTATAAAAGAGTTATGTTAATTTTGTATTTAAAAGTATAAAAGTAATCACACTATTCTAAAAAATGGAATGACAAAAATGTCCATGAGTAATAGGCATTATATTTTTTAATTATAGGGTTAGATTAATAATTTTAATATTATAAAATAAAATAACTAACCTAACTTCATTCAAATTATAAAAGATAATTATGTCATGGTAAAAATATCACTTTGTCTTAATACCTAGTTTAAAGGTTTTATGGTGTAGAAGGAATTTTGTCATTATACTATTATAATTATAATGAATAGTATTTTGAGCTTTGGAGTAAAGTAACTTTCCTATGATATTTAGTTTTTTCAATTAAAAAAAAGGTGATGACCAAAGTTATTGAATCCAGTTTAATTTATAACTCGAGTTACATGTTAGGTAAATTAATTTTAGTCTATCAAAACAAGATAATTTTAATTTTGATATACAAAAAAAGTTAAGAGTTATAACTAGTATATCATATTATTGATAGACTTATCGAGTTGATAAAGTTAAATTAAGTTAATTTTAAATTGATTTTTTTCTAAAACTCAATCTAGTTGTGAGGTGGATCAACTAGGTCTCATGTAAATGAATAGACCATACATGATTTAATAGATATCATCATGAAATTAATAATATTATATATCATTAAATGAAATTATGTTAATATATTTGGACTCGAATGTATTTTGCTCGGTTTGAAGTCTCACCAAGTCATCTTCAAGGCTTGGTCATTAGCCTAGTTCTTTGTTTAATGATGATGTTTTTGTTGATAGTCTTACATTAGGTTGTTTAGGCATTCTATATTTTTGTGTATAGAATCATGTTTAAATGTATTTTAAAAGTATATTTGTCTTTAGAAAATTATTAAATTGATACCTTTTTATATAAGTTTTATAATTTTAATGTATTGGTATTAAAAAAAATTATCTTAATATTTTTTAAATAAAAAATAATTTAAAAAAATACTCACCATCATAATACCAAATGCTCATTTTGCTGCCTATTATTAATTCTTATGTAAATTAAACAGGGTCTAAATCTAGATTGAGTCTTATATTGAGTTATAAAATAGTATTCAACTTTGATTAATGTTAATTATTATTCGATGAAGCTTTAGCTTGTCAATGAAGATTTTTTTAAAATCAAATAAACATGGATATTTTTAAAAATAATTAATAATCGCTTGAAAATTAATTCTCTTTTCTAAATACCATGTATTTAGCTTCAATGAGTGAATGTAAAAAAATACATAGAATGGACAAAAAAATTGCAGTCCGTACAATGTTCAAGCAAGGGAGTTACTTGTCGATGCTCAAAAGTCCTCTTTTCTCGACCATCTCCCTTTGGAATCCTACCTCCCTTGTCCTCTTTTCTCGGTCAACCTTCTTTCGAAGCCTATAAACAACCCCACGCGCCGCCGCCCCCGGCTCCTGTCCCCTTTCCTCTTCCTTTTCATTTATATACATATACATCTACATACATACATCTATATAAGCAAGGAATTGCTGGAAAGAAAAGGCAACTGACAATGAAGACACCCTGGTGGGTTTACATTTGATTATGAATCCATAGATGTAAATCCTGAAATTGAGATTGAGGTTTAAAACCTGATACATTGAATTGGAAAGATTTTTTCTATGTTTTTGATTGTTAGTTTGGAGAGAAAACCATGAACACATGAAATGAAGATCAAACAACCCTCTCTTCTCTTTTGAGACAAGAAAAGAGGGTGCGGGCTATCAGGATAATGCACACTTGACTAACAATTGTGTCTAAAAAACGCAAAGAGAAAGAGTTTGAAAAAATCACAGGAGTGGCAATGCTGAAACCCTCTCATTTGCTTCCGACCGGTATGCCAAAAGGCTAGTTCAAACGAGAGTTATTAGAGCAAAAGGCACGATAATAGCCTTTTCTATTAAAATCATGTATATTTGTCAGAAATTAGGATAGAATGCAAAAAACGAGAGTAAAATCTAAAATCCCCTCATGAAAATGATCAAACTTGATTTATTTATCTAGTGATTGAATTCAAACAAATATCTTATATAGTTGATAATGGCTCGAGCTCAAATAGAGTTCGATTCGAATCACAGTCCTTCACACACACAGCTAGGTGAAGCACAGAAAAATAAGCTTATAAGCGATAGGGCTTGGACAAGCACCTCCCAGCAAATTATACACACACACACACACTACCAACATTATTAATTGTAACACAATCCAAGTACTATCCACACACAAATTTGCAAGAAATCCCATTTGAACAGGCCTTTTGTCATGTTTCAAGCAAGTCTGTCAGCCCTGCGATGATGATGCATGGACACCTTGTGTTCAATTGTTCTTTTCAAATCTTCATTTCTCTTAGAGCCTTAACCATGTTTCAGATGTTATTTGTGATGGGATCATTCAATAAGCAATTGGAGAACTCAGCATAAATGGTAGCGAACTGCCAAACAAAGAAAACACAAAGGAGAATTAAAAGAAGTACGGTGGGTTAATGGGCTGAGAATTAGAAGGAAAAAAAATCATAGTTAATCATGAAAAGAAAGAAAAAAGTTACCCGCTGTTTCTTAAAATAGGCATTTTCTCGGCGGAGTTTTTCGACAGCGGCCTTCAACCTTCCATTTTCAGCGATGGCAATGGCCAGCTTTTCCTCGGTTTCTTGCACTGCTTTCTGCATAATTCATAAGAGAAAAGGTGCAGTTTGCTATGGGAAAACAATGCATCATGATTGCTGATTTGTTGGTTTCCACTTGGGAAACTTGCGCGGCAGCAAGCCAAAATAAAACGGTACTTCATGAGACTGCTATATATTTACCTTCTTCTTCTGACGATAACGTCTATCAGTTTCCTGCCTCTTCTTCTTCTGCATTTCAGTTTTCTTCTTCTTTTTCTTAGTGACAGTTCCGTGTGAGCAGTACTCGTGAGGAGGGAGATGGAGATCAATGGCACTCGAGGGGGTGGGAGAAGCAAGGAAGGAGAGTGGACCTAGCAATAACACCAACAAACACAGGGAGACGTCGGAGTGAGAGAGAGAGAGAGAGAGAGAGAGAGAGATAAGTTATGTCACACATATTAATCAATGATGAACAATTCAGTTAAATGACAAGAAATTTAACACAAGCCCTCCTCCTCCTCCTCCTGTCCAACAGTGGCAGGGCCTCTAAAACAAGGTCCTGTTGAATTCATTGTGTTTAAGAGGTATACAACCTCTGAACCAAAATAGCTTACACCGTGACCTGGAAGACGTTTCACGCACACTACATATAAAACTAGAAAGACAGGAAGATTCGTTAAAAGCCTGCTGTGAACTATAGTGACAGTTAAAAGCCTGCCCTGATATTTTAATTTGAGATATTTATATAAAACTAGTGACGAGCAGAGGATAAATTATTAATAAATATTTGATATTTTATATTATATAAAAAATTTAATTTGAGATATTTATATTAATCCAAGTTGAGTAAAATTAATTTAAAAATTTGTTTTATATCATAACTGCTTTCCTTCAGATTTTACATTTTAAAAGTATTTTATAATGATTTTATTTTTAACCTTATGAAAAATATTTTTTTAATATATATATATATAACAAATTTTTTTTATGTATTTTTAAATCTTGCAGATATCATGAAAGTTCTTGACAACAATTTTATACTAAATAATATATAGCATATAAAATTATAGCTTAAAATAATTTTTACAGATTATAGACTTATTATTTTGTATAAGTGAATTAAATATAAATATTAAATATTTTATTTTATTTTTTATTATATTTTTAATTTTATGTACTTCACTTTTAATCACTTGTCATAATTTTTTATATGAAATTAATAGTAAAATCCTTATTAATTCATTAAAATTTATATAGGATATTAGCATATAATATTACTGATTCATGTACTAATATAATAAACCCATAAATTATTATAAACTCTAATATTAATATAGAAAAAAGAAACTAACAATGTGTAGCTAACCAAAAAAATAATTATGTAAAATAATTATATTAATATTTTACATAAAAATAGTTTAAAAAATAAAAAGGCAATTACTCCCACGTCCACCCATGTCAATCCAGCACTGGTGACGTGGAAAGAGAGTACATAACTAAGACCCTCCGACCAGTTTTGTCATTCAAAACAAAATGACAAAACAGGTCGACGTTGTTGAAGTTTGCATTCTTTTTCAGGGGAGCATTCTAGAAAATTAATCACCCCCAAAAGCTACCGCAGGAGGAGGGGTCCATGCTGGAAAACTGAACGACGACGTTGTTGAATTTTGCCTTCTTTTCCAGGGGGAGCGGGCAAGCTAGCAAATCACCCTTAAAAAAATATCGCAGGAAGAGGGGTCCATGCTGGAAAACTGATGGATGATGCATGCATAGCGTCAACTGAAAACGACATCGAAGTTATTTCATTATTAATTAACAATATAGCAAGGTAGTGTTTGTTTTAGTTTTTATAATTAGGTATAATCTATTTATACATAAAACTCAATTATAAAAATTAATATTCCTTGTTTTCTCGTAGTTTTTTGAGTGGATCTCACACCCAAACCACAACTCTCACTTCTAAAGCAAACACCCACTAAAATGCGTAGCTTTCCTCACGACACTTATATATTATAATAATAATATATACTTCTCCTTTTGTTTTCTATTTTTCTTCGTTTTTTTTCTTGTTTTTGTTTTTTCTGTATTTTTTAATAATTTTTTTAATTTAGTTTATTAATATTATATTTTTATTTAATTATCAAACTTTTAATATACAAATCTCAAGTTTAACGGGTTAACCTAAAATATTTTTTTTTGCCTTTTCTCTTCTTAATTATTTTTTTTATTTTGTTTAGCTTGTTATTGTTAAATTTCTTTCTATTTAATTATTAAATTTTTATGACATGTATCCCAGACTTGATAGGTTAACCCAATTAATTCTGGGTTAACTCGTCAATTTTTTTTTCTATTTAGTTATTAAACTTTCATGACACGAATATCAAGTTTGATGAGATAACCTGATTTGAAGAGTTAACCCAATTAATTTTATTTTTTTTCTCTTCATTGTTTTTTTCTTCCTATTGATTTTTTTCTTTTTAAATAATCTATTTAATTATCACACTTTTATGACATGACCTTATAGTCAAACTCACATCCAAAGCTCCGGGATCCGATGTTGCAACCAGACTTACTTAAACTTGAGTTATATAAGTTTAATAATATTATAAATATTACTCTTGGGTCAAGCGTTGCAGTAAAACCAAAGCTCTTGGGTATATCTTTAATAAAAGATTTAACACTTAAATTTTATCATTTTTTATGCTTTTTATACAAGAAAAAAAATAACTCGTGGCTTGTGCCTTTGTGTTTTTTTTCTTTTTAAGCATTTTACTGTAGACTCACAGTGGAGTCCACAGTAAAAAAGTTGATGTCTTTAGTTTTGTTTTTTGTCTTT
This sequence comes from Populus ilicifolia, assembly GCA_015708895.1. Classification (NCBI taxonomy): domain Eukaryota; kingdom Viridiplantae; phylum Streptophyta; class Magnoliopsida; order Malpighiales; family Salicaceae; genus Populus; species Populus ilicifolia. Next base: position 225,727 of record SRLM01000189.1, on the reverse strand, counting down.
TCTTTTCTTTTTTATTATTTTTTAATTTATTTTTTTAATATTAAATTTTTTATATTTAATTATTAGACTTTTATAACATAGATCTCAGGTTTGACAGGTTAACCTAGTTGATTCTGATTTTTTTTTTCCTTTCTTCATTGGTTTTTTTTTCTTCCTGTAGTTTTTTTTCTCCTTGCTTTATCCTTTTTAATTAATCTTTTTTTACTTATATATTATTATTATTATTATAACATATACTAAAACTGCTCAGTGTTTCACTAGGCACTGCATAGTACATTTCATAGCGAAATGTTGAATTGTCCTCTTTTTGTTTTTTCTTTTTTATTTAATTTTTTTTTATCTAGCTATCACACTTTCATGATACGAATTTCAACTTTAACGGGTTAACCTGATTTGGTAGGTTAACCCAGTTGATTCAAATTATTATTATTTTTGTTCTTCCGATTTTATCTTTTAATATTGTATGCAATTTATGGTAAAAAGACCAATACCTTTATTTTTATTTGTTTTGCTTTTTATTTTTGTTCTTTTTATACCTTTCACTTTAAATTGCACAGTACAATCCAAGATGAAAAGACTAATGCGTTTTTTTATTTTAATTAAATTTTTTATTTTATTTGTTAATATTAAATTTTTTTTCTATTTAGTTATCAAACTCTTATAATATGGATTTTAGATTTAACTGATTAACTTAGTTAATTTAAATTTTTTTCATTAATTTTTTTTTATTATTCAAAAAAATTAACCACGCGAATCAAGTAACTAGTGATCTTATATAACTGTTTAGAAATCAATATACGATGCATGAATTATTTACCAGTCTTTTTTACTTTTATCTTAATGATTAACATTTTGCAACTCCTCTCGAATACCAAAAGACAAAGACCTGTGATATTTTTTTGATGGAAACAAGTCAATAATTAAACTTTTTAAAAATCTAATTCTGCGTGGTAGAATAAAATATAATAGTGTGAAGTTTTACTTCTCAAGGGATCTCATAAATGATGAAATAAATGAGATCATTTATTATGAAAGTGAAGAAGAAGCCCCTGATATATTCATCAAATTTTTTATATTAAAGTTATTCGTGATACATGGAACATTATTTAGTGTTTGTACTTAAAGAATATCTTGTCTAGAGAAGAGTATTTCATTGCTAGACTGAGTGTTTAAGAACATCAGTTTAAAGGAGGAATTCTTGAGATATTAAAAAATCTTGATCTAAATAGAAATCCTTGATAAAAAAAGAACAGAAGAAGAACAAAAGGAAAGAAAGAAAAGGGACAATTACCCTTAGCTCATTGGAATTTAGCTGCGTTTGCACCACAGTTCCTGAATGAACAGAATAATGACCACCACCACGAGAAATTATATATATATATTAGGGGGAGTCAGAATAACTTACAGGCTTCATTTTAAAACCAATTAATCACAGTACTATCTACTCTTCGTAAAATTAATGTTAAATAAAACATGCAACTCTTAAGTGGAATACATTTTTCATTTGAAATGGTCTGCTCCTCAACGTCAATTGATAATCAATCGTGTCCACAACATTAACCAGTCGAAAGCAACCAAATACAATAATCTGTCAAGTTAATGGGTGGGTTTAATTTGGTGGCTAAATTCGCCACATTACGCTGCATGTCGAATTTTTTTGTGATAAAATACGCTTTGCTTATCGTATTTTATATAACAGTCCAGTCCAGTCCCTTAACAGTGTGAGTTACCATGCACAACAAATCAATTACAGTTTACTCCAAATTCTTATTATGATCAATTTCTTCTCATCCTCTTATTAATTATAAACATTTTTATAGCCCCTGATGTTCAGAAGCCAGTGGCAATTGATTGCATGGATGAGGTATAAACGTGCCGCTGAATGCGTTGTTTTTGTAAACCAAAACAATTCACACCAAGAAGATAATACTGTTCCTCTTCTTCGTCTTTTTGGAGAGGAAAGTGCAAGACCGGATCATGCATATAATAATAATCAACGGTACTCAACAACTTAGGAAAACAATGTTAGGTTGGTTGCCATTAATGTGCAACAACCATTTGGTATTGCACCAAACATGTGCATTCATACAAGATGTCANGGGGGGGGGGGTAGAGAGATTAAAGTACTTGTGTTAATTATACATATAGTAATCAACGGTGGAAAACTTAGTTAATTGACAAAACCTTGAGCACTAACTCTCCTGATCCTCCTATCCAGAGGCAAAGGCATAGCCAACAAATAAGCGTACGGTTGAATGCATTGTATTTATTACGTATAACCTGTAAACCAATACAGTTGACGCCGAGGTAGACACCCATCTTCTTCTTCTGGAGAAGCAATTGTGCAACCTATTTGAATTTGACTTGGGGTACATCTATAGAGAGGAACCCATTATGAAAAAGAAAAGGAAAAGCTCCGTCGCACGAGACGTCTAGTTTGGTAGTTTGTAATGAAATTATCAAAAGGTGTGCCAGAGACAAGTACCACAGCTGGACACGTTAATTCTTACGTCCTATATTAAATATTTAACAATACACACGCACGCACATATACACAAACACAACCTCATATTCATTTTAAAAATGGCGCAACCCTAACTTCTTTACATGTTTATATATACAAAGACTTAATTGAATTACTAATCTAGTAAAGTGTCTTCTATTCACCCATAGACTTCAATCTGAAAAGTCGACGACTTGTGGATTGCTGTCTATTTCAAATCTCAATCATGTAAAAAGCTTGGTGTGCTTGTATGAGATTAGACCTTGATCAATCTTGGTGGGAGCATATTACATAGCGACGAGGGGCTCCGCACGATCCCATTAATTTTAGCTATAAAAAAGATATAATAAGTGGGGGATTTTGGAAAAATTCCACCCATAGTTACATGTGAGGGAAGAGTCACAAAAAGCCATGGGTAGCACTGATTTTCACTAAAGAAATAATTTATTACAAACTTCCCCGCAAAATGCGAGGGAAAACGAAAGGTCATCTTGTTATTATTGTCGTGAGATTATACTATCTTCCAAAGATGTGTTCCAGACCCATAATTATATCATCGTTTGACATCATAATTCTTGGTCGTCCCATACCATTACTTTAAGCAACCAGGCCATGTAATGATCGATGTCCTCTTGGAGGAAGTCTCGCAGAAAAAAAGGGTTATCAAGAGGAATTAAATAAAAAGAAAAATGTAAGTGAGGGAAAAGTTGAGTTAGAGTAGGAAAGTGAGTGCTTTTAAAGGAAAAAATAAAATAAAATGAAGAGTTTAAACCCATCCATCCCAAGTATTGAGTTAGAGTTTATTTTTGAGATTTAAATAAATTATTAGGATTAATATGTGTTTGTAAAATAATTATTTTAACTAATAATTCAAGCTATTTAATTAGATTTTAAGATATGATTTATATAATATTTTTTTAATAAGTGGTGTTACGTGAAAGATTATTCAAAAGAAATTAAATATAAACAATTAAATATTTGTATTGAATTGTAATTGTATTTTAGTGTACAATAACTCGGGATTTCTGAGAGGAGGAGTACAGAATCACTGTGCTTTTGTTTAATTGCGTGTGTGCTGATAAATCTTGACTTTTGAGTTATTTGTAGATTCTTTTTATTTTTTAAAGTTTGATCAGATGAAACTTCCTATGCAGCAAGCTTGTTCCTGCACTTGTTGATTAAATCAATCATACTGGTGTTGAGTCAACCTAAGAACTCCTGGTCCTTATTATTGAAGCCCACAGATGTCAAGTGGTTGCTCTCTCTACGTACTTTATCGTAATTAAAACTAACTCAACTAGAAAATCCAATGAACATGAAATAAATCCCAACTTCTATTGAACGAACATAATCGATTTGTCATGGTTGTCTCTATTTAACAATTGATCATGATCCATTATAATTAAAATTTTGGATTTTACTTTGTCTATCTAAAATGCATGGTCAGCCTAATATAAAAAAGTTGACGCTGTTAACCTAAGTTAGTTAATGATGATTTGTTATAACATATTTTTCTTATTATATAAACAGCACAGACCAGATGTTATTGCATACAAGACAGTCTAATTTGAACAAAAAAAAGCCTTGTCAAATTCCTCGGTCTCTGTCTAGCTTTTCAGTCGACGGACCTGCGATGACCTCCTTGTGTTCTGTTCTTCTTATTCAGTTCTTGATTTCCTTTCGGAGCTGTAATCATGTTAATTTGAGGTGTTAGAAGCGCTAGGATCGTTCAACAGGCACTTGGTCATTTCATTTCCAATATCCTCAGGTGTTCGATTCCTTCCTCCATGCTTCTGAACTGCTACCCAGAGAGAAAAGAAACAATTAGAAGTGGTAGGCTTAATTAGGGTTTTGTGCTCAGTTCTTAATTTCTCCTTTGCATACATCAGTTGATCAGAAAAAAGAAATACCCTAAGCTCAATCGGTTTTAGCTGGCTTGTAAGTTGGAAGATTTCTTGCTGGAGTTCTTCGATGGTGCACTTCAAGTTTTCGTTTTCAAACATGGCCACGTCCAACCTGCTCTTGTTTTCTATATATGCATGGCCGTCTGCTACATGATTAATAAAGAGACTATATTATTAGAAGGGAAGGAAAATAAGATAAAGAAAATACAAGCAGGAAGCCTGGTCTGTTGGGTTCATAGTCTCATATTTTGCTTACTGAATTCATGTATTTCTTTTGGCTTTAGCCTCTTTTAACAAAACCCAATGAGTGATCAAAGAAAAAAAAGATAGAAAAAGCTAAACCGGAAATCATTCTCAAGCTACCAAACACATCTAATATTATTCCTGGACTCCCCAAGTGGATCGACTGAAACTTGGCTGATCCAACATCTGGTTAATGATGGTGTTTTAACTCCTTTTTTTAAAAAAAATAAAATAAAATTGAAACACATTGTTTTGGATTAAGCAGGACCAAATCAAGTTAACCAGTTCGATCCATGATGCAGACTGAGTTTTATAACATTATTGTCAAATCTCAACAAAATTCAAAAAAATAAAATAAAAAATGATGGTAGTTAAATCCACAAAGTTTCCAAAAATTCTCAATCAATGTTCAATGTTCTCAAAAAGTGTAACAAAACATCAAGCTCCCCACGAATCAACCTTTTTCTTATCCATAAATGGATAGTTTCAACTTAATTCATTCACACACCTGGATGGATGGGTGGAGACTAAATTGAGATTTTCATGAATCTTGAGGACTCAATTAACATAAAAAATATTTCTAGGAACTTGATTGAAAAACTCTATATAGTTGGAGGGTTAATCTGAGGCATGCCCAATAGCAACAGTATTTACAATCTTGTTTAGCCGATAACGTCTGTCACGTTCCCTTTTCTTTTGTTTCTGAATTTCCCTTCCCTTCTGATTTTGCATTTCTTCAATGCCAGTTCCATTGGAGCAGCAGTCATATAGGAGACCGGGAGTAGTCAGAAAGGAGAGTACACAGGATCTAGAACCAACAAATTAGAACAAGAAAAATGTATAGAACACTAAGGACATCATTAGATCATATATATTACATAGCTTAAAGTCACTTTCTTAAAAAGAAAGAAAGAAAGAACTTAATTTCTTCAATATGCCACTTACCCATCTGGTGTTGAGAGCCACCCGATGAACACATTGTTGACAAGGGTACTTAACAACAAACACACGCATGTAGAGTTATATAGCCGAGCTACAAGGCAACTTTCGAGAGAAGGTTGCTCTGCGTAACCTGATGGCATGAAACATGGTTGATCTTCCTGTTCTTGTCTAAAGTAGCGAGGGGAAATGACAATTCGTATAAAAAGGCTGACAGTTCGGAGAAATTGAGAAACAGAAGGTAGGGAGGGTTATTTGCAAACCGTCATCAAGCATCATCCAGGATGAATGGATTTAGAGGGTGGTCGTTTATTTACGTTATTGCTTTTATGTTTCATACAAATCATAATAAACTCATCATTTTCTAGCAATAAAATCAAGTTTCGAAATGATGGGATCCATGTACTCTTTACATTTTCACTACAGTTTGATATAGAAAAGCCAAAAACCTTGTTTATACTCTACAGACCATTACTTTTACCAATGCAGACCTGTTAAACTTCATACTTTCCAAATTACCCCATCTTCTTCGGCTGATATCTTCCACTCTATGGACCATTGCTTTCATCAATGCAGACCTGTTAAACTTTATACTTTCTAAATTGCCCCATCCCCTTTAGCTAATATCTTTTTTTTATCCAAACCGTGCAGATCCAAAATACTCTCCAATTCCAGTTCATGTTTTAAATAGTATATACACACACACTCACACTCCACTTAACAAATCTTAAAATTATTTAACTAAAATTTAAAATTAACATTTAAAATTTAAAGAATCATAAAACATTTTATTTTACATTACAAAATATATTTCAACATTTGTAAATCAATCACATTTTATTTTTAATTTATCTTATATAAATGTATGTTCACAATACAAATTGATACATAAATTAGTTGTCATTTATAGTAATTTAACATGCATCTTCACTTTTAGACAAATAATTATAACTTATTATTTTTTGAATAGTATTTTTAACGGTAATTTTAACTAAATATCTATTTAAATCAAACACATTATAATAAAAAAATAATTTTTAAAAATCAACTGTTTTTTTTTTTTAATTTTAACTGTAAAAGCTAATATTATAATTAATTGTTAATGGTGTCCATGTTGTTGTTACGAGGAAGCATGTTGGACAGCCTTGGATGCCCGGCGCTATATTCTCCAGTTATTTTTCTTAGCTCTTCGTTCACAGTATCACAGGAAGTGCCAGATTATAGCATCAATATCATAGTAATTATACTTACTAGGTATAATCTATAGGTCTAATCTTGTATAACATTTATGTAGTGATCCAATTTTAGCCAATTAGCTTTTAATTTAATTTTATAAGGTTTAAAATGTAAAATTAAATTATTAGAGATTAATTTTGATAAAAAGTGTGATTTTTTAACTTACGTGAAAACTAAGAACTTCAATGTGCCTTTACCATTCTATCCTTATCCTTAAAATAATTTTTATCCTTAAGATAATTTTTATTTTTAAGATAATCCTTACTATCAAGATAATTTTTATATTTTTTTAAAGATAATTCTTCCCTACTTCAAGATAATTTTTACCTTCAAAATAATGATAATTGTCTATTTTTGAATTCAATTATAATTCGAACCTCAAAAAAAAAAAAGAGTTTGATTGAGACTTTATTTTTCACACGTAAAAGGACTCTGACACTATAAATACAGACCTCAGTATATGCAAAAAGAAGGAGAAAGGACAATTAGAGAGAAACCCTAAAAGAAAAAACCTGAACAGGAGACCATTATCAGAAACCCTAAAAGAGAGAAACATAAAAAAAGAAGAGCGATGAACCCTACACTAGTCGTCTCTCACCTTAACCCCTCTATTTTTTAGCCCAATCTCCATCGACTTCCCCTCTAGCAACTGCCCGCCCAGTTAAGTTTCCTTCCTTCCTTGTTAAAATAATTGACTAGTTACTGTTGCATGCATGCGTGAACCTTTCACGTATGGCTAGGCTAGATCCAACCTAAAAGGAGAAAAAGAGTTGGCCAGGTTTAGGCTTTAGGCCTAACCAACCCAAATTGTGTTTGCTAAAGGTGTGTTTGGCAAAACACACCCTTATACCTTGGCCATAATTTTTATGCCTATTTTAATTGGATATTTAGTCAAACGAGCCTTTGTTAAAATAATTTTTTCAATATCAGAAAATTTCAAAAATATTTGGGAACCTTCGTTGATTTATTTATGGACCCCTTGCACCTTTTTTTTTCTTTGTGTTTGTATTTTTTGTAAATGTGCTTAATTTATAGACTATTTTTTGTAAATGCAGCCTGCTTTAGGTAGGACGCTTAAGGAGTGATAATATTTTCCTTTTTACGTGACCAATCCCATACCATATAATCTTTGTTGACCAGATGCCCGGCCAAGACCTTTTCTTGGCCAACCCAGCTTCAATAGTGCCCACAAAGTGGCCAATGAATAGAGCCCTCTACAGGAGTAGCCGATCTCCTTCTCCTCCAGCCGCCAACTTGCCTAAATTGAATTGGAGCCTCTAATAGCGACCCGACATAGCGACGCCCACAAACCACTGATTGACTCGCTTTCTGACACGACTAAAAGATTGATATCTTCTCCCAAGTGCAGCAATGTTGAAGTAATAAATAACCTAGTAAGACCAAGGTTCAACCACAAGGAGGTTAATTGTACAAATTATAAATAATAATTATAAACAATAACAATAGTAATAATAATAACAACAATAATAATGGTAGCAATAATAATACTAGTAGTAGTAGTAGTAGTAATTGTAGTAGTAGTAGTAGTAGTATTAATAATAATAATAATAACAACAACAATAAAGAAGAAGAAGAAGAAAAATTGATTAGAACTTTGAGATGCAAAATTAAAGTAAGGATTAAACAACGATAAGAAACAATGTCAAGGTTAGAGGTTCCAATCATATTATAAATTGCTAATATGATTACATTAGTTATCTCATTCAATTAATGTTAATACTTGTAAATTCCATCAAACATTCATGATTATAACTTATGTTAACAACAAATCAAGTTCATTTTATAGCTCAGGTGTTGGTTATACCATACAGTATGGGCCATGAAAGTACCAAGCATTTGTTGTACGAAGTGTTATACAACATAAATCAATATTAATCATTTAACAAGCAAAGTATTAAAGAGTAAACAAGATAACAAATATAAAACATGTTAGTATTAAACATTAAAGTCCATATTAAGTTTACACTATATTTATTTTTACACCATTAGTGTAATTTTTTCACCTTGACATAATAAACTTAGCTAAACATAATGAAAGAAAGAAAAATAAATAAACAAAATAAAGATATAAATAAGACTTGAAAATGGCCTTTTTAGATCTTGGGTTTCATATGAAAGTTATAGGTCTATGTCTTACCTTTTCATCCATATAAAGTAAACCTAAATCTGAGATCTATAACTCCAGATATGACCCAATTACTGAATGATATTCTGATTTAGATTGTACCAAAATCTCTTTTCTAAGTTTGGTCATCTCTTTGTCCTTCCAATTTCAGTTCTTAAATTCATCAATCAATCATTTCATTTACATGATAGGCCTATATTTAAAATGAACATTTACCATAAATTAAAGGTATCTTATATTATTATAAAAAATGCTTTAGTTAAGGAGTTATTGATACTTCAACTATAAAATGATGATATAAAACCTTGATAAAAATACACTTTTAAGTATCGGTCACTTTTTTCCTCCAGCATCAGCAAAGCCAGCCGTCACTATCCAGCAGTGACGCCCCCTTTCTTGGTCGTTCCCCCTCGCCGCCAACCACATGAAGTGGAGGCAAAGATGAAGAAGCCCTTCCAACCATTAAATCTGTCATCAGCAAGAGGAAAGCAAACAAAAAGGGGAAAAGGAGGAGGAATTTGCTAGATCTAAAAAACAAAATAAATCCAACTGCTTGTGCATTTTTTTTGTTGCAGGTTACAGTGAAAACCACCATGAGCAAGGAAGAGAGGAGAGGAGGAAATGGTTTCAAAGCCTCCATGTTTGGTGGCCTTTCCTGCTGCAGTAAGTGGAGGCATGCGCAGCTAGTAGCGGTGGTGATAGGAGAAGACACACTGCCACTGTTCATGCTGTTTAAAGGGTTTTCCAACACTGTTATGGATTTTTAGGGGTCTATTTTTATAATTTTAAAGTGTTTAATGTGTTTTTATTTAGTTGTTTTTTGAATTTGTATAATTCGTAGTGTGTGAGAAAAGAAATGAAAAGTAAAAAATGAAAAAAACATGGTAAAATTGATGTGGAAGTGTGTTTGTATTTTTATTTATTTATATTGTTGAATTTTAACTATCAAAAAGACAAGGAATTAATTGTTTAATTTGAATATAGTTAAATATCTTAAGGATAAATAAAATCATGTTATATTTTCCATGAAAGTGTAAGAGCATGTTTCTACACATACTCGGGATTTAATAACTGATTTATTAAAATTTTAGAATTTAATTAATATGTTAAATTTTTAAATCACATTAAACCGTAAAGCAGATTACCTTAGGTAATGTGCGCTAGGAGTGCTAATATCTTTTCTAGTCACAACCGGTCCCTTACCCTCAAATCTCTAGCAACGATCAATGTACCAGGATTTCCTAGTGGCTCTTAATTAAATATTAGGTGGCGACTCCCACCAAAGAACTAATCAAGCAAAAGATGAAAAATCACCAAATCGCCTTGCGAGGGATATGCAACAAGGCTTATAAAACTATTCAACTCTCGCATGATTGTTTGCTCGACAATGGTCGATATGCCAAACTGATATTACTCAGGGACTTTATCTTCACGCTACATGTAAACCTCATATCAACCTTTTCGAGGACGATCATTGAGCATGTGAAAGACCTATGGGACTAGCTGATAAAATTACCCTGATCCATTTAATGACTAAAACCTGCCATTTAGGTTGAACACTATGTAATTTCACTGAGATAAGTTTAAACATGTAAGCATCCTTATTACATAGCTTTTGGGTGATATAATAGTCATTATTTCTAAGATAACAATTATTGAGTATAGAGTCAAGTTTGAATCCTTGCAAATGACCGAGAAGGACTGCCCTGGACTGGATGTCGATGAGATACCACTATTCAAAGACATTAGCTGCATAATGAAAGACACTAAAAATATGGTTGAAAGCTCAGATGAAAAAAGGCTAAATAGATCTTTTTTTTTACAATGCAATGAATATCGGATTAGAATCTAACCACATATGCAAAGAATTGCAATCGTTATGTCACCTCCAAAAAGGCAAATTCATACCTAATATGTTGTATTTATTTTCATGCATGTTTGAACATACACTTATGAACTATCATAAAACAGTATTTCAAATAAAATATAGTTCCCCTATTGAAATACACTTATACCATTTAACTAAAATGACAGATGGAAAAGGAAGAAAAAGCCCAGTTAAAAGGCCAACACTGACAAGAGATGGAAAGACTTAAAGAAGAAGTCGCTGGGCTTACTAACCTACTCTATCAGGCTTTAAGATCTAAACCCGAATAAGCAGAAATTTACAGCTCAACGTGAACCTATGCTCATAAATCCACATAACCTGGGGGTAAATGAGGTGTCTCAATAAGATATGTATTCTTAATTTGCTCAACCAATATATCTTGTAAGAATGTCGTCTACCATTGACCTTACAATAAAGGAATTTCAAAAGAACAAGATGGTAAAAGAAGATGGCCTAGATAAATAGGTTGCCCTAAAACAAAGGCTGATAGCATACACGGGATCTAGCATACATGATGATAGAAAGGCCATCAAGATGTGTTTAATACCTAACATAGTCATTTTTAAGAAGTTTAGGGTGTCGGAATTTGTCTAATATACAGGAGTTCAATGTCTTGTAACTTATCTCAAGGCCAACTGCAACAAAATGATTAAAGTAATTTATTAGAAGAAATTATTGATTCACTTCTTTTAAGACAATTTAAGTGACGTTGCCCTTATTTGGTATATATGGTTGGATAATACCAGTGTCAACAGGTAGAAGGACTTAGGCAATATAAGTTCAATATGGATATGGGCCCTAATGGGTCAAGATTGCAAACTATGGTAAAGGACAACAAAGAGTCTATAAGAGAATACACTCAAAGGTGGTATGAGACTGTCGCACGGGTTGATCCTTCTTTGTTGGAAAATAAGATGTTCAATTTGTTTGTCAACATTTTTAAGGCCTCGTACTTTGAATATCTTATTGAAAGGTCTACAGAACATTTTTCTAACTTGGTTGCTATAGCTAAAAGGATTGAACAAGCCATCCATTTAGGAAAGATTGTTGACTCAACTAAGTAGAAAAGTTCCACTTAAGAAAGGAAAGAAATAAAAGTTCATAATATCGAAGGTAATTATAAATATAAGAGAAAGAGCTACCAAAACAAAGATATCTAGAGGTTACTCGTCCTAAATACAAAGCCACAATGTCATTAGGCCAAGACTGGTTTATGTGTAACCTTAATTGACTATTAGAAAGGTGCCCCTGTCAAGGAATTCATAAGAGAGGAACAGTTGGAAGATTTTAAAAACTCCAATCGATGATTGTTAAATATTTAGCCTCTTTATGTGTCATTTTGCTAGTATAAGGTCTTTGTTACCTTTTTAAAATTTCAATGAAATAATGAGTTTATCCTTTAATAGTGTCTTTTTATTTGATTTACAACATAAATATTCTAAAAAAGATTCCCTCTAAACACTCACAAATACACTTTTGAAGCCTTGCGTGATCTCATAGACTCAATTCATCTCTTTCACCAAAAGCAGTTTCCCTATTGGAATTTTAAAAATTGAACTTGCATTTTGATTTCAAAGATAAATTTGATGTTTATTTAAAAAGATATTTTTGACATTTTACTTGTAGAATGACACATGAATCAAGCAACTCCTTTATTGAAGTGACTAAACTCTGAATTAAAATGCATGAATAAAAAATAAATCATCATCCCCACATCATGACTCATAAGACATGTTGTTTTAAATGCATGAATAATGGTATGTAAGAACTCATTACTCATAGACTCATGAAATGCATCTTTTTGCAAAGACCAAATCACCATATTGGATGAGAACAGAGTTTATTGATCTTAATTGCTTGTGTTTGAAATGAGAAAAGTCTATATTTATTATTCCTTTCACATTCTAAAAATATATATACATCCATTACAGTTTTTTTTTAAGCTTGAATAATTTTTTTTTATGAGAAATCTTGATTAGGATCACACCCACATTAGGGATAAGTGAAAATTTCAATGAGAAAAGATAAAAAAAACCATGAGGAATCCAAAAAAGCAAAAGAGCCCATTATCAAGCAAAATCCCAGAAGCAAGCTCGGAAATGGTGTCGCACAACTTCTTGGTGATCGACTTAACAGATTCTTGCTGAAGACAGGCAAGCAAAATCAATTTGAGAGAGGACTGAGTTTGTAACGAGAAGAGCGGCCAGAGGTAGGAGTCGTCTCGAGTGAGGAGTTTACAGAGGAGGATGGCTGACATGGCACGAGCATCGAGGTGAGGAGAGAATTGAAGGAGGTGAGCAAGTTTGAGAGAGTGTGAGTTAGGATCGTGTTGTTTGGCGAGGTTGAACAGAAGCTCGGCTTGAGATCGAGTTTCATTAGAGGAAGATATAAAGGAAGAGATTAAGATTTTGAATTGAGAAGGATCGCCGACAAGGATGGCAACAAGTTGAGATTGCTGGAATTGAGTTGACTCGTCCATGGTGGTGAAGAATTAGGGTTTGTGGTGGGTGGCGGTAGTGGTGGAGGTGGCTAGGTTTCTTTTGGGGGTTTAGGGATTAGAGGGAGTGGGAAAGCGAGCGAGCGAGAGGGAGATTTTTTTTATTTTTTGTTTCCTTCCTCTCTTGGGGTATTTTCGGGGGAGAGAGGGGAATAAGGAGGAAAGGGGGCGAGTGTGAGAGGAAGGAGAAGGGTAGGGTTGGATGACCTAGAATTTGGGTGTTATGATTAGTGATATTTTCTTTTAAATATATGTTTTTTTGGTGAATATTTGTTATGTTTTTAAAAATAATTTAAAAAATACTTTCTAGTGTTTTAATACATCATACAAAATAAATTTTTAATATTTTATTTTTTTAATTTATATATGTATATATAGAATATTAAATATATCATATAGCTTATTTTATAAAATATGTCTACCTTATTAAATGTATATTTCCCACAACCTAGGTTTTATCTTATGATGCTTTTTTTAATATAAAAATAATGCTTTTTATAAAAATTAAAAAAATACTTTCTAATCTAATTTTTTATTTGATCATGAATTATTTTTTATTGATTAAAAATATTTTTTATATAAAAAAATACACTATTTATTTATACCAAACCTATTTAAAATAATTTTATCTTAGATTGTTTCAGTGATACACTCTTAGAAAACCTAAATGTCTATCAATCTGAAGAGTAAGTGTATTGTATGATAAAATTTCACGAACGAAGATAAAGTATTTTATCATCGATTTTTAACAAATATTTAACACTTGCTAGATCTGTTCTAAAAGCATCGCATAAAAGACTTACCTTTAACCTAAACTTGATTTTATTTATATACCGTAATGATGACGGAAGAGGAGATGTGCAAGTCCAGGGAGAATAATATTTGAAGGGCAGAGCACGGAGCACAGTGTGATAATGTAGACCTAGCTAGCCTCAATTATTTGCTGAGCCTTTTTTGTCTTTAGAGGGTTTAGGAGATGTGACGTGTGAAGATGAAGGTAGCACCAGGGGGCCCGAATAAACTATGAGTTAATTCTTACATGGATTGAAGAGTGTGCTTATTGGTATTGTTACATTACAAGAATTGTTACCAAGAGATAAAAGGAAATCTTGACTCGTGATTAAACTGCCATGAAAGTCAAGTAATTTCACTACTAACACATTATTAATTCTCAATAGATCATCCATCGTCATGCCGATCCAGCCAAGCATATTTAACTTGAGAGCTCTTATGAGGTTCCGGGAACTGTGCTAGATAATCAATTTCTAATAAGCTGAGGATCTACATAAGTGTAAAATGAAAATGACATCAAAGGTATTTTATATACCGATTTCCATGTCGAAGACACCAAATTCTAGGCCTGTGACAATCTAAATGAACGGTGTCTGAACATGCACACCGCACACACTTTTTGGATAGATTATTATATTTGGTTGCTTAAACACGCCAAGTTTGGTGGCAAAATAAGCCACTACCCTCCATGCCATTTCTTTATGTGGATAAAACACGCTTTACTCATCTTATTTTATACAACAGTCCAGTGCTCCCTCGACAATGGAAGTTGCCATGCACAACAATCAATTACTGTTTACTCAAGTTTTTTTTTTTTTTTGTATCGTGATCAACGTAATCCCTTTGCATAGGGTCAGTACTGTTTAGTGGTATTCCAATCTGTTTTCGTCCTTTGATTACGAGCATATTATACCCTCTAATATTCAGAAGCAAGTGGCAATTGCATATATAAATGAGTTGCCACATGGTAGTTTCGGGGAGAAACTTTAAAAAAGAAGAAGAAGGTTAGAGTATTTAATTTTTATACATGTTAATTCATTTAATTCCCTTGTCTTGCGTTTTAATTAATGATATGCCAATGGAAATGTAACTTGTCAGTGAAGTTATTGAAATATATTAAATTTAATATAAAAAAACTGAATATCCTCCCATGCACTAAGCTGTTTTATAATATAAAAATATATATTAAAATGGATAGCTTATTCTTAATTTTATATATTCTATTATAATTTTATATTTATTTTTGTGAGATATGTTGCTGTGGATAGCCTCCCACTAATTAAGCTGCACAAACGATTGGGCCACTACGTACATACATACCATCGTGTCCGCCCCTACCAGTAAATTGGACCACCTACGTCCATGATTAATTGTAGCAAAGTCCAGTCGTTATTATATACATACAACTTACATGAAATCCCATCTGAACGTACAGGCCTTCTGACCATGTTGCCTGGCTCCTTGTGTTTTATTGTTCTTTTCAAAACTTCATTTCTTTCAGAGCCTTAACCATGTTTCAGATGTTAATGGTGTTGGGATCATTCAATAAGCACTCGGCGAGTTCATTTTCAGTCCTCACGCATTCGATTTCTTTCTCCAGCTCAGTATATATGGTCTCGAACTGCCCAAAAAACAAACGAAGGAGAATTAAAACAAGGAGGCTGGGTTTATGGGCTTAGTTCCTTGTTAATCAGGCAAAAAAAAGAAGTTACCCTTTGGTAAATCAATTTTAGCTGGCTTGTAAGATGGAATATTTCTTGACGGAATTCTTCGACAGTGCTCTTCAGGTTTTCATTTTCAGTGATGGTCATGGCCAGCTTGTTCTCGGTTTCTTGCACTGCTTTCTGCTTGAATAATAAAAGAAAAGGAGTAGGTTGGCGGGGGAGAAGAAAACAGTACTGAGTACAGATAGTCGAGCTGAAATGTTAGCTTCCATTGTGAAATTATGCACAGCATAAGCCAAAATAATTCACACAAAGAGGAAGACTCTTTCTTTCTTTGGATTTCTTAACCTCATGATGAGCAGTGCTCGTGAGACTGGCATTTACCTTCTTGTTCTTTCGATAACGTCTATCAGTTTCCCGCTTCTTTTGCTTTTGCATTTCCTTGGTGACAGTTCCGTTCGAGTGGTACACATGAGGCGGGAGATGGAGGAGATCGGTAGCACTCGAGGGAGTGGGAACAGTGAGGAAGGAGATCACTGGATCTAGCAGTAACACCAACAAAGGGATCAGAGAGATAAAAGTCAAGCTCTCCCTAATAATCAACGATGAACAACTTTGTTCAATGACACAAGATTTAGCACTTACTCTCCTCCTCCTCCAGTCCCGCAGGGGCAGGGGCAGGGACACAAAACAAAGGTATTGTTGAAGGCATTGTATTAATTATAGTTAGGTGTAATCTCTGTGCTCACACGGAGGAAGACAATGATTTTCTTCTTCTCTCTGGAGAGGCAAGTGCGACCGAACACGAACACACATATATAGTGATTTATTTATTTTTATTTTAATATAAAATTAGAAATACAGAGTAGTTTATGTTAGCCATCCAGGCTGTTTGGAAATATAGTTGAATCTGCGTTTTTAATAAATTTAAATTTTTTTATTTTTTATTTTTATTAAAATTTAATATGATTTGTATGTTTCAGATCGTTTTAATATACTGATATTAAAAATAATTTTTAAAAAATAAAAAAAATATTATTGACATGTATTTAGATATGAAAAGTCATTTGAAAAGCAACCATTACCACACTAACAAACACAAGTCAAGAAAAAAGTTGAGTTGGAGCGGGAAAGTGAGGGATTTTAAAGGAAAAAAATGAAGAATTTAAACCCATCCATCCGAGGTTTGAATGAATTTTGGTAAAAAATTTTAATGTGTGTTTTATCTTATAAGTATCTTAATTTAATAATTAGATTTGAAAATATAATTTATATAGTTTTTTTAATTTAGAAGAAATTAAATATTAGTATCAAATTGTAATTGAATTTTTGAATACAATAACTCGGGATATATGAGGGAATTATTAGGAGGAATACATAATCATTGTGCTTTGTTTAATTGTGTGTGTGATGATAAATTTTGACTTTTGAGTCTTAGCTAGGCAATGAAATCATACTAGTTTTTTATAATTATTAGGGCGCCCTTTCCATTTAAATGGGTTTTTTTAGTGTGACAAGAGGAAACTTCCTAGGCAGCTTGTTCTTGTACTTGTTGATTAAATAAATCATATTTGTTCCATGTCAATTTAATGTCTTCTTTGAGTATTTCTAAAAAAATTTAAANTTTTTATTTTAATATAAAATTAGAAATACAGAGTAGTTTGCAAAATGCTAGCCATCAGGCTGTTTGGAAATATAGTTGAATCTGGGTTTTTAATAAATTTAAATTTTTTTATTTTTTATTTTTATTAAAATTTAATATGATTTGTATGTTTCAGATCGTTTTAATATACTGATATTAAAAATAATTTTTAAAAAATAAAAAAAATATTATTGACATGTATTTAGATATGAAAAGTCATTTGAAAAGCAACCATTACCACACTAACAAACACAAGTCAAGAAAAAAGTTGAGTTGGAGCGGGAAAGTGAGGGATTTTAAAGGAAAAAAATGAAGAATTTAAACCCATCCATCCGAGGTTTGAATGAATTTTGGTAAAAAATTTTAATGTGTGTTTTATCTTATAAGTATCTTAATTTAATAATTAGATTTGAAAATATAATTTATATAGTTTTTTTAATTTAGAAGAAATTAAATATTAGTATCAAATTGTAATTGAATTTTTGAATACAATAACTCGGGATATACGAGGGAATTATTAGGAGGAATACATAATCATTGTGCTTTGTTTAATTGTGTGTGTGATGATAAATTTTGACTTTTGAGTCTTAGCTAGGCAATGAAATCATACTAGTTTTTTATAATTATTAGGGCGCCCTTTCCATTTAAATGGGTTTTTTTAGTGTGACAAGAGGAAACTTCCTAGGCAGCTTGTTCTTGTACTTGTTGATTAAATAAATCATATTTGTTCCATGTCAATTTAATGTCTTCTTTGAGTATTTCTAAAAAAATTTAAATTTTTTATTAATTTTAAATTAATATATTTTTAATGTTTCTAAATTATTTTAATATGCTTATGTTAAAAATAATTTTAAAAAAATAAAAAAAATCATTGACATGCATTTTAACACGAAAAACTATTTAAAAAACAATCACAACTACATTTCTAAATAAATCTTAACAATTCTTTGTTATTTAAGCTTATAAAAATCAAGTGGTTGTTTTTTTCACTTTATCGTAGTTAAAACTAACTTAACTAGAAAATTTTATAAACATGAAAGAAATTAAACAACCATAATCAATTGATTATTTTGTTTTTTTATAAATAACACAACTCGGATATTATAATATACAATAAAGCTTAAAAATGTATTTATTTTCTAAAAAGTAGTTTTTTAAAAAAAATTCAAATTGTTTTTATTTTTTTGCTATTAAAGAATATGATCAATAAAAAACACTTTTTAGTAAAAAAAAAATTGGTTTGGTTGTCAGGTAAGTATTTTCCTGAAAAATTTAGATGGAAAACACTTTTTAAAAGTTGTAAAAAAAATTAAAAATATCATATTATTTGCTGATTATATTAAATTTGGTTTTCAAACTTTTAATTGTTGTATATAAATTTTGTTTTGAATATTAATTTTTTTAATTTCATCTCATAAAATTTAATTTTTATATTAGCTTTGGTCGTTATTTTTATAATTGTTATTTATTTATTTTTTATGAAAACATTTTATTTATTAAATTTGATCCTCATTCTTTTGATTGTTACTTATTTTATTTGAAATAATTTATGAAATATTAATTATTATTATTTTAATTTCTTCATCTTTTTTTTTTAAAATTTGATCTTTATTATTTTGATTATTATTTATTTTATTTGAGATAATTTATGAAATTATATATTTTTTTAATTTTATTTTTATTCAACTTTTTAATTTGTAAGATTTATTTTTTATTATTTTTTAATTTATTTTTTATGATGTGACTAAACACTTAAAAATATTTTTTAATATATTAACAAATATTTAAAAAATAATTTAATTTTAAAAAATTTATTTTTCAAAATAAAAGTACTTTCTAACTAGCAAGGGGTCTAATTCGAACAAAAAAAAGCCTCGTCAAACTGGGTCTCTGTCTAGCTTTTCAGTCGACGGACCTGCGATGGCCTCCTTGTGTTGATCTGTTCTTCTTGTCCAGTTCTTGATCTCCTTTCGGAACCTTGATCATGTTAACTTGAGGTGTTAGAAACGCTAGGATCGTTCAACAGGCACTTGGGTCATTTCATTTCCAATCCTCAAGTGTTCACTTCCTTCCTCCATGCTCCTGCACTGCTACCCAAGGAGAAAAGAAACAATTAAAAAGTAGTAGGCTTAGGGTTTTTGTGCTTAGTTCTTCCTTCTCTCCTTACATCAATCTCAATAGTTGATCAGAAAAAAGAAATCCCCTGAGCCCAATCGATTTTAACTGGCTTGTAAGTAGTGGCGGAGTCAGTCAAGAGGGATCGATTGCCCCCTTTTTTTTCATAAAATATTTTTTATATTAGAATATTAATAATATTTTACTAGATTTAAATTTCTTTGTTGGTTATTAATTAACCCAAATTAGCGATTAGTAACTTACAGTATCACACACACACATATATATATTAATTATATTTTACTAGTCTTTTCTCTTCCGCATTAATTAATCAAGAGCTTTTCTTCTTTCTTTTGAGTTAGTATTCGTACCTCTTTCTTCTTCTTTTTTTTGTAAACTTCTCTCCAAGTTTTAAACTATTAATTAATTAAATAAATAACCTACTTTAAATAAAGTTCCTTCATTTTTTATTTGTTTCAATGTTTAATTTTAGTTTTATTCATTTACGTGAAATTAATATATATCCGAGTAATATTATATACATATGTATATACATAAAATGAAACTAGTTTAGATAAATTGATAAGTATTTTATTATGAATTTTATATAAAAATAAATGATGATGAACTTGTTAATGGTTAAAAATAAAGTATATGACAATTCAAAAAATAAGGACACGGTAGAAAAATAAAAAATATATTTAATATTCATGTCTAACTCAAAACCTATAGAAAATAATAAACCAACAATGACAATATTAATTTACCACGATAATCCTTTTAAACTATAATTTTAGCTATTATCCACCGTAAGTTATATTAGCATATAATTGTTGATAGGAACTTTAATGGTCCTTAAAAAATTTAGAAAATACAAGTATAAAACTTATCTTAAATTAAAAATAGATAAAAAGTAGTTTGACTAGATATTAAAATAAATATTTTTAACAAAATTATTATAGAATAATTTTAAAATATAAAGACATTAAAGAAAAGGTATCCATGTCCAACTTGCTGTTGTTTTCTATGGCCATCTTGTGCGCAATTAATAAAGAGAGTCAAGATGTTCAGTGGACCGTGTGGATTAGTCATAATGCGCGTAAACTGGCTCGGACACTACTGTTGGGGGATCCCGACCGGTGATGTTCTGATATTTGCTCATAGGAGGGCCAAACACACTGACACAATATTTAACGTGGTTCGGCAAAACCGCCTACATCCACGGGAGAAGTCAATATATTTAGAGATAGAGAAAAAATACAAAACAAATACATGGAGGAGGAGGATTACACCCTCTCATACTCAACTCTCACCTCTCTTTGCTGCACTTGCAGCTGCTACAATGGCAGCAAGGCTGCTGCCATTGCAGCTCTCTCTTCCTCTCTACTCTCTTCACATTCTCACAATTCTCTTCTCTCATTTTGCTCTCTTACACATGCCTCTATTTATAGGCATTCATGGAGGCTTTCCTTCAACAAAGGTGGCTGCCAACTCCAACTCTTCTTCAACAATGGTGGCTGCCAACCTTTGACATCTTGTATGAATGCACATGTTTGGTGCAATACCAAATGGTTGTTGCACATTAATGGCAACCAACCTAACA